>JAYRBT010000042.1:7686141-7785195 GCA_036023395.1 Myiotriccus ornatus | reverse complement strand
TGAAAGGTTGCACATCCATGCAAAATTGAACTGAATATCAAAACTTAGGCTATGCTGGAAACACAAGCCTCAAATCTTCTGTTTTGAGCTGAACAGTGCCATGAAAACATTTTTTTGAGGAATTTTTGTCATTTGTTATGTTGACTATATGTAAATGCTTATAAATATTTTAAGTAATTAAATTAATCTTTCTGGAATTTGGTTTATAAATCATTTAATTCAAATCCAATAGAGAAAGTGAAATTATTTTGGCTTTGGACCTGTTTAATAAATTGGTAGAAGTCTTACACTGTACACATTGCAAAGCTAATAATTTTGTCTTTTATATTCATTATTTTAAAAAGAATATGTATTTTTCATTTAAATGCCAGTTTATCCCTGAATTTTTCTATTTTTTTTTTTAGATTGGATTGTTTTAGAAAACAGAATGAAAACTGTTAGATTTCCACTGTACTTTTTTTGATAAAACCAGACATTTTTTCTTAATCAGATACATTTTTGGATTCATTAAAACTGAATTTGCTTTGGGAAAATATTCATTTTTCATTTGAAGGACTGGGGGATTTTATTTTTTATTTCTGCTTCTGGACTTGATTTTTTTTTTTTTTTCCTAAAAGGCTTTCAAATTATATACTAATATTGAAATCAGAACATGATTTTCTTGGACATTATTTGACCAAAACTGATGAAAGAATTTTTGGATAGTGTGAAGCAAGTATAGAGAAGAAAAAAGAAGATCAGGAAAATCAATGAATAGGTGATACAGAAGAAGTTACAAAATAAGAAAATGAAAATTTTAACCTCCTGGGGAAAAAAAAAATCAATTATAGTAGTACATTGTTGATTTGGGTTACAATTTCTTCATACAAGTGGAACGGACAGGGGTGAAGTACAAAATCTGCACACGATTTCTGGAAGAAGTTTACAAATCATTAACCATGCACTACTAAGTCACCAATAACAAATGAGCCCAAGATCATAAATACAATTTTTGTGTTGAATTATTTGACTAGCTAGGTTCAATAAATCTTTAAATCAGACCTTCCTTCTGAGGTATCTTTTATTGTGTGCTTTCACATTCATGTAACTTTATTGATTGTATCTTCTTCACCGCCATATGTTAAATTGCAAGCAATAAAATTGAAACATTAAATCACATTCCTTTCCTTTCATGTGTCACTTACCTATTGGGAACATATGTTACACTGGCACAATAAAACTTGCCCTGAAGGCCTAGTCTGTGTACACGAGGCTGTGAAAAAGGAGGCGTATAAAAATGTCCCCATGTCCTAGCTGAAGATTAAGCTTCCATAAAATAAAATTATAAATATTTCAAACATAAAATATGACTTGTAATGATGTAATAACAAATTCTCTTGAGTCTCTGGCCCTAAAAGGAATGCAGAGGATATCTGCAGCGTGAGTCTTCCAGCAGATTTTACCACCTCACCTATGATGCAGGTCACAATATTTTCCTGAAAGGGTTTAACTCAGACACTCTTCCCACTGAGTTGAATTTTTTGCCAGATGAACCTACCTAACATTTCTTCTTTACATAACACATTTTTTTTTGCTATTCACTCGAGGTAATTGAGACCTACACAAAGAAAATTAATTTTAATTTCATTATATCCTTTCATTAATGTTATTTTTATTTTTTCAAGGACACAGATCTGACTCATTACAACTGCAGAACCAGAAGTCTGGAGTACACCTTCCAGGACAGTAAATCATATCTGATACTTAAGTAACTGAGATTAGCATATGAAGTATTCACTTATGCCTTTGTTAGAACCAGACTAATTGGCTCTCTCTTAGAGGCAGGCTGTTGAACTACATAACACTTCTGATACAGTCATTCCTTAAAGATACTACCTTTATAAATAACTAAGGTAGATAATAAGATAAAAATATAGTCTTTAGTCAAAGTTTTGTTCCTTGCTCATAAGCACCAGATGATCTTCATACTGAAGTGCCTATAGTTTGATTATAAACCTATATTATTCAATGTCCAAATTTACTAAAAGGTAGTGAAAAGTTCAGAATTTGGGTTTTTAGCAGCATGCATATTTCAGAAAGTTTTGCTTGTCTTATTTCTTCCCTCTTGTCTGGCCTTGGCAGAGACTGTTCAGTAGCCAGCAGAAGGATGGCATGGCAGTTTGAAGAAAGTGAAGAAAAATATTTTTTACAGCTGAATGTTAAGTTACCTCAAACCAGAGAGTATATAATTGTCAAAACCACACTGGAACTAACTTACCTATTCTTTCTAAAAGTGCCATGGGGTCTTCATTTCTCAACTGGTCCATGGGACATTGGAGTTTATTGTTTCTTTCATTGCAAAAGACTGTGAAGTAACTTTGGTTTCATTTCCAAAAGAAAGAACAAAGTTTAACTGATATGTGCTAGAGCATGAGCCAACAAAACAGCTGGAGTTTAAATGAGAAAGACTTCTATTTCCATTATAAAAATGAATTTTCTGAGTTGTCTGGGAGAGATGCTTGGTTCCTTCATCTGCTCTGGGATAATAGCTCTACAGTTTGACTATAGTTATCTATTTCACCCAATCCTTTTTCTTCTGAGTATAGTCCTTGCAAATGAGTTTTTCAGTAAAAAATCAAAACAATGTCTAACTTAATGAGCATTATAGAGAAAAGCTGTCAGTTCATCCGATCCTGATTATTTCATCATGAAAAGTTGGATTCTGAGGCATTATCCATTGCTTTTTATTCTCAAGCCCAGGAGGGAGCAAATCAATTGCAAATGAAAAATTTGTCAAAGGCTTTGGGCCCAGCCCTTGAGAAAGAAGTACAACCATGCTAAATGGCTGCGCTCCATAAAAAAAAACTACAATGGGGTAGTGGGAAGGAGTCTTCAATCCTGGCCAGAAAAACTGCTTATGCAGCTGGGTCACAGATGCTAATTTAGAGGGAGGGGCACCGAAGTGACTGCAGGCATTTTCCTTCAAAAGATTTGATCTGATATATCTGTACAGCATTTCATTGTTACATATGTTCATGGACTAAAAATATCCGTACCAAGCAGGGAAGAGGCAACAATCTCATATACATATAAGAAATCCTCTTATAATTGCTGTTGTCCTCTTTGTGCCACTAACTTTCAGCTCTTCAATATTACAGTCCTATGGATATGTATCTTAGGGTAGGACATACTTCTCCAAATTTTAGCCATTTGAGGTTCAATATTTAGGTCTGAGGTAGTTGCTCTTCCTCTCCAACAAAGCAAGCTCTTTCAGAGACATACATATCTATTTTAGAAAACAGGAAAATCAGTGTTTAGATGTGCTGACCCTTTTGGCTAGTGTAAAAGGAATTCAGGTGATTTGATCAGAAATAAACTTTTTTTATGCTCTTGAAATCCCATTCCCAGTTCTCATTTATTATTCTTATAAGCTGGATTCCACAGACCTCAATCACTCCAAAGGCAGCCCCTTCCTAGGCAACTAGCACCACCATTTGCAAGGAGTTAACTGCTCTGTCAGGTACTTCTCAGGAAATAATCATGGTGGAATCTGGCTCTCTGCCCAAACATGTTGAATGAGGCTAGCTAAGAATGCTCGATTTACTGTGAACAAACAGTTAATGCAAAATTCAAACCAGATAAATAAATCATTGATTTAATAGTCATCCATTGCTACCACCCTCTTCTACTATGACATTAAGAGCACAAAGTATCATTATGGAATTATGAGTTGTGAAGATTCACTGTATTGCAAATTCTGTGCATGGTTACAAGCGGCTCAGTTCTGTGAATGCAGTTCCATGGGGTGCGTTCTTGTAGAACCATCCAAAAAAATTACATGTGTGAAACTGTCTTTCCATTGCTTAGAGTGAAAACACAGCACAGCAAAAGACAGTGTTTCTGATATAATTATAGTGTCTTCTCATCCTGTAGCTTTGCGCACAGAAAAAATCCCAACTGTATGGTTACACTTAAATCACAGCTGGGTAGATAAACCTGGTCTATCAAAAAAGCAGAGTAAACTGGTCGGGGCTGAAGTTTCTGCTGTTGCAGCAAAGCTGTATTTAACCAAGGGAGTTCACCGAAGTTGGGCTGGATGTCTTTATACCTACTCACAAACACACATATATACATAAATAAACATATATGTGCAAGCCTATACAGATTACAGTTATTTCTTGCACAAAAAGCTTGCACAAAGGCATGGCTATGTCAGAGCTATGACAATAAGAGCCTCTGATGTTTTGAAAGTACTCAGAGTGGGTTAATGCTTTGAGGTAGATCTGCATTCACAGTCTGAAAGACTTTTAACCTGAAGAAAGCCAGATTTAATTAGAATACACATTAGGAAAACTCCATAAATAATCACAACTCAGTCAAACACAATACAAAAAAAAGGCTTTATATACAACTCTCCACTGTGCCTCTGCAGGGATGCTCTCAGCTTCTGGCCAGCTCAGTAGCTTCGAATTGCAGAAAAATTGGCACAGCTCTTTGTGGCCCTAGGGAAGTTTCTTTCCTCATTTCTGATGCCTGGTTGTCTCTGTCTGCTGCTCCTCTCAGCAAGTTCCCCCACTCAGTTGTGTGGGGACCTTTCTATGATTTTGGACTCTTTGCTGGCCAAATTTCAATCTCTGAAAGCTTGTCTCCTCTGAATGAACTAAATAATTTCTAAGGAAGGAACAATTTTTCTACCCAGGGAGTTTCAGCTGACCCAGTAGATTTTCTTACAATAATGTAACACATTACCAGACACAAACAAAGAGTAGTACTATTAGTATGTGTGTATATATATGTGTATACATATATATATTCTATATATATATATATTCTTTCATTAGCAATTATATTATTTACTGATCCTAAGCATCAAAGACAGGGTACATGGAAGGTTTACGGGACCCAGTGCAAGACTGGAAGTGCTCAAAAAAAAAGACTGACTCAAATCTATGGCAAAAACTGGTTCACTTATACAGAATATTTTTACATAAAGTTTGGCTAAAGAGCCTAAGTAGGAAATGGTGTCTTTCTGATAATTATCCAGCCTACAGAGTGCATCACAGGAAGTGAGGTTCCTCAAAGAAGCCCAACAGAAGAAACTTAATAACCAAGACTTTGCATACTGAGAAATCACTTCAGATGAGAAAACAGGAAACACTAAATTGAGAATAGCTCTGAATTACTTTTATTCTTTAGAGAACTGGCATCAATACAAGATGAGCTTTAGTCTACTCAGGTTTCGGAGTCCACAGAAAAACAGCATATGTCTCAACCTCTCTTCCTCACAAGGAGACATTCTGAGTTTTGGTTGTTCTATTTAGTTTTATTTTGATTTAAACTGGATGAATAGTAGTGGTCATACATACTCTGTGGCTTCCAGGAGATTTAATATTAATTTTTTTATTAAGTGTAAGATATGTCAGTACTCCTGAAAGTGTATTACACAACAAAATTGCATCCTAAGCCAGCAGCTTCTTGAGCTGGGCAGCTTGGGGCACAGCAGGATGCATATATGGAAGTTTTCTGTTCAAAAAATCGAAGTTGCAATAATTATTTACAGCTAGAGAATTAATAGCAAAGTCCAGACCTTTCTGTCCAACTTGAAGTCATATTTAATGACAGTTTCTAAAATGTGTTTTCTAATTACTCCTAGCAAGTCACTGAAAACTAATTAGGTGAATGTAAATTTGGTTCCTTGAAATAAAGCCACATCATTGCATAATAAAGATCAATTAAACACATCATTTAATGAGAGAAAAGTGCAATACCTAAAATAAATGACTTTTAAAATACTTTCTTCCTAATCCTTGACAGCAATCAACTCTTGAACAGAGCAAATTTTTTTTTTTTTTTGAAAATCTCTGTCCTCTAGCAGTGCTTATTGCTATTGAGTTTAGCACCCCTGTCACAAATTTAGCTCCTCTTTTGTTAGTTTGGTAAAAATACAAAATAACTTGACAGAAGTCGAAGAAAATTTGTTTGTGCAATGCATTTACCTTTTCAGTTCACTGTCCCAGATAACAAAGGGAGTCAACCACTGAGATAGTTAAAGTGTTAAAAGTAAAAGGAGTGATAAAACATATTTTAAACACTGGTAAACCTGCTCCCAGAATGTTATAATGGAAGTGGATTGAGAAATGCTAAGATGAAAACCATACTTCTTGTGTTGAGTTTTGTTTTCCTCAAACCCTCCAGCTTTTTGAGTAAAACTACTCTTTAACTCTCTTCTTAAAGGTGCTTAGAATTTCTCAAGAGGAAAAAAAACACAAACCAAATCCTGAAAGAAATCATCCCACTTCTTTCATATTTTTTGTTCACGCTTACCATGTAGATCAGTTTTTTTGGTAGGAGGGCCAAGGTGTGAAATTTGTTTTTTATCCTATTTCAACTGGTCAGCAAAGCAAACCATCCTAGGCACTGCTCCAGCAGAATAAACCTCTACTTCTCAGAAAGTAAATCTGTTTAATATTAATAGGCTCCATTGCTAGTGCCCACCCTCATAGGAGGGTGGTGAAACCACTTTTCCCATCTGACATTCCAACATGCCATCTCAGAAACTTAATACCTAAATCTCTTTCAGACAGATATTTCCAAGTACCATTCACAGTATTTTCCTGTGGGTTGAATTTATTTTTAAGGTCTCTGCATGTTTTCTTGTCCAAGAAAAGGACACTAAATGCCATTCTTATCAATTACTAAATACGTGCATATGATCTATTCGGAAAGTATTTCAAAAATTTGAAACTGTAAATATCTTTGTATGCTGCAGAAAAACCAGATCAATATGCTTAAAGGTACTACGAATACAGGAATGCCAGATGTACTGGGCTACAGTACATCTGTAATCTACTTTATCTACTAGTACATCTACTTTGTTATTTGCTGCTTTGAGTCCACATGGCAGGCCAGTGGCAAAAACAAATTGAGGCGGTTCACAAATTGATGAGCAGTTTAGCTATTTGCTGAGATAAAAGTAGAGAAAACAAATACATGTCAGTGTTTAATATGGTCAGACTAATGGTAGCACAACTTTAAATTTATAAGAGCTCTAAAACACCCAGTTTCCACAAGACAGAGCTCAGGGTAGAATTATTGTTTTGATTCTCCTGTAACAATGCCATGATGGAAAGTTGGTTTTCCAAAATAAATATAATTAACGATAAACAAATAACAATCCTGGCCAGTTGTGTATATCCAAAACACTCTGCAGGACAAGGCACGGATGTGAACAAATGGCTTAGATGTACGCTTTATAACCCTTCAGGTTATTTTCTGCTGAACGTAAAGGAGAGAAGTAACAAACAATACATTTTTACTTGGTTCAGAAAATATTTGATACCAACCATCATTACCGCAAGCCAGTAGACCTGCTCTTGCATTTCAAATCAGATGGATGTTATCTATTCGGTACAATTGCTGTATTTTACGTGATTGTATGTGATCCAAGTTTTGATTATGGCCTGTGGGTATTCTTGCAATATGAATTGATTGATTGTACAGGCTTTTAGTTATAATAATAATGATAACTGCGTAAGAAAAACTAAAATCAATATGATAAATGCAATAGTTTCATTAAAAGTATAGTTACAATACTGAGAAGCAAAGAATACTTGAGAGAATGAGATTATTAATTGAAATAATTTTCCTTTTCCCATGTAGACTGGGAGACTTAGTGATATGCATCTGGGATCATTGTGAGGACATTATTCTTTTGTCTAAGCCTTGGATTCACCTTATCAAAATGTAGCTGTCTACAAACCAGGTACCTGGGTTTAGTTAGACATCTACAGTCTCTGTGCCTGATGCAAAAAGGTAGGGTCATTTCCCATTTCTTTTAAAGCTGAATGAACTCTACCTATGGATGTTGGTCTCTTCTCCCAGGTAACAAGTGACAGGGTGAGAAGAAATGGTCTCAAGTTGTGCCATGGGAGGTTTAGAATGGATAATTAGAAAAAGTTAATCACTGGAAGGATAGTCAGGCATTGGAACAGGCTGCCCATGGAAATGGTGGAAACACCATCTCTGGAAGTGTTCAAAAGGTGAGTGGATGTGGCACATGGGGACACAGTTTAGTGCTGAACACGGTGGTTCTGGGTTAATAGTTGAACTTGATGATCTTAGAAGTCTTTTCCAACCTTTATGATTCTATGATTCTAAGAGTTGGCAAGGAAAAAAAAATAAGTCCTTCAGTATGAATTATCAGGATGAGTTTATTTGAAGCAAGCATTAATTTAATGTTTCAGTATTGGTAGTTTATATATTTGATACATTTTTTTCAGATTTTAGCTACTCCGGCTCTTTAGATTATCAAAGAAAACTTTGGGATTCAAGACATGAATTTTTGAAGGCTTTTGTTTAATTTAAAGACTTCTACCAGAAATCAGTAAATTTACAGAATATTGTTCTGGAGCTTATAATTGTATTTTCTTCACTACTGATAAATATTTCTTCTGGCATAAACTAGCACACCTCCTCTGGAATCAATAAGACTGTACCATTTTATTGCAGCTGAGAACTGAACCCATTGCATCAGTTTCTGCTTGTTGATATTGTGTGAAATAAAAGTGCTTTGGTTTTGAGTTGAGCCCCAGGATTGCACCAAATAGTCTGGCAGTTTTGCATGCCAAAACTGCGGGCTGTTGATGTGTGGCAAATGGTGGATGATATACAGAGGACCTGGAAGCAGGAAGAAATCTCTGCCTGAGTTATTTCATCTGCCACATGTGGTGCCACTTTACTCAACAAAAACAGTTTATGTCATTATGTACTTCTTTAGTTTTCTTCTTGTTCCATTTAGATATAGAGATTTTTTGCTTTATTTGGGATATAACAATTTTGAAAACGTTGTTTTAGTTAATTTTTTGATAGAGTGCCCAGAAGCTTTTGCTGTGACGGAAGAGAGCTTCATAGTGTAAAAATTTTAGCATTTAAAATCAAGTTTCTGTCTTACAAACATTTACAAACATGCTCAATTCAGAAGTAGTCAACGTAAAATTTCTGAACTATGAATGTTTTGAACGCATATGGCATGAACAGATGATATAGAACAGGATAATAGGAGTTTGTAAAAACAGACTAGCATTATTATGGCTGAGTTGTAAAGTTATCCATCTACTGAATCCAAGAAACTACTATAACCCTCTTTGTCACATAGAGTTACTCTATATAATTACTATAAATGTGGTTATTAATTTAAATTTTAAACACAATGACTATATATTTACGGTTATTGAGGGTTTTTTGGAATCTACTCAAGGAATAAAGACTAAGAATTTGGTTTTTTTTTTATTGTTTACCACCAATTTAATTGTATAAGACTATGCTTTGGATTTGTGCAAGAAACAGTGGTAATAACTAAGGGATGTTTTTGTTATTGCTGAGCAGGGCTTACACACAGTCAAGGCCTTTTCTGCTTCTCACCTCATCCCACCAGCAAGTATGTTGGGGGAGTGCACAAGGAGCTGGGAGGGGACACAGCTGATCCCAGCTGACCCAAGGAATATTCCAGACTGTATGGAGTCATGCTCAGGATATAAAGCTGGGGGAAAAAAGAAGACGGGGACATTCAGAGTTACGTAATTTGTCTTGCCAAGTCATCATTACATGTGATGCACCTCTGCTTTCCTGAGGATGGCTGAACACCCACCTGCCCATGAGGTGGTGAATGAATTCCTTGATTTCCTTTGCTTGTACATGCAGCTTTTGCTTTACTTGTTGAACTGTCTTTTATCTCAACCCACAAGTTTTCCCACTTTTACTCTTCCAATTCTCTCTCCCATCCCGCCAGAGGAGAGTGAGCAAGGCACTGTGTGGGGATGAGTTCAAGTTAGGGTTAAACCAGAACAGTAGAATAGAGCAGAGTGAAATAAATTTTATGTCTGAGAACATTTGAGCACTGAAATTAGGAAAACTAAGAAATTAATGTGGTATGGAAGAAGAAGCAAATGAGGGGTTGAATAGGTTTCTAATGTACTATGTAAATAAAAAAGTGATTCCTGCATTTCAGATAGGAAAAAGACTCTAGAAGGAAGCAATCAAAAATGATGAGGCATGATCCAACTGAGATATTTCCAAAGGACATATTGTGTTTTATTATATTTCAAGGACAGTAGAGACCACTATTGTTATCCATTTTAAACTCTCACATCATAAACAGAAGAATTTAACCAATGATTTTGCAGTGTGCACGTAATTTTTGATTGAACCAGTACATATCTTACAGGAAAATGTCATAAAAGGCAAAACTCTCATGCTGAAGAGCAATACCTAGGTTTATAATAAAGCACCCTATTAAGCTATTATACCGTTTTTTCTACAGTTTCAGTGCTTGGATCTGGTTACATTTTCCTCTGGATTACAGATTCTCCTGCAATTTTAGCAAAGTCATGGGCCAGTAAGATTTGCTGATGACCTGAGAGAAAATAGACTAGGACATGAAGTGTGGAATAGCAGATTTAGGCAAATAGGAGGACTTGGAAAAAAATGAGAGGAAATATGTGATGTCAGTTTTGTGAAATAAATTCTCATCACAGGAGAAACATGGCAAAAGAAATCACATTTTTGCCAGATGCATGAAAAGCAAAACATATGGCTTGTTTGTCTCACATTTTTTACATATTTCTTCTGTGTTGACAGACAGGTTTAGGAAGATGGAAAGTGCCTTTCTTTTCAGTGAAATGTCCATATACATTTTATATTTCTTACTACCATTTTTGCCAGCTTGAAAAGGACTGTTTCAAATGGTTAAAATTATTCCAAAGAAAATGAAAGCCAGGAATACACTGGAAAATTGCAAGAACAAACCAGAAATGTTAATGAAGTCCTATTATTTTATAAAATATATCTTTTGGGGAGAGATGCTTTTTTTTTTAAAAAAAAAAAAAGAGGTTTAGCACTGAAAGAAAACAGTACTTACATATTCCTTTATTTATTAAGTTAGAAGAAAATCTATTCAGCCTTTGCTTTTATTTCCTCAGTTTTTTAACTACATTTTACCTGTGACTGAAAAAGAAATCCTAATCTTTCTAAGGGCAGTGATCGAAACAGTTTCAAGGAAGTAGCTTCTTATTTTTATGATATTTTTAATTTAAAATTAGAAAAGGAAAAAACCCACAAACTCGTATTGCTGCCCTACCATCCCACAATATATTCAGACATTAATAAAATTAACACTGGTTAAAAAGTTAAGGTAAATTCCTGATCCACCTGACCCGGAGTGGAAGAAAAAAACCCACATTTTTCTTCAGTCATGAGTGTGACAGAGCCTAAATGTAGATGCCTGGTCCTGGGAATAGACTTCACAGATGGGCTCCCAAGTTTGTCTCAGTCAAAGGAGATATTTTGGCAGCCGAGAGTGGGCTCTGCAATACACAAAGTGTTGGGCAATAGAACAGCAAAACAGCAAAGAATTCTGTCCCCTGCAAGGCCTGAAGTATGCCTGTCCCTTGAGCAGCTGGTCTTGCTTTGCAGATCCTAACCTTGTGTCCTGGGAACATGGGATCAGGACATCTGGAGTGTTTTCAAGTTCAAAACACCTCCATTTGGGCATAAAGCATAGCCATATGAGCCCATACCTGTGTTCTTCCAAGACCTTTCATTTCAAGGAAATCTCGTGAGCAGCACAGAGCACTCAGCTTAACTCCTCGTTTTAACAGGGCCTGGGTACTGGAAGTGAAGAATGTAGATGCAACACTTTTTACAAAGAAGTAGCTAAATGGAGAATTTATTTATGAATATGAATTCCATGGCCTTTTCTTTTCGTTTTTGATTTTTTACTAGTTTGTTTCTCATATATATTTTTTTTTAAAAAAGACTTTTATATTAGAGTTGTGTGAAACTCAAAATGGGGACACTTATGGGTACCCAGAATGATGACAATAACGATTTTCATTATTATGAAGCTGAGATGAGAAATGATAATTAGTAATTAATAAATAATCTCCAACATATACATATTGACAGTTAAAGTAAAATAATTATTATGGATTAAAAAAACAAAAGAAAATTTTAGTCATGAACAAGGAAAGAGTCTATACATCAGGAAGGTATTTAAACAAGCATCTGATTTAAGAGATATCCACAGAAATCCACTGCTTAAAAACAGGAGTACAGTGGAGTCAGTGAGATAAAGTAACAACTGATAGAACTATTCATGTTTATAAGTATTTAAATACCTTTGGGGTAACTAGGGATATGTCTTGTATGAAGGATTAACTTGAAATTCAGTTAATGGATATTCTTTCAGCCAAATATTTTAACAGTATGCAGCAACTATAATAAGAATCTGTCTGAGAACTATAAAACTTGAATAAGGGTCCTGAGATATGTGCCTTTGTACGATACCTTTATAAATCACTCTTGTAGAACCAAGTCAGCATCCTGCTATGCACAGCTGCTGGCCCAGAGAAGTTCAAATACAAAAAAAGAAAAAAAAAAAGGTATAGAAAAAAATTAATGTGGAAAAACACTATACAGCTGAAAAATTAGGCAAGCACAGTTTGTACTGGATCATTAGTCATGTATTGGCAAGTCCTGATTATCCAGGGTGTCACCAGCTCAGAAGTCATTTGATATTCTGATTTAGCCTGTAAATACCCTGTCACATGCTAAATAAAACAGTCATTTTTGTTCATGTTATTTCAGCATAAGATTCTCTAGCTATTTATAAATTCCTGTGAATGTTTTGGAATTTCAGCATACAGAACAACTGAAGACGCAAGCCCTTAACTAAGACAGTTATAAACTATCTTCTCCCACAAAACAGGTTATCTTTGTGCAGTAGTCTACCCTGTGACAGTCGGTCGCACTTGTTGAGCTGAGCCATGATAAGATCCAGAAAGCTCAAGGCAACTAAAACCAAAGTTCATTGGATTGCAATTAAAGGTTAACATAAATTAAAAAATCTTCCACAAATTGCTGAATTGAAATGAATAAAGTATACTCCAATGCACTTACACAGAAGATGAGCAAGGTATGCTTTATCCATTTACAAAACAAATGAAGTTTCTACTGTTTCTCCAGATGCATTAGATTAAAAGGAGATCCAGCCAAGGAGACTGTTCCAGACTGCTAAAAGCAAATACTCCATTAAAAGCAGATTAACACTGAAAGCACAATTGTTCTACACATTTTTCTCAAAGATTTTAGTGTCACCTACCAGGGTGCAAAATACAGATGATGACTGGAAATGTTGGGTCAGGGACTAAAGGTGAATTCAAGGTGAGAAGTGTCTTAAGAAGAGAAAGAAAGAAAAAAGCACTGAGTATACCCAGCCAGAAAAATCTATAAGATGAATTGGTATCATGACATAGTTTCTGCTTTTCCTTTAGGGATAGTGTACTTATTAATAACTAGAAAATATCAGTGCAAGACCTCAAATGAGAAAAGTGGTTTTTTTTTTTTCCTGTGATCAGAATTAAGCAATATCTACAGGGAAATACAAGGGTCTAGATTATATTCATTGTAAACCAGACAAGGAATTGTATTCAAAATTGAGAATGCAGAAAATATATTAAGATAGGTTCATGACAGTCAGATAGCTAAAGAGAGATGATGGGTTTTCTAGTATTGGTATTCTTTAAAAACTGTTCTAGATTAATAGGCTTCTATTGCCAAGGGTTTGACATTCCTAGATATTTATTAGTTTTCCCTCAAATACTTAGGGGATAGTTAAGAATTATTGAGATTTCATTTTATTAGCAATGCAAGACCCATTTCTAAAATATTGGAATGTACTCCGTGTGCGGAAGGAATCGCAAGAGCAGGAAATCTCACGGGCAAAGTATTTTTATGACAATAAATGAAAAAATCTTTTAGTCCGAGCAGAATTTGTAAAGGTGCTTACCTGCCTCTAGATAAAAAGCGTGCTATGTCTTTAGAAATACAGGAAAGACAAAAATGAGGAGTAGTACTTAGAAAAAAAAGCAGTAGACAAATAGCTACTTGCATTATTCATGAATGGTCATTTTACTCAGAGGTCAGAGTTTTGATCACTATCCACCAATTGTAATAACTCAAATAACATCAGCACACTGCAATCACAGAGTAACATGGCAGTAAAAGTAAAGCATACTGATACTTTACAATAGTTTGGAATAGTAACAAGGTACAATGATATGGCAAGTCAGGCCAATGTCTCGTTAGGAGCTATAGTTGTTTACAAGCCTGTCTGGAAAAGCTGTTTTTGATGTTTATGCTAAATGTTCTTGGTGAGCAGAGATTTGGCCAGACTGGTGGAAAAAGTAATGTGTTTTTTTTTTTTAAATTCAGCTTTTAGAATGGTTTCCAGCCCTTATATTTTTATTCACGGAGGATGAATGACCACTAGAACTGCAGAGCAGCCCTTGGATTTTATGATTTAGGCATTGCAAAGACAGAGAGATAGCTGCAGATCTAGCGCTAGTGATTTTAGACCATGTTCTTCTTATTTTAAAAGGCCCTCAAATACAGCTCTTCTGACATCCGTTTAGTCAGGTTCTTTAGAAACATATACCTGTTTCTCCCTCTTCCTCTTGGTTACAATGTTATTTACTTTAAGAAGTCCAAAAAAAGACTTTAACAATAATGCTGATTATTCCCATCACATGTGGCTCAGTAGATGGGCTTAAGCAATACAGTGAATGTATATTTGGAGTGCAGACAAAACCTCAGTGGAACCAAAACTAGACATTCAAAAGTCCATGCCATGTTTATGTAGTATTTTCTAATATTTCACATGCAATTACATCTAGTGTCTGGCTGCCCTCTAACTTACCTGCCTCTGCTTTGTGGCTTCCCTAGTCAATAATTTAAACATAGAAGAAGAATAAATGTTTTTATCTCTGTCTGTTTTGTAGATTTTAGGAGCTGAGTAAAAATGAATTTGCCAATGGGCCAGACAAGGATGTACAAAGATGAAAATAGATTTCAGACCTGTTATCTAATTCAAGAAGCATCTGTGGGTGGTAAAAATTAAATATTATCATCTATCCTGAGTTTTACTGGACCTGAGATTCCTTTTTCTTCTCTTGTGAAAATAAAGCTTCAGCAACCAGGGCTAGTCTAAACTGAGGTCTTGTTTTTAGAAAGAGATGGCCCTAAAAATTAAACTTTATTATCAGATCCATTTATTTTGCTAACATATATTGCTTGCAACATAATTTGAGTTTTTCATGATGTTCTTGCATGGATACATACCACTGTTTTTCTGAAGTTTGAGGGCATGCATGTTCAGTCCTCATTTTAATAAATGGAAAGTGACAATATTGTCTTAACTGCACATGATTTGGCTTCAGGTACCTTTGCAAGCACAAACTGTTTAAATCAAATTATGGAATATATACCAATAGCAGTGGTAGAGCTACTTCAAAGTATGTGCAGCAAAATATCTGGCCTACTGCCTTTTCCCCAGAGAAGATGGGGAACAGCTGTTTGGCCAGTGAACTCTGGCTGCTGAGCTCAGAGAGCCACTCACGACCCTGTGCAGAGGTGGCAGATGCTGATGTTGTTGCTGCAACTTGTGCTACTCAGTTCTTTGTGGTGGCATTTGTCTAAGCAGGAAGTACAGATATATGGAGTTACATCTTTTTGGGTATCAAACGTGCCTCCAGTTTTCAGTAAGCTGCAACTTAGGCACAACTGTTTCTGCAGCCAGCACAGTCTTGTGAGATCTTAACCTAGACTACAGACATGATTGTTTAATATTCCTCTTATAATTCATTTTTGAGCTAGCCATCTTTAGATTCAGCAATGGTCAAAAGGAAGGAGTAGAAACTTGTAAGGTGTGAGTCATATTTCGGTAAATAAATTACTTAAAATAGGTCAGATGAATCACTCTCTACAAGTGGGGATTTTTGTCAATCTATACCAGTTAATACATGTGTATCCATATTGCAAACATTTAATGTCACTTCAGATGAATCCCAATGTTTGTACAGAAAATGCTCACAATGACTTTGTGAGACTGGAAATTAGGTAAATTAAAGATGATTAGAATTATTCTTTCAAAAGTTTACATGAAGTAGCCATAGAAAAACTGAGCCTGAAAGTTTAGAGGATGTAGATACTACAAGTGTGCATGTATGTTCATATTCAAATGTCAAATATTTTTTACTGTTGTATGTTCTTTACATACAACATATGTAAATAGGGGCAAATATTAGCATGCTGCTCTAAATTAACATGTGGTAGGGGACATTGGCCAGGAGCAGATGTTTAGAAACAAGTGTATGAAGCTTCCTGATAGACAATCATACCAGAAATTTTCATTGGGAAAATTTCTCCTTATCCTCTACCAGATTATAGTGTGTTCTGTACCATAAGGGATCAGAAAAAAAGGACTAAGTGGATGAGAACCTCACTTAACAAAGAAGGTTCACAACAGTTTCTACTGGAGTTCTAATCTACTAAATGAGAAGAATAAAGCCTAAAAAAATAACCTACTATACTACTTGCCTATGTTTTTGTCTTGCTGTTCTTCTGTAATTCTTCCATGCAAACAGACATACCAATACCCAGGTTTTTTATTGCTGTGCTGGTATGTTAAGATTATTACAGCACTTATTTAAATTAATGAAGTATTTGGTTTAAAAAATGATATATTATTAACTACCATTTTCTTTCTTTGGTTGAGAGAGATGCAGAGTTCGTAGCCTTTAGCTTGGGTGAGAAGCGGTGTTAGAAATGAGTTTGGGAGCACAGCTTAACTGTTCGCTATATAAAGTATAAAGTTAGTAAACAAATCCCACTTGGATAACAAGCAGACTACAGAGCTTTGGCAGCCTTCCTTTTGTATTATTTTTGCCTTGTGTTGGTTTTTTAATTAAATGAAGCAAGGCAGAGCATTCAGAGCATGACTCAAGCTATTGCTAAAAGTATTAAATTAGATTAGTTTGGCATTTAAGTCCCAGCAATTTTGACTCAAATGCTTGGACTGTAAAGAAGGGAAGCCTTGAGGAATTGAGGCTGAGGTCATTCCTTGTGAAAAGTCAAGTCCACATACTAAGCATCAATGCAGAATATTCTTCTCAGTGCTATTTCTCTGTCATCCATATGTCTTGGTTATGCAGTATGTTTTAGCAAGACAGTTTATTAGATGTTTCTGCACATAATTTGGGAAGGAGCAGGAGATAGGAAATTACAAGGCATTATACATGGGGTGTGTGTAGGGCGAAGGCATTTTTTTTTCATGGTACCAAATGTCCTCTTTCAGAATGTCTCAATCCACTGTGCGTGTTCTACTACAATATTAAGAGCCTGTGTTGCATCTGTTCCCATTCTATACAGCACAGAGGGCACCAACACGAGGCTTCAAAAAAAGGGGACACTTGCTTTTTCACAGGGTTGGAGGAGGTACCTATATTAAAAGCCATCTAAAATAATTTAAATTTCACTATATGTTATCAGAAATAAAAAGCACAGTTCATAAACTGCAAAGATCCTTTTTTGCCTGTGAAGAGACTGTGCTTCTTTTTTTATTTTCCCTTTGCTTTTCTTCCTGGTGGATGTAAGTTCTAGAACTGTAGTTTTAATATAAGGTGAAGAGGCAGAAACATTTAGAAAAAACAGAGGATGACTTAAGGCTTAAAGGTTAAGTAGGTTCAACCCTCCTGATTAAAAAAATAAAAAGTCATCCATTTATACCAGAACATAATGACCTTTCATTTATTTACCACTGTCTGACAGCAAACCCTCTGTGCCTTCAGATGTTTGCAAAGCAGAGCACCCAGCTCTGACCTCACTTCTTACTGAGACTTTCCTGTTACTCTACTGCCAATATTTACTGACCACAGCTACTAAGGCTTGTAAGGCCACATGCTCTTTCTGCAAGGAACTCTGTCTAATTTGGGTAGAAAATCACATTTTATATAAAAATTTCCACAGATATGAATAAATCTAAGCATGGATATCAAACATTTTTATCAGAATGGAAAGTGTCTTAGCCTTATGATTTATTTTTGACAGTATATCTTATCATATCCCGTGCTACTCTTTACTTAAATTGCTTTTAACTAGCAATGTAATTTTACAGTCTAGCTATGTGACAACGGGATTTTCATTTATTGCTTGCGAACTGTAAAGTATAGGTCATTATCAGACAGCAAATAACTGACTTTAAGATGTCCAGTGATGGAATTTTGCTATACTGGATAAATTTTAAATGTATCCCTTTAAAATACCAAAGCATCAGGCTTAGTCCCATTGTATCAGAGGTGCAAGAAAAGTTACTGCCTTCATATAGAGGAGTTATGGGGAAAAAGAAAAAGGAAAAAGACATTACCCAACACCTTTTCTCTTCTTCCCAGGAAAGATAACAAGGAAAAAAATAAAATTAAACAAAAGCCTCCAAATAAGAATAACCATCAACCAAACAAACAAAACGACAAAAACCCTCAAACCAAACAGACTCATCTCAAGATACATGAAGAATTTTCCACATCAGTAACCATGATGGGAAACTGATTCTTCACCCATATTAGCACATCATTGTTCATCATAGCCTGTTGATGACCAGTGTTTTTAAGTCTAATACGTTATAGGCACTCTTTTCACTTTCACAACTTGTGAAGTTAATCTATTCCAAACAACACTAATAAAAAAGATAATATTGAAATCAGGGTTACACTATAATAATTTGTTGGGCCAGACTAAAAGTGAGAAAATAGCATGCATCCAGAAAACTAAATTTGTGATAAAAGTAATTTTAAATGAGTCTCTGCAGAGCTATTCCAAGAGCCTTTTTTTGGCACATGTAAGAAACAACTGCTCTATTAAAGACGTAGAAAGCAATTCAAAGACAACAGCACATCAATATTTGATTCCATAAAAAAAATCATGACAACAAACCCAAAACAAATCTTAAAAACTAAACTAGCAGAATAGTAAACAGTAACATCTACTTCAATGTGTTTAATATTCACTATTATGATAATCCTGGACTAATAAGTGACGTATTCCTTACTGATCTAAACATAAAATTTTGTGCAATTTTTTACTATCTCAAAAAACCAAAAATGGTTTCATTCACAAGAGTGTGCATCTTGGCTCTTTTTTAATGAAAAAGGACTGAGAGAAAATACTAATGTTTGTTGCCTTGTTAGAAGTGCATGGCAATATTTAAAAATCTGAAATTATTTTTGTTTTGTTAGATATTGCAGTTTTCTTCTTTCAATCTTGCCTGCCACTATGAAAAAAAAAAAGAAAAAGAAGACTAGAAGTGACAACCATCAAAATTTGCAAAAGTATTTTAATACCTAGAGTTTTTTCTAAAAAGTTTTAAAAAATTGCACAAGCATGACAAATGAAGTTATACCGAACACATGCACTGACAATTTTTCAGTGGATACTGTTCTAAATATAACTTTAACTTCTTTTTCCTGGCTTTGTCAGAAAACAGAAAAGATGTTTTAAAATCCTATTACCATATGAATTACCAGAAATATCATCTCTAGTCTGAGCTTCACCTCCCTATCCTATGGACACATACACAGGAGCAGGTGTGCCTTGAATATTCCATGAGCAGCATAAAGCTGAGCATGAGAAGTAGAGGCTGGGTTTTGCCATAACAGCCTCATGGCTATGACTCTGATTTGCACTGGGGAATCTTGGATGCAATCCTTCCTTATCCAGAAGTCTGACATCCGTTTCTTAGAGAAGATGTTGCTAAGCTATGATGTGTTCTGGAGGAGAGGACACTGCACTCCTTCAGGGTTGTTACATGCTGTGCTGTCCATCACACAGGGTATGAAGGATTAACAAAAGTCTCATGTCAGTGAGGTAGCTGGAGAATGAGCAGAAATGAAGCCCAACTATGCCCCAGTTTCCCAGTTAAAGCAGCAACTCTACCTTGGTGTCGTATCAGGTAGACAATTCATGTGGATAGTAACTATAGTAAATACCTTTTTCCTGCTCCTGGAATATCCTACAGGAAAAGTGACTGTGTTAATGCTCCAGACTGAAGCTCCCTTCTGGCTTCAGAGCTCCACATGATAAGGCACCATTCATTGTGCTGGGTCAGTGCTGATGAAGGACACAGCCTGGCTCAAACAGGAAATTCTGAAAGCAAGTGCAGCAGGCACAGTGGGGACAGGACACTGCTTTGCACCGGGTCAGTGTTTGTGAAGGACATAGCCTGACTCAAACAAATCTGGAATGCAACCTGCCTGATCATCCAGCTGCTGCCAATAGCCCTCCCTATGCAGGTAAACTATTGGTACTGCTGCTTAGAAAGCAATCAAGAAATTATCCAGCTGATAGTCAAGAGTCAAGAGTGCTCAGTTAATAAAAGAGGCATTGTTAAATTAAATGGGTGTAGAGCAGGTAGTCTGAGTACCTCTACCTGTGTTCTCAGGCTGAGATGCACTACTTAAAAAAGTTATACTGCACTGTGCACAAAATGAAAATAAGACTTAGTAGATTGAGAGTTAACATGCAGAAAATTACTTTTAAATGGCTTAGCATTATGACAGATAGAGTTTCAAACATTTAAATCAAAGATTACTTTCCATAAAAAGAAGGTTAAAAACCAAGCTGAGATTAGTAAAAATTACCTACTTTTACTTCCATTATGATAAATCCTCAGCTTGTTCCTGGAGAGATCTAATGTGTCTGAATGCTGCAGAGTGGAAATGTCTCCACCTACACAAGGAACTCTGCAATGTTTCTTTGTGCAGGGCTGTGCTGGACACTGACCCATGGTGAAGGTTGGCTCCTTGCATCATCAGTCTAGGAGGCTATTTGGACACCAAGGTGTATGGGCAGCCTCCTTAACTCTGTCTCCACCAGAACAATTTACTAAATATGGAAGTGTACAGCATTTTTTCTATGGAAATTTTGGTTGTAAACAGAGAAACACAAAAGCCACAAGTCACGGTAAATGTTTTCATTCTAAATTTGTGCCTGGCTATTTTTAACTCAGGCAGAACCTGTTTTTTGAAAGTAAGCAAGAGGGAATTGCTATAAAGAGCCACTTTCCTATTCAGATCAACTTATGTACAAAAGACTTGCCCTGACATTATTTTTCATCTACGCTGCAGGTGCACTCAGATAAAGGCTTTTATTCAGGAACATTCGAGTTGAGCTAAGAAAACTTTCCTTGTGTAACCTTCTGTGCTCCATCTGGTTAAGAGAACATGGAGGGTGCTTTCATTAGCTAAGAAAATTGGATAGAGATATTGTGCTGATACTGGTTGCTTAGGTATCAAGTCTCAAGTCCAGCTACAGTAACCTAATAACACCACAGGCAAGTTATATTCAGGCAGTTCAACAGCACAGAAAGAAGTCAAGAAGTCCAAAACTTTGATGTGCTTTTAGGAAAAGAGCTTTGTGTGTTTTAAAAAGAAAGGGACATTGTACGTCCTTTACCATTTCTAAAGATGCATTGTTCTGTATGGAATGGATATTGCTGTCTTATGCATCAGCATTACACCTACGTAATTCCAAAGCTGTGCTGGACTTTCACTGAGGCTGATGACAAGAGATTCAGGCCCCAAATCTAAAATTCAGTACATTCTCAACACAGAAGTGCTTAGCTTCTAAGACATATGACTATAGCTGTCTATAAACCAGCTGTCTCTGCTGATGTATTGGCATAGCACCATCACCGCCTGTAGAGCTACAGACACACAAAATGAAGATCAGACTTTCTTTTGCACTTGAGCAAAGATGAGAGTTGTTAGCCAATGTATAAGAGGTAGATTAGGATATAGCAATGTTTCTTGGCTGACTAAAGGGAGCTATATAATTTTGAAATTATAAAGCCTGAAAAGTAGGATTTAGTACAAGTGACACTGTGAGCATTTAGGGATTGTGAGCATTACTCTGGTTAAACAGAAGTTTAAAGCCTGGATGGCAAAACCAATCCTTTCTTGTAGAAGACGTTGCCTGAAAAAAATGCTGAGAAGGAATTCCTCCTCTGGGACACGTAACTTCTGCACAGGCGTTTTCCCAGGGGAAGGGTACAGACAGATGGTTGTAAATCCTCTGGCTTCTTTCCCCATGAGCCTTACTCCAGACTCCAGAAGACTCTTTGCAAGAAGGTGGATTGAGCAACTGCAGAGCTACACTTTTCTCTGCAAGTAGCTGCTCCAAGCAGAAGGGAAGCACATGGTTCTGCTGAATTCCCAGCTGTCCATCAACTTTTGGTTTAGGCTGGAGAATTTGGCTCTGAGGAAATGTGTTTAAATTCATCCTATCCTCTGGTGAATAACAACAGCCATGCCTGTGTTACCTTGTGTAGTAGAGTAAATAAGCACTGGAAAGCTGGCAATTGTAGTTAAACAAAGGGCAACATTTTCAGAGAGAAGAAAAAGCTGATGACTTCCTGGCCCTGAGTTTTGTATATTTCTCTACGTTTATTACTCTGTTGAAATGTTTCCTCAAACCAGAATGATGCAACACATAATCTCTTGTTCAGCTGAAACCATAGATGGCAGAGAATACAGGGAATACAGCTCTAATCAAAGAAAATAGCAGTAGACATTGGATATGATCAGGTAGTCTGGTTATTTTATAGCTATTCTGGCCTCAAGGAAACAGACTCTTTTCCAAACAAAACCTGTTAGAATACAGACATTTTTTGACATGCTAAAAGTCTGCATTTGTTTGATCCTGACCAACAATCCGAATATATATCCACAGAAGGAAAGCACACATCTGCCACAACAGGCATGTTTACAATCATTTTAATGACACCATTAGATTCTGTTTGCCAGTGTTCACTTATTTCAGGCTTTTATATAAAAAACATGTGAGATAAGTTTACCACCTGTGCACAATGGAAACAACCCATTTAAATGACTAATTTTAATGGTAAAACATAGCTCAATAGTTTTCTTCTGTTCACCAGCATAACTGTGGGAGCATAATTATGTTTACCCAGAATACTCAGGGTTTTTGTGTTCCTGCAAAAGGTTTATTTTCCATCAAGCCTAGGCTAAGAATTACTCCAAACAGTACTTAGCATACTTCAAAAATACACAAACATGCTTTAAAGATGGGCCACTTCAGGAAGTTTTTCAGGTGACAGGTGGGATTAGTTTCAAATGAGAAATCCAGTCTTAAAATACACCTGAAAATATCTATCCATTATGTTAAGCTCCTCTGAATTTAAATGTTTTAAGAAAGTTAAAGAGCTTGTCTTTGAGGGCTTGATGTTGTTCCCACTGATGTCACTGGGAAAATTCATGATTCTAGAGGGCACAATTTTAATTAAAAGGGAATATAGGTGGCATCACACAAGATGTTGTATCAGTTAAGATAAACACAAACTCATCGTCTTCATTCAGATCCTCATTGTACTACAACTAAATATCCCCACACCTCAGGCATTGACTACAGCTTATTGTGCAAGATAATCAAAGGAAAAAAAAAAGGATGTGTCAGACACAAAAAGTTTAGCTTCAATTCCATGAGGGTGTTTAATTCTCATAGACTGGATGGATATTTATAGTCTAATTATCAAACATGCAATTAGCACTCCATCTGGAGAGAGAAGAGAACAGGGGATTACATGTGATATTGCTGAGATGTTAGAAGAGGATGTGTGCTACACAATCCAGCTTTTTATTTAAAGGAGAATCATGATAATGGTACACAGCCCAGACCTGTCCTACTGTTATGCTCGAGGGCACTGAAGAAAACCATTGGTAGACAAAGAGCAGTGGTGAAGGTGTGAACTGCACACAGGTCACCTGTCCAAATCAGCATGTATCTATGGAAGAAAATTCAGCTGGAATCAAAACTATACTTAATGTCTCTGTTAAACTATATATGATTTTAGTACCATTTTGAAAAGGAACTTCATTATTTAAAAAGATGGGGTTCAATAGGCACGTAAAATAGTCAGTGACTGGTAATTCCACCTAAACTCGATAGAATTTAAACCCACAACAGAGCAGAATAAACAAACAAACAAACAAATTAGCTAAACCCCAGCTTTTTGTATTTTTTCACTTTTAATAAATGAAGCTTCACTGAGCAGTTCTGAGTTCAGGGTTTGCTTTTGTGTTTTTGGGTGGTTGGAGGTTTTTTTGGTGTTGTTTTTATTTTGGGTTGATTTTTTGTTTTTGTTTTGTTTTGGTTTGGTTTTTAATTTATTTTCATTTTTGGTTTTTGTTTGGTTTTGTTTGCTTGGTTGGTTTTTTAGTTGTTGGAAAAATATTTTAAGCTTTGATTTCTATTGAAAAACTCAAAGGAGGGAAATCCCCTTTTCCTTAAACACATTATGTTTAAAAAGGCTAGGCTAAACCAAAAAAAAAAAAAGAAAAAATAATTATAGACCTCTCTTCACGTGAAATTGTCAGTGTTATTGTCTTACTGCTTCCTACATTATCTTACATCCCAAGCAGGTAACACCACTTCTACACCCCAGAAAATGAAATATGATACCACCTTTTTTTTTCTTCTGAAATAGTGTTCACCTAAAATGCAAAATGGGATTTTACAGCTTCTTTTTTTGTAAGTCTTGGGGAAAACTGACTGTGAATGTTAGAGTGGTGAAAGTAAATTTTAAAATACATTCAAATACAGATTAATTCTTTTTTACAATCAGCATTTTAAATTAGTGGCATTAAGCATAGCAGATACCTGCTGGTAGTTACATTTACAAACAGATTTGCAAATCATAGCATTATTCAGCATCTTGGAACACATGGTGTCTCAGGAATGTCAGGGGCACCTTTTCAGCGAGGCATTTCATTGCACAGATACACGTGTATTTAAGTACCACTGAGATCTGTGAAAATGAATTAAGGTTTGAACACATACTTATGTTTAAGCACAGTGTTAAGCACAGTATTGAGCTGGGCTCTTCAACATTTCTATTTTCCAAACAATCACTCTAGAGTATTTAAGGATGTTCTTTCATATTTCACATGTGGGTAGTTAAATAAAACAAGCTTTTTTTTTCTTCAGGCTGTTTTAAGCTGTTTTTATAAGAAGAATTTTATATGCACTTTACTGAACAAGTTCAGCAAGCTCAGTTCTGACTCATGCAGTGTGTAAACCAGGTGCTCTTATTTTCCTGCTTACCACGAATCCATGACTCTAAGAAGCTGGATTGCCCATCTCCACCTCACATCCAGTAAATGTTGCAGTGCAACTAAAGTGAAGTTTTTCAGTCAGTCTCTCACTAAACCTTGTTAGCTGTGTGGTTCTCAGTTATCACAAAACCACCAAGTTGGGAAGGCACCTCTGGAGATCATTTAGTGTAGCCCCCTGCTCAGTCGTGGTCAATGAGAGCAGCTTGTCCAGGACCATCCAGTTGGGTCTTGAATATCTTCAAGCACTGAGAATTTACAGCCTTTCTGAGGCAACCAGTTACAAAGTTCCTCTAACCTTACATTTAAAAGACTTTTCCTTATGTTCATATGGGATTTCCTGGGTTTCAATTAGTGCAAATGGACTCTTGTCCTCTCACCAGGCAATACTGAGAAGAACCTGGCTCTTTCTTCTTGACTTCCCCAATGAAGTACTCATACACACTGCTAAGGTCTTTTCTTCTCCAGGCTGAGCAACCCAAGCTCTCCCTGCATCTTTGAATGACAGATAGCCCAGCCCCTTGATCATCTCTGTAGCCCTTCACTGGTTTTTCTCCAGTAAATGAGTATTTTTCTTGTAGCAGAGAGGCCAGAACCAGACCAAGCACTCCTCACGGGTGTCACCAGTGCTGAGTAGAAGGGAACTATCATTTCTCTAGTCCTGTTGGCAATGCTTTGCCCAAAGCATCCCTAGAGGCTTCTGATCTTTTCTGCCATAAGGACAAGACATTGCTGTCTTGTGTTTGATTTGCTGTATGACAGAACCACCAGGTCCTCATCTGCAAAGCTGTTTTCCACGTAGTTGGTCCCCAGTGTGTACTGGTACATGGGATTACTCTTCCCATGGGCAGGACTTGGTATTTTCCTTTGTTGAATTTCAGAAGATTTCTGTCAGTCTGTTGCTCCGGCAAGTTAAGTTCTCCTTGAATGGCAGCACAGATTTAGTATATGAGTAGCTCTTCCAAATTTTATATCATCTGAAAACTTTCTGAGGTAATGCTTGGTCTAATCCTCCGTCTCCTTAGGAAACAGTTAACAATTTAACAATACTGGCTCTCATATCAATACTGGGGTATACCACTTGTGACTGGTCTCTGGCTGGAGATCATGACATTTTGAGGTTTCAGTCCACCTCACTATGCACTCATGCAGACCATACTTGAGCATCTTGTCTGTGAGGATGTTACAGGGGATGGCAAAAAAAAAACCAAACCAAAACAAAAAAAATAAGAGAAACTATTTTCCCTGTTTTCTCCTTGTCCACCATGCCAGTCATCTCATTGTTGAGGTGACCAGGTTGGTTAAGCATGATTTTAGGCATCATTCCTTTGTAATTTCATTCTAACTTTTCCTGGTCACCTCGATTGTCATGCCTGGAAATGGTTTCCAGACATAGTTGCTCCATCACGTTCCGAGAACTGAGGTGAAGCTGACCAACCTGTAGTTCCCTGGGTCTTCCTTCTTGCCCATCTTAGGTCAAGGACATGTATTTTCTCTTTTCAAGTCCTGATTGGCCTCTCCTGATTGCCACAACGTTTCAAACATAATCAGAAGCAGCCTCTCAAAGACATTTGCCAGCTCTCTCAGCACTTGTCAGTGAGCATCATCAGGGCCATGGACTTGTGTAGGTCCAGTTTCCTTTAGTGCTTCCTAACCTTGTCCTCTTCCTCTGAGAATAAGTCTTCCTTGTTCCAGACTTCCCATGAAGTCTCAGGGACCTGGGACTTCTGAAGGTCACATTTATGCAGACCTCCTGCCACCTTAGCTTAATTTCCTGCTCGTCAGGTTGGGTCTTTCTTGGTCTTGTCAGGAGTGACCCTTGAATATCAAACATGTTTCCTGGACCCCTCTTCTCTGCAGGATGTGTCTCGTGGGATTATTCCAGGCAGATCCCTGAAGAGGCCAAAGTCTACTCTACTGAAGTTCAAGACTGTGATCTTGTTCCTCGCAGGATCCTGGACTGCACCATCTCATAATGGCAGACTTACAGTACTGACAAATTCTTTATGGTTGGTCATCTACACCTCTGCTAAGCAGAACTGCTAACTAAAAATCCCCTTATTTCCTAAGACTAGAATTCTTTAGATTTCCATTGCTGTGTGCATTTATGTGTGTAAGGAACGGTCTTGTATAATTCTAAGGTTAGTTGATATTCTAAACTAGGGAATATAATTCCTTTCTTGGAATATGTGGTTTACAGCTGTTTAATGAAGTAGGCAGTTTCCTTCTCACATCTCTTTTTCTTTCTAAACCATAAAAATATTTTGTTTTTTGAAAACATGAGTCTAGTGTTTATTCTAACCTCTTAATTATTTTATGTTCTGTCATAAAAAACCCCACACGTTTATTGTAGAAACAAACATTTCTAGCAAGATTTTTTTTTAATTCGTTAATATTGTCAGTGAGAAGGATCACAGTATTGTAGTAGCAATGTCTTCCTTACTGACTAAATGGATCATAAATAGAAAGAGAGTCAGAGAATCACAGAAAATACCAGGTTGGAAGGGACCTTCAAAGATCATCTTGTCCAGCCTTTCATTGTAAAGGGACCCTGCATAAGGTCATCTATCATTCTGTTCAGTCATGTCTTGAAAACCTTCTTTGATGAGAGGTATACCACATACCTGGGGAGGTTGTTCCAGCAACTGATTGTTCTCTGATTTGTTCTGAAAAAAATTTCTTTCTATATTGAGATGAAACTTCTCCCCGTGCAATTGTACCTGAAAGACTCCTTTCCTGGCTAAAGAGGAGGGGAAAGTTATCAACACTTGTCAGTGGGAAGTTTTTTCCCCTTTGTGGACTTATCCCACATAAGGGACAGTCTGGATTAAATCAGAGGTCAGGAATCCTAAGACCAAAGTGTTCTTTTTAGAATGTATTTAACTCCAGGGAACTGACATGGGTAAATCAAATACAACTACAGAGCATAAGAAGAGTAAGACTTTAAGGCTATGTCTATTCTAAACAGGCAGAAAACAGTAAGAAAAAAAGGTTTCAGTTTTCCTTTTCACCCCCTCCTCCGACTCAGTAAATGTGCATGACTAAAAGAAAAAGAAAAAGAAAATCAAAGGGGATATAAAACCAGAAAAGTTAAATGAAAATATTATACACACTATAATTCAATATGATTATTCCATAAATGAATCTGTTCAAGGCTTTGCTTGTGTGTCTCACTGAATCTGAGATTTGTGTTTCTTTGAGTTAAAGCAATTACTTATTTTCTCACAGAATTTTTATTGTTTATTGCTCTAAGAAAGAAGCATCTTTACCATGAGGCACCCTTACTCCTCCACACTTCCCAGATGTTTACTATAAGAAGATAACAAAAACACAGAGTCTTTCCCACTCTGACTCTGTGTGCCCCAGACATCTGTCACTAGTATATACATGTTTTTCTCTATTGCAAAATGAACCTGATTTCTCCCACTCCTGACTACAAATAGGATTTAAAACATTAAAATCTGCCTCTTTGTTTTTATTCAGTATGGGAGTGCAGAAGTGTTCTGACCCCTCCAGTTCACAATATACCAACTTCAAGGTCCTAACAAAATACCTTTAGTACAACAAAAACCCCTTTCCATAGCCATTATGAATCATTGTTGTGGCTTAACCCCATCCGGCAACTCAGTCCCACATAGCCACTCACTCACTCCCTGCTGGTCAGAGGGGAGAGAAAATCAGAATAAAAGTGAAGAAACAACTTATGGGTTGAGATAAAAACAGTCCAATAGGTAAAGAGAAAACCACACTTGCAAGCAAAGAAAAACAAGGAATTTATTCACCACTTAGGCAGGTGTTCAGCCATTCCCAGAAAAGCAGAGCTCCCTCATGCATGACAGTGATGCGGGAAGACAAACGTCATCACTCCGAATCCACCCCCACACACCTTCCCTTCTTCTCCTCCCAGTTTTTTATGTTGTCCATGATGTCATACTGTCTGGGATATCCTTGGGTCAGTTGGGGTCAGCTGTCCCTGCTGTGCCCCCTCCCAGCTTCTTCTGCACCCCCAGCCTACTTGCTGGTGGGGTGAGGTGAGAAGCAGAAAAGGCCTTGACATTGTGCAAGCTCTGCTCAGTAATAAAGAAAACATCCCTGAACTACCAACACTGTTTCCAGGTCAAGTCCAAAACACAGTCCCATACAATTAACTATGAAGAAAATTATCTGTATCCCAGTCAAAAACCAACACAATCATAAAAGTGTTATGTCTGGTCTAAGTTTAGACTCAGCAATACAGATTCAGATAAAGAGCTTTGGCACATCTCTCCCTATACTGAGGAAACATGGGAGTTGGGAGTCTGAATCTGTTCCACACGGTGTTATCCAAATGCCACATGAAACTTTGACTGGAAAAATCATAAACAAAATTTTTCCTCAACAAATTGAGATATACATTCTTTCCAACCATATGTTTTCCCCTGTGACAGCAGATAACAGCTGGATTATACCAGACAACACTTTGGTAATGTATTCCGATTTCTCTTAAATAAAAGGATATCAAGACCAAGCTATTAGGAGACAAAGTGGCATTATAGGCATCGCCTATGACTTACCATAGAGGATGAAAACTAATTTATATAGAGAAAGAATCCTGTTAAAACTATAGTCTATCCTGGTTGTCTCCTCTCTATTTAACACAACTGTGTTTTCTTGTGTCCCTTTATTATATGTTAACTCCTTTCAAACTTTCCATATTCCACAAAATGTCTGTACTTTCCCCTTCTTTAAAGAACCATAATGGTCTTTTTCTTTTTTAACTGTGCCTGGCATATGTTGAAAGGTATCTTCTAAGATTTCATTTGTGATAGCTCAAAAATGTATGTCTTGTTAAGACTACAAAGCAAGCTAATGGTTTTAAAAGCACAGCGATGAAAAGCCTGGCAGGGGAGTCCGTGCTAACTACATACACGGATCATAGAAGAGGGTACAAGAGGTCATTTTTTTCCACTCCTTCTCTCTCTCTTTTTTTTTTTTTTCTTTCCCAGGTACAGGATCAGTTTGGGTTGCACTGGTTACAGCCAATTGCACAGTGGCATTCTTTGCCATTCATCCTCATATAAATCCTTAATTATGGTCTGCACAATCAGAGCTGGAGCAAGAAGTCGCAGCCCTGTATTGTTCCATGGCAAGTGCTAAACAAAAAGGCAGGAATTCGATACTTGGTCACAGTTTGCAAACACTGTGGCTGAACCACCTGAGAGGGTCATGTTTTTACATTCTGAGGCAATTTATTAGTAACGGTGCTTGTCACTTGGAAATCCCCCTAAAACTCCTTCCTTTGCATAGGCTATCTGAGAGCAGCTTTTGTTCCACAGTGGTTTAAACAAGAGGTGAATAAAATAGGTGATCCACCCACTAATTTAGAAGAGAGTAGAGAATCTTAATCCTATCCTTGGAAGTTGTCTGTAAAGAGCTTCGAAACTTAGTGTCAGACACCTTGAACTGAAAAATAAAAACCCATCTGAAAGATTCTTTCTTTTAATTCTAGATCCAAATGGGTTTGATGAAAACTTAACTGATGTTTATATATATTTTTTAAATCCCCCACTGGACTTAAAGGAGTGAAAGAGAAATAGTACATATTTTTCTTAGATCACTTATGTGCTAAAACTACCTGTTTGCAATGTGCTGTACAGGACACAGTGAAATGTAAAATTGCCAGTCCTGTGTCAAAGACCTACCTAAACTTTTAATTTAATTTTTAAAAGACAAATAAAAGAATGACAAAATAGTCAAACAAGGACATTTTGTTAAAATTCAGTTTGCTTTGTGCCACAAACTCTTCAAAAATGTCAAGGAGACTTGAACTTATTGATACATCTTGAACTTCTTGTAGCAGGCTCAGAGGGAAAAGACTCTGAAATCAATATAAACACTCCTGGTGTTTTCAAGATGTTTAAGATCTAGACATCTATGTGTAAGCTGTTATTGAGTGTATGCCAAGATGTTCTCTCTGATCTGCAACGTTTACTCAGTAAAAGTAGCTTTATTAAGGTGAACAGGTCTGCTGAAAACAATATTCCAAACCTATGATGTCTGATTTACTAGAGCCATCTCAAGCCAAGGAGTATTTGTGTTTGTCCAGCTAAAGGTTACTCAGTTCATGGAATTTTTTCCCAGAGGAGCCTTCCAGTCCTGCAGAAGGTGTCAAAATATGCTTTGGTCTACGTATGTTTTTTAACTGTTACGAAGAATTTAAGGAAATAAAATGCACCCCTCTTTACAGAGCACAGAAAAGTAAGGCAAAATCATTTATCCCATATAATTTTGACCAAATTATTTCTTAGAAATGTTATCTCTTTAGTCACTTACCTGGTTTTTAAATCATACTTTTTTTTTTTTTTTTTTTTCTTTTCATGTTCTCCTGCCTTCTATTCAGGAATTTATCATTTTAAAACTTTTTATGACGAGGCACACTGTATCGCCATCTAGGCGACTTGGCACTGGCCTTCCCCACAGCCAGGCTGTTTGACACAGCCTTCTCACCTCGTTTTACTCACTTGGGACTGTGTGGACGACTTGAAAGCTGTGAATAAGGGAACTTCAGGTAAGGGCAGGAACATGCAAACTCTACAGAAGAGAAACACAACTTCTAAGAGATGACAGAATTTCAAAGTGCATTTTAAACACCTTAACTTTTCAGCAACTTTGTGTCCAGTCTCTCAGGTGGATGAAAAATCAGCCTTTAAATGAATAGGGAAAAGGAAGGAAGGACAAATGACTGATGTATCTTTTCTCCAAATGCTTTCCCTCTTCCAAAATTGTAAACATCTTTTTAGATTTAGAGTAGATTTTGTAATCATCGTTTATGTACCTTTTAATAAAATACAAGATGGAAACATCCTTAAAGAATAAGGTCTTTAACTAGCGTAGTTTACTACTAGAGCCAATGGAGCAGGCAGTTTACCCAGCTAAGTTACTGGTTTAGGAAAAATATTATAAACAAACAAACAAACAAACAAATTAAACACCGATGAAGGACTAGAATTTACATGTCTGAGAAGAGACAAACTTGTGTTTTCTTCTGTATTCTCCAGAGACTGTTCATCTCCTATTGTTTGAATTGGCAATGAAAATAAACTATGTTGTCCCCTCCTGTTTCAAGCCTAAATGCCTGCCATGAGTAAAGAATGACCTCAATACTTCTAAAATACTGGTGTTTTTACACCTTGTAATTCCACAGTGATTTCAGCCCTGGAATTTTTGGTTGCTCTGATATGTAAAATAATGACTGTTATCTTAAGTTTATTTTTTTGTTTCTCCCTTGTATGCATGTATTTATGTTTATATAGTTGGGAACAATATTATAGAGTTTCTACCCACCTTATGTCTTGACAATAAAAAATAGTAAGAAAATAATTAAAGCAACACATAATGGCATTCTGAAAATATCCCTTATTATCTTGACAATGTAATGGAAGTTCAAAACTGTGGTTAAATCTTTGATTCAGCTTTTCCTTATCATTATGCTTCCCATGTCATCAGAAAAACAGGACATAAATATGCAGCAGGGAGAAAGGTAGACATCTATATGTGTTACTGAGCTTCCTCTTTGTCCACACCCAGAAAGGTTAACTTCCCTTACATGTAATAATAATTTAATATGGCATTGATTTAATGACAGACATATCTCCAAGGGAAGAAAGGATTTTTTTTTCATCTTTTGTAGAATATATTTTTCTTTTTTCTCACTGTCGATACAGATGAATTTTCAGTCTGACATACTCCTGAGCCCACCCAACAGTTCTGAGCTGACTATCAGAACAAAACATTTAGTACATATCTTAGAATTTAATCTTTTTCCCTGAAAGCCAGTGGGAGTTTTGCCATCGACTTGAATTGTAATTCAGGTTAACACATAAAAGGAGAGCACTTGAAATAAGGAATAGGTATTTGATTTGGACTATGATCAGTTTTACAATCCAGAGTCCTTCATGGTGTATCCAGCTGGGAATGCTTCACAAGGAAATCTGTTTGATTCTGGTGGTCAGTCAGACAAGGTGCAGGAAATTAGAGGTTCCCAGTAACTGTATTGTTCTGAGAGGAACACACTGTAATAGTGGTCAAAAAACAAACTTTGCTCCCATATGTGTAAAAATATAAGAATATTATCTATTGTGTTGAAGATGATAAAGGATTACTTTATTTAAAAAAAAAAAAAAGATACTCTTCAGACACTCTATTTCTACTATTCAAATATTTGCAATATTCAGTGCCTTTAGTGTTATATAATAAATTGCCTACACATCTGAATGTATTCAGTTATAGAGAAATTTTAAACATACCAGTTCCTAGGATGTATTAAGACACCAAAAAAACCCACCTTTCTGTGTGTAGTAAAATGATACAATCATAGTTACAAAAAAATCTTGAAAATTACACTTGTTCTCCTATTTATTCTCTCTCAGTTACTCCTAGATCCAGCCAGTTCAGTTTATATAGAAAAATCTATATTTTTTTTCATGAACAGAGTTGTAAGGTAGCAATAGTAGTGGAATGCAAGGTATGGATGAATCCTGCTTATATGGTAATAAAAATTTATCTGTCTAGATAAAAAAACAGACCAAAAATGGAGGCTGAATCCCATAGCATAGACATTTTTTGTTTTTTCATAACCATAGTTTGAGTCAAAGCTGACATACTCATAATTGAAAGAGCAGAGTTTTGGTTAGATATTGTGTTTTAATTTCCTGGTCTCAGTCATATCCAACAGTCATAATTTCCAATTCATTTATCAGTCTGCACTTTTCAGTGTCTGAGAAGTTCTGTGCTTGGTATGGTAATACGTTTTTCCATTGGAAAAAAAAAGAGGAAAAAAAAAGATCTTATATAAATAAAACATACTCAAACATTAATATTTATACATAAATGGAGTAAATTCAGGAAACACACAATTAATAACATTTAATGTGGAGTGTCACTTAATCCTGAAATGGTTCAATTAAAAGAAGAAAAATGTTGTGATACCCACATAGGTCCTGATTAATCCAAAATATGTAATTTCTCTGTTTAGTCAAACCTGACTTAAAAACACTCTCAGACTACATGCTACCAGTGCTTTAGATGGCAAATGTATTATTAGACAATTATTTCCCAGTTTGTTTTACTATTAAGGTACCAATTAGGACATCCCCCATACTGGAAGTACATTTTCCGTATAATCTTGAATATGCCAGACATAAACCTATTTGGAGACTATTTATTAATCTAAGCACATATGGGACTTCCATTTCCAATGTTCATTGCTAATGTAATATCTAGCATTAAACAGACATGACTCTAGATTCTCCAAGCGGATTCAACCACAGCCAACCAGAATCACTTCCATGTCAAAACGTGTTTTCAATTAAACCATAAATTAATCCAACTTATTTTAATTTTTTTTTTCGCTCCTTTATTTAGAGAATGAAGTCTGCAGAATGTGTTATAATATACTAAGTCTTGGCCTTGATAATTACAGGCCCTTTTTTTTTCTGAGTGATTAGAGCAAATGCAGTAATAGATATTGTAGTGATTTATAAGCTAATTTGCTGTATCACAGAACCGCAAGGGGAAAGCGTTTCTGTTGAACTCCGGATGTTGCTACCAATTTCTTCATATTGCATTTACACTGAATCTTACTCATGACTGTGACAGCTGAGGTAACACAATCTGTGTTCCTTCTCCATTTACCTGGCAACTGTTTGGTTTATGAAATAAAATAAGTTTTCTATGTTATGCTTTAAGAATGTGTTTGATTTCAGTGGGGTTTCTTTAATATGAGCATAAGGTTTTGTTGGGTTATGACAAAGTAAATCTAGAATAACTCTTCCAGCATCGAAGGAGTTACTCAGGATTCTTAGCACTAATGTTTGAGCAGGATGGGGCTCTGTGTCCTTCACTAAAGGGAATATTCAGAGTGATGGAGTGATGACTGTATGCAGGGTTCACGTGCACGCACACCAGTGTTTTATACATCAACAAAAACAAATTCCTAATCATTAATGATTTATCTCGCTGTCAAACTGCAATGTAACATTATGCTCATCTACAAAAAAATTGTTTTCTTTAGTATCATTTGATAAGTGACTTTATTCTCTTACTGCCATATTTCCTTCCTCTCATTTATCCCTACATTTTTCATTGTTTCCTCTGTCCAGTAAGTCAAGGAGCATGTCTGTGGTATGTATTGTCATGAAGAAACAGTACTTTTCAATAAGTAAGCTAGTTTCAATAGCTTTCCATTACACAAAAAGAGTTACCGTGCAGTATTATAATTCTATATTTGTTTACAATAAAGACAAATATTAAAGTTTTACCTAATCTTACATATAATATCTTACATATAATAATTCTAGTGAAAAGAAACTGAAATGCAGAGGACCTTCAAGACCAAAAGTCACCACTGAAGAAACTGAGCTGACTTTCTTTTTAATTGAAGTCACATTCAGATCAGATGTCTCAGAGGCTGTTTCCTCCACTGGTAAATATTTCTGATGACCTTAAAGAAAGTAAATCCTGGAAGTGTTCCCTCATACTGAGAGATAAAACTTTTAATATGGAGTTTGATGATTTCCATGAAACATTTGTTATTTGCAGCTCCAAAGTTATTGGAGTGGAAGGGAAGAAAACAAACATGCTGGGGAGAATGTAGATAAGAGTTTTGAACTGTGGTCAGATTGGACAAGGCCAATATCTGGCACAGTTTTACTTGAGTCAACACAGATACTTCAAGTTGAGTTCATAACAGTTTCCAGAAAAATATATACTTTTTATAAAGGAACTGTCTCAGTGGAATATACTAAATACTAGAAGATCAAAGTCCATCTTATATCTCAACAAGCAGCTGGCCTTGTAAATTCCAGGTTTCAAAATTCCACAGAGGTCCCCAATATTCCAGAGAATAACTTGTATTTTGTTAAGTGTAACCTCAAAAACACACACAGGAAGCCAGAATAAGGCTATACTTTCTCTTTGTGGTGGCAATGATATTGCGTGCTTAGGAGGAAATGTTATGTTTTATTGGGAAGAAAAATCCTCTGCCTCCAGTGAAGCCACAAACGTGCTTTCATCAGCTTTAAAAACTTTTAGTGCAAGACTCCATGCAACTGTACTCCCCTCATTAGGTTCACTGTATTGGAAATGAATATATTTCAGGTTTTCACCCTTTATTCCTTGTCCTCTTGGCCTTATTTTGCCCTCCAAGCTACATCACTTCACTTTAATTTCTTCTATTTTTCTGCATACTTAAATATACCACCAGAAATCATATGGATGCATGATATCAACTGCTATGATGTTCTTCCTGCTTATGTGGTGGCCACTGATGACGTCTAGTCTGGCTTGCCAGCTGTCTGGGGCTCAGTAATTGATCTAACCTGTATTTAAACAGTGTTGCAATCAAGATACTTCTGTTTTGGTCAGCTGAAAGCACTGTGATTCAGTAAAAAAATCCCACTCTTTTCCAGAAAAACACTTGCATATTCACTTAAGCACCTGCTTAACTTCAACTGAAATAAAAAAAAAGTAAATATGAATGTAAACTGAGCATGTGCTTAAGTGCTTTCTAGACTAGAATAAGTGAATGTCTGTGACATTAGGATTTATATAAGAATTCTGTTTTCTTTGTTTGTCATTAGGTTTGAAACAACTAGTGTGTAAGCCACAAGACAGATCTTTCATTACTCAGAAGATACAGGAACACTTGAAAGGTAATTAGGCCAATTGTTTATAAGAACCAGGTCTAAAGGAAAGCTTAGACCCATAAACTATTTATACTAAAATGTCACTGAATTCTCAGATTGCAGTGATTAACATAGCCATTTGTAAACAGGATGGATGATCAAATCCTTGCTTGAAAATAGAGTAAAGCAAGTTTATTTTTTGTTTCATACACAACTTTTTTTCTAATGCTATTTACTCAGAAAATGTAACAGATATCGATACATTTGACAACTTTAAGCAGAGTAAAAATTTGAAAAAGCTGGCTTCTCTAATATCCTTCCCCTTCTGTCTATTCATGAAGAGATCATGAAATTTTCATGGCTTCCCTAATATAAAAATGTTCACAAATTTTTTCCCCCCCCTGAAAACAAGCCATGGTCTGCAGTTCATTTATGAACAGTTCATTTTGAAGATCCTCCGTTCACCACGTGGTATTGTTTCTGTTCCAGGTGATTTACGGTATGGTATGTACCTAACAAATGCAGCATGAAATATGAACACTATGAATCTTATATACAGCTGCAAGTAAGCTCTCGGTAAAGATGAGAATTCTCAAACTTGAGGCAAGATTGCAACTGGCTTTTCTGGACTGCCAAAGTCCAAACATCCTCCTTAAAACACTCAGTATGGTGTTATTTCTGCATGTGTGAAAACACAGGTTGCTCACTCTGCACGATTTTCGATGCAAACAACATCTTGAGGAAGCAAGCACTGCTCTATCTTTCTGTATGTGACTGGGGCCAGCAGGCTGCCAGTGTCATCTCAGAGATGTCCAAAGGTCTGCACTGCTGCTCTTGAAGTGACCTATTTGGAGTAGGCACAGTACTAGTCAGCCTCAGCTGCTATCATGTCAAGGGAGAGAAAGCACAACAAAAAGATGGAAGAGAGGAAAAAAAAAAAAAGAATGTGTTTTTAATAAGGAATAATACAGAAAAAATACTGAAAGCCAAATTTATTTTGGTCTGGAAGTGACCCACAGCCCACACATGCCAGTGGTATTATTTATTTTAACTTCAATGAGTTTTGGTTGAGATCCCTGAAGGAAAGCCAGGAACAGCTGGATCTATGGACGAGGGGAAGAGTGACCCACTAGTCAGAGCACAAGCCTGTGAGTCAGAACATTTAGCTGAGTCACCTGCTTTGCCCCAGATTTTCTTCATGAGGGTGCATTTGCATGTAAGCAGAATAGTAGAGTATATCAATGGCCTGCGTGTGGCAGCCCTGAAATATGGTAATAATGTCAGGCTGACACTTGCATCAGCATGATATAGGGCTGACACAATTATGTGTTCAGAACTGAGATTTTCTCTCCACACAAGCATGGTGACGCTTCACATAGCATACCACCTTATCTGATGATCTCAGATATAGCTAGACCAGTGGTTCAGTGTCACATCTCCACAGCACCACCCCAGAAACCACCTCAGAAGGCTGTGGTCAGCTAAATTTATTTTAGGAGAATTCAGGGGTATGTTCAAGAAGGCCAGCTGAAACGATATACTATGCAAAAAAACCCAAACATACCATTCGGTCATGGAGAAAGGACAAAAAGATTTCCAGTACTGTAGGGAAAGGAAGTTTACAGCTCATTTGGTGATATTGCAATCATATTTCAATCAGATATTAATGTGTGTAAATCCACCTGGGTTCAAAGAAAGATTAAATTCCCCTCTTATCAGACTTCACTTTCAGGCTCAGAGGGGGAAGGGAATGTTTCTACAGAGAACTTCAAAAAGGCAAAAAAATTAGCACATTTCTCAAAATTATTTATCTTACCATATTTGAAACTGTTTTCTATTCTTTGAATTTAAATACAAATCACTTATTTTCTCTGTTGTTCTCTCCCTAGATTTCCTGCTGCTTCCTTTCTGTTTGTGTGTAGATCCTGCCAGTTTAACGTCTTTGAACTGCGTGTACAGAGCTTGAAGGCTAATTTCTGGGCTGTATGCTAAAATAGAGGCATAGATCAGGGTATATTTAGAAGAGTGGACAGGTCTGATATGAGGTTCTAAACAGAGGCCAAAAAGGCTATCAGAGGTTAACCACAAAGATTTAGATTAAGACTATCAAATGAAGACATATCCTTCCAGGGCTGACCCTAGAGTAGTGTGAAAAGAATTAAATGTATTTAGAAAGAGATCTCTTTAAAAGAATCCAATAATTTTTACATAACTTTAAACTTTACCATATAAAATAATTGGCTGTTTTGTAGAGAGTCTGTTACTATTATTCTTTGCCATTTAAAAATCATTAAAAAACAGACTTATGTCAAAATGGCACCAGCAATAAGAAAATAAAAAGGAATCTACTATCTACTCACTGATAAGATAATGGACTATATGAATGTGTATTGAATAAAGACTTCATAAGTTTAAAAATTACTGGAATAAAAAAATAAAAGTAAAATTGCACATAACTGCTTCTACTATTTTATTTTTTAATATTAAACCACTAAGGATAAATGTATTTGAGGTCTAGGCAAAGATATCTGTTTCAGGGCAGGGTGAAGGTGTGCAGTGATATATGTTATCATTCTGTGATAAAACTGTTCAACATTGTACCTTCTCATGCCCTGTTGTTTCCAATTATTTTCTGTGGTAACTACATGACATGGTTTACTGGGTCATCAGTTCTGGCTTTGTGACTGCAGGGACTGCAGGGAGTTGAGGAGCAGTCACAACCCAGTGCTGCCTGACAACCTCTCTCTCCTGCCCACTGCATGAAGTGACAAGGGCATGCCCTGTATTGTGGGACAATCAAGGATAAGATAAGCACATACACTTGGGCATTGCCTAGCACCACAACTTCTCATCACCTTTCCATACACAGCATACGAGGTCAGGCAGCTCAAGAGCCCTGAAACAGGAGGAATTTGCAAGTTCTCAGTGCTGTAGTGGGGGAAGAAGAGCTGGGTACTAATGTAAGAGCCAAAATGCAGTTTTTACTTGGATGCTATTACTGTCTCTGTACTAGCACTGCACCCTTTGCATGAGGCTTAGCTGGCTTCAGTACTATTCAGTGCTGGTTTGCATCCTACTGTATTCTTCTACCTTCTCTTCAAATTTGATATTAGACTAAAAAGTTAATGCGTTCAGCTCACAGTGTCCTGAGATTTCTGCACTTTCTGCATTATCCCCAAGGCAGGACCTCTTCAGGCAGTTTAAATCTGCTGCAGACACTACACGGATACTTGTTGGAGCCTTGCACCAAACTGTTTCATGGATTTATGGTGTCAGTTGTATCTCTACAGCCGGCACTAAAGGAAACTGAAATGTGCTACCTTTTCCATGTATGATGTCTCCTACTTTTTTCACTGTGAGTCATTCCTTGGATCCCCCTTTTCAGTACTGAGCGCTACCACTCCACAACCTCTGGCAGAGACCTGGGAATTAAACTCTGGTGAAGCATCAGGACTTAGTCTCTCCACAGTCCTTGATTTCCTGTATCATAACAGACCCCAGGGATACACTTCAAATTCTCACAATTGTTTCTTCCCTCCCATTGTGTTCCCATGATGTTAATGAAAAATCATAATAATCAGAAAAAAAAATCCTTAAGGATGGCAAGTATTAAAGCCAAGTGAAAAACTATAAGCTAAAACTGATCTAAGAACAAGGACTCTGCAAAATAAGTTACTCCACCTAGTTTGTATCTTTGTTTTAGCAAACCACAATAATCTTGTTTGTTTAACTGCCATGAAAAGTTAAAGCCTTTGCCTTCTTGCCCCCACTTGGTGTGGGAGTTTCTAAAGCTTTTGGAAGCCACAAAAAGTAAAGATCACTGTAAAATACAGGGTAGTGGAGCAGCAGACCGAAAATGCTGTCTCAAGTATGCCATTCTAAATGATGGATTATAGGTATATCCATGAAAACCGCAATGTTACTGAAGTTCCAGTTATGGATATTTAATTTTTTCTGACCCAAGGAATAAGACTCCTTTTTGTTAGACAGTGGTGGGCAGCGGAATATGTTAGTGCACTACATCGTGAAATAAATAGTTAAACTTGAGGTCAACAGAGAGAAAAGAGGCTGCAGTGTGAGGTGTAAGCTGGGAAGAAATAGGGCTGCCCAGCTGCCTCAGCAGCCCCACGAACCACAAACATCCAACCAGCTTCATATGCCACTCAAGGACTAGAACAGAGAAGTGTCAGGCAAAGTGGGATTGAACAGCTCTCATGTAAAATGGTGGGACAAGTTTCTACTTATGGTACTGATCTGAGACATAACCTTATGTCCCCTGGGAACCAAAAATAGACCAAAATTTTTTCCACAAAAGCAAAGACCGTGCAACTGGGATGGATCTGTTGCCATTTTAGACTGGAAATGATGTAATTATCTGACAAAATAGCCTACAATATCTGAATCCTTCTCTGTCTGTTTGTCATTACATATATCTCTGCATATGAAAGAATTGTAGGACTGTTCTGAATGCTGAAATTGAGAAGAAAGTTTGAAGGCTTCAGAAAACTACGAGAACTTCACTAGCAAAGGGTGGGCAGCTGTGTTGGACGAGTGACATTAGCAGATTATAAACAGGCTTAGAGGTAAGTGCTGTTAAAGCATTACCCAGCATTACAAGTTTAATGCTGGATGGGACTGATAAAAGTGGAAAGAACTGAGGAGGTGCAGACTAAACTCATCAAGGATGGAAGAAAGACTACAAGGTCTGGAAAGGAGAGAGGTGTGAATCCATGGTATGAGGAAACTGATTCTTTCCTCCCACCTTGCTGTGTTGTAACAGCCAGAGAAGCAAGTGGCTTTGTCAGCCTTCTAAGTGAACTTCAGGATATATGAATCTAGACTTTAGCTTAGAGTAAAGACTGGAGTTAAAGAAAGCTACTATTGAATCTAAGTTTCTGCCTTTTCTAAGTTTCAGAGGAATTTGATACTTTGAGACTTAACTCAGTTCCACAATTCAAGTATTAGCCCACACTGTATTTTTTCATCATAATTCTTTCTCTGTATCATCCATCTTTGTCAAAACTGTATTATAAAATTCAGCAATATTTTATGATAATCCACCGACTTAATGAAATTAGACCTTGAGGATATCCAAAGGTTTCATTACTCATTTCTGCAGTACTTATAAGCAAAGCAGAGGTAGTATGGGCCAAAGCTGATGTAGGAGCTTATCAGTGATGTTAGCAAGGGTATTACCTGCTTTTCCAATGAAGCTGTATTGACAAATGGGGAGTTGAGCTGTTGGTGACCAGTGGTACCATTTTTCTTCGCCTTTTGTAACTTGCTTGAACTCAGAGCAAGAGGTCACTCATCACTACCTCTGACCATTTGTGCAAGCAAATAAAAAACGTGATTTTGGAAGTAAATCTTTAGCAACTGTCACATATTTCCCTTCTCTTGTTGATGTTTGTAGAGAAACATGTATAGAAGCTTTATCTTGTCCAGCTGAAATGGCCAGGAATCTGAAACCCTACAACACATGATTAGAGCTAAAAAATATTTAGGGAATTTGCAGGCTATTCTCTCTTTGGTTTATTTTGGTGTTGTTATTTTGTTTTGGTTTGTTTTAAATAGCATGTAAGAGAGAATCAGACATTACCAAGTGACTAGTTTGAACACAATGAAATAATTTGTTCTCAAACAAACAGTTTGAACTACTGTTATGTAAATGTAATAGTTTTGTATGAGGGAGGGGGGAAATACCCCTGCATTTGGTTTTACTGTGAGTTCATTTTTGTCATAATAAAGTTCATTTCTAACTGTGGGTGAAACTCACTGAGAAAAATCCTTCTTGCTCTGCTCTATGAATGTCACGTATTTGTGTTTCAATAACCCCTAGAATTAATCCCTAACCAACTGAGACTTCCTGATCATAACATGTCTACACACATTTGAAAAATTATGGTCCCTGCTTAGAGTTTAATGGTAAAATTAAGTGCTCCAGATGATTGCCACTTAATTGACTTCCATGTAGACTTCCTCATACAGGATTTCTCGGTATGTATACTGGAGGAGAATTTGTCCCAGTGGATATATACAGCAATATAACTTCTTGGGTATTTAAAAATGTGCTGTGAGATGATGTAACCTGAGATACATCATAAATTAAATAAACAATGCTTTAAATCTACTATACTATATAGAAGAGAAACAATTATTTGAAAAGAGATATCAGTGGATTTATTAGGAAAACAGGCATGTGGCATTGGACAAAACTTCAGGCAATAGCAAAAGCAAACCTCTGTTACTGCAGAGGCTATATACAAGCCCTATATGCTATATTATTTAAACTTTTATTAAGCACCATGTTTAAATAAAGAAGCTCTTGCTTTTCCTGTCATAACTGTTGCTGAATAAAAATTTATCTCTTAGGAGTTAGAAAATATTATTTTCTGGGCTCATTCTAGATTGGGCCTATATCAAAGTTTAGAGAATAATCAGACAGTTTTCTCAGCATTAAGAGTATGACATCAAAAGGTTCTGGGGTTTATATGCCATATGTAACAATAAGAAATCAAAAGCTGGAATTCGTTTAATGTTTTGATGAGCTTTGCTAAAAATCCCCAAAACTTCAACCTCACACTTTAATTTTAAACACAGACTTCTAAAGATATGCAGACTCCATGGAATTTTCAAAGACACCTTATATCATCTGTAATATAAGATCTTGTTTTGCTTTAAGAAAAATTTAAAAAAGTTTGAAGGCCTTTTCTCCCTGGAAATCATATTTTCCATGGACTGAAATGCACCATATTAAATCAAACTACACATTCAGACTTTTGAATCCAATTAAAATGTTCAAGTTGTTGTTGTTTTTTTTTTTTTTAAAGATGGAATAATAGAAAATTAAAAACAAAGGAAAGGCAAATATGTTGCTAAAAAAAGATAAACAATTTCTGACTAATACTTGGAAGGATGATCAGACTTGAGAAGAGTCTGCTTGTAGGACAAAGACAGAAATAGTTTTATGAATGTGAATGATGCAGTAAGTTTTATAATGGTGTACAGTTGTGTATCCTCTCAAGTGGATTTTCAATTGATAAAGGAGCTGCAATTTTTTGAATTATAAAAGACTTTCAGTTGTGTGCTACATTATTTTTCCCTTTGTATTGATTCTAATCATCTTGAAAATATGACTTGAAATTAGTATACAATTCCAAAATCTTTTCCTTATTTTGCTTCATCTTTCTTATTCTAATTAAATCTTTTCAAATTACATGACCTTTCACACACAGCATATTTGGCAGAAAATAAGCATGTCTGAGTAAGTATTTGTTGAACAAATATCCTGGTTTTAATTTATATCTCATTTCCATAAATATTATTTCAAAACTAGTGATGCATTTTTGGAAGCAGTCTAAGTGCTGATTTCTTAGAACAGTCCTGATTCCTCCAAGTGTCCAGAGTGAGACAGTTGGCTGCCTTTGAAAAATCAATCCATCAGTGGATTTAATTGCCTAAACATTTTTGTTCTTGGCTATTGGTACAACCTCCATTGCCATGTGCGTGCAGTTCCCAGAATGTCTGTTTGCTGAAAATGGCAGACTTTCTACCTACGTAAAAATCTATTACAGCATCTTTTTAACTTCTAAGGATTTATGACATTTTCTTTCAGAATCTTAATCTTTTCAAACTGGAGACACACTTTGATCCCTCCTTGAAACACAGTATATCAAAATTCATTCAATAAGATGTCAGGAACGACAACAGTCAAACTCTGATAAAGTACTACAAAGGGGCAAAGCAGAAAGCGACAACACGCAACAGCCTTTTGCATCCAATTTACTACTGTAGGAAAAATGAAACTATTACTCTTTGTTGAACTTCTTGTGTTAGCCAAGAAATATTATGCTTCTCAGAGCAAAAGATGTGATTGACCCATTGGCACAGAATAGGACACAGAGAATCTATATACAGAAAGCGAACAGAAAATCATGAATTTTTGGTAGGGAATTTTGTTTAAAGTCTTACCATGTAAATGGAGAAATCTTTGTGATACGAGGAAGTGACTAGTGGTTATTTTTGTTTACTTTCTCATTTTGTCCTTTTTTGATCGAAACTAGTGCTGCTCCACCTTATTTTTTGTATCAAACGCTTTCTATTTCCCTAACGGTTGCTGGGAAATATTTAGCTAATTAAATGAACAATAAACTTCAAAATCAAAATTCAGCAAGAAAAAAACCCTCACAATCCTTAGGAATCTAAAGAAGTATTCATCAATCAGCATGTTTATAAGAAGGAAAAACAAAAATAAAGAACTCACTATCCAGTCAGCAAAGTATTAAATCAACAGTCCTTTTAAAGATTCATTAGTGTTTCATCACCAAAGGTTGACTTCTTGCTGTGTTTGAGTTGCTTGAATGTCAGTGGTGAGATGAAATGAGTATACCAAGAGGTGAATAGTTCTTTTATGCTTATCCAGAGAGTAGAACCAATGACTTTTAAATCCAGAAAGAACGCAGATCTACTTTACAAAGCCTTGTATAACAGACTTTTTGTTCTTCTAATTAACCCCAGGCCCCCCAGGTTGAATAAGATAAATGTGCAAGGAGAAATGGTGCTTTTCCCAGCTGTTTGTAGGCTTCATTATTTCAAGTTTCTAGGTCTGATTCTGATCTCAGTCAAATAATTTTTACTCCAAAAACAATTCAGAGTGTTCAAGGGAAGCAGTCCCACCCTATTTGTGTAAAAAAAAAAACCAACAGCCTCTAAAAATCTGGGTCTGTGACTTTCGAAGGAGTTAACAAATATAGGCCAGATGCTGTGCCACACTAGCACTGGAATAGGAAGTATTTGGAGCTGTATTTGTTCCATTAAACGCCAGGGAAAGGATTTCCTTACATGGAAGAAAGCAAACTCTATATCCTTCCTACTCCAGTATTGCAGCATATCTCCTCTTTAGCAGCAGAAACTGAAGCATGTGAGTACTTACAGCCTTTTTTAGCTTGTCCTTTTTCAAGACTAGCACAATATTGCTAACTATCAACATTTCTTTGGATGCAGCAATTTGCAGGAGGGCCTTCAAAGAATTTCAGGCTGGAGAAGAGGAAAAAAGCTGGCAAAAATTCTGGTTTACATGCAGCTTCCATCACCCACTACGTCCTTTTCAAGCAGTGAAGGAGAGAATTCCACTGCAGCATTCTCCAAACTATCAACATAGTCTGTTGATTTGAGGTGCTTAGAAACAGTTTTTCAAGATCTGCAGCTATGGATGACTTGGGGTGTACATCAGATACAGCTGTTTATACCTCTGCTACAGTGTATGGCACAGACTAAACATGCCTTGAACAGATTCTGAAGAAGTACAGACATTTGCCTACAGACTCGAATATCTTCCATAGCATGGAAGTCTTGATTCTGTTTCTTGTTGTTAATTGGATTTCTGACTTAGAAATTTTTTCTGGTACAGCTGAGAAATGTAGTTTCTCCTTGGATTAAATGACTGGAAAATCGTCACAAAACTATAAAAATGTAACTAACACATGATTTGCACTAACTTGTCTAAACAGACACACTTTAACCTATTTATTATACATACCTTGAGAATGATTTGCACTAAAATATGGTCACTGCAGGCAGAATTACTTCCATACTGATGTTAACTAGAAATAATGTTTTAAATTGTGCTTCTAGGTGGCTGTAACAAGAAAACCTTTCTAGCAAAGTGGCTAGAAGCCCTTGCTAGCATATATGAACATAAAAGCTGCTTGACATTTGTCATCTACAACGATAATATTCATTACAACCAGCAAATTAGACAAATTAAAACTTACTTTCTTTCCCTTCTAATGATCTGCAATCCTTTGCACTCTCCAGTAGTTGTAAATGCTTCAAATAAAAAGTGGGATTTACAGCATACCATGACAGTCATCAAATGTAGACTATGTGGAATACAAATTGTACATGCTGTGTAATGTGCCTGACAGACTGAAAAAAGGTTGAATGTGGCAAAGCATCCTTACTGTGTGCAGAAATGCTGAATCAGACTTCCCCTCCAACCTAGCAGGATGGGCTGAATATTCTGTTTTAGGAGATTTTGTTAACATTTTCCTTCCTTCCCAACTCCCATGCTTAAATGCCTTGCTACTGTGAGACCCAAAGCTGGCAAATGCATGTTGTCTCCAGTGAGATACTCTTGCACTAGAATTGCTTCATAAATTCTTAAAAATTGATCTAGGAAGAGTTTTTGGTAAGATGTGTTTTTCTCACATGTCAATCTGCTTTTCCAGTTTTACAAATGTGTGCATCTTTTGCAGTAAGTATACAGAGCAGTATTTGTATAAACAAATTAACTTAATACAGTAAAATATTGCCATAATGTTTCAACATAGGCATGCATTTTGAATTATAAAAGCACACAAATTCCCAATTTCATTTTTATTTCACTTCATCTTTTTTGTATTAAAACAGTTATTAGAACAGATGCATAAGTCAACAGATGCATAAGTCATGCATGGAGAAATATGATCTTGTATTTTTTGATCTAAGAAAGACTGTTCCAAAACAATAGGGAAAACCACATTGGCTTTGTAAATAATGGGAATGCCATGTGGGAAATGGAAAAAAAATAATTTAAAGAAATTTTGTTATGATCTAATTCAAAAGGACCAACCTATTTATGCTTTGCCAACTCAAATATTGCACACTATATGCAATTCAGTTGGGAGAAATCAATTAATTTCCTAATGGTTATGCTTCATAACAGTTGCAGAACTTCAGCAGCGATTCTGTTCCTCTAATCACTCCGTCAGTTCAGACTCCACTCCAGTGAACTTTAAACTGCAAAGGCAGAAGCTGGATCTGAGGGGATTTTTGAAAAATTATCCCACCTCAACATTACTGTTATTCAGGGGAATCAAGGCTGTCTTTTTTGCAAGAAATTTCTTTGACAGCACTGACTGTCCTGAACTTTCTCAAAAGTCTTGGTCTGTATATTTAAGCTTCTGGCATGCTGGTGTTTGGAAAGGTCTTTGTAATGATGAGTAAAAATGTCCTTTTCCTGATTCTTTCATGGGCAGACAAAGATATCTGTTTTAAGGCTTGATTACGCACATGCATAACAAGAGAACAGCTACATTCAAGTGTGTTGTAAACTACTTACGAAAATGGCTATTGACTGGATAAGTGTTTGTCGGGACACCTCTGAAAATATTTTGTAAATCTCTAAGAGCTGTTTATTTAAACAGTTAACCCAAGATTTAATAATAACTTTAAGGTTATTGAATTTGGAGGAAAATCGAATAATTTTGTTTACTTCATGAATTGACCATGATTTTATTGTTATGTTTTATTTAACATAAAATGTGCATAAACTGAAATTGATGTATTGAAAAACTTAAGTTAGATTTTGGTAAAAATGTATGTACATAAGGATGGCTATACGTATGCATATGCTCATGTATGTTTTGTTCTGATCATGTATAGATGCAACTATGATGATTTCCTGACAAGCTATGGAGTCCTCCATCTTTATTTTTCTAAGAAATAAGGATGTCAACTATTTTATTCTGAAGAGTTTTGACAAAGGTCCCAAACAAACAGAATATACATTACAGAATCATCTTATTATTAAGGTAACTCATCAGACTGGAGGCATTACTTGACCTAGTATATGAAAATACAGACATACAAATTTGTCTATCTAGCAGTATCCCCGGGTTTTACTATAATTTCCACACCCCTGCCCCCAAAAGGATCTGAATACCTATTTTCCCTGAACATTTCTATACCTTTGGGCTTAGTTTTTGAAATTAATCAGAATTTGACTCCTTGGTATAAAAGGAAGACTAATTTAGTTTTATATTTTAATCTCTTCTGATCTTAATATCTGATTAGGCAGCATTCAGCATTTCTCCAACACGTTTAGCAGGATATCAAGTGAAGGTAACTGGCAGCAGGTTGAAAACAAAAGAGTAGTACTTTTTCTCATATAATAAAAAATTAAATCTTTAAGCTGACATTCATGGGGTGATCTGAATCTAAAAATTTTAAGCTAGTTAAAGAAGATAATAGTCACAGTTCTATGGAAGCAAAGCTTTTTGAGGGCTACCAGCCAGAAAGATGAGCTGCACCTGCAGTGCAGAAGCCAGGGGAGATGCTGAAGGGCAGAGGCACTTTATGCTCATGCTGTTGGAAGTGTCCTCTGTTGAGGGCAGTCGTGGGCTGGACACTGATACAGGTTCAATTCTGTGCTGACTTGAAAGACTTCTCTCAAGTTTATCATATCTACTGAAGTTAAAGGTAAAAGTACAATGTCTCTGATCGGTCCCCATGCAGGATAAATGCATTAATATCCAAGGTGAAAGAGAGGTAAAAAATAATTTACTTAAATAGTAGGAATAGTTAACTAAACTGTAGAATGACTATAATTTGAATTGAATTGGTTGTGAGGCAATTCCACCTGCAGACTCCACTGAACACTGATTTGAAAAAATTACATCCTTCCATTTTAAAACGCCTGTGTTTACCATAGAATCTAATGGTTTTGTTCAGCAGTTTAATCAACATCTAACCAAATCTAGTAAGAAGCCTGTGTTTTCTTATAGGTCCTGCTAAACGATGTAATATTACTTCCTGTAGCTATGGAGACCTTTGCTCTCGTTAGTGCTGCTATTCCATTTGACTGTAACCTTGAATAATCTTTAAAGAATGTTTTTAGTCATGGGCCCTTCACCTTCTGGTGATTTCATCCAGATACAATTTCCACAGGCTTTACTGGGTTAGACAGAATAAAAGAAGGGACCATCTGAATAAAATAAAATGTCACCATTAAATTGGCTTTTGTAGCTTAAGGTATAATGTAATGATATTTTCCCAACAGCTGCTTTCAGTTGAATTTGAAGTTTTGAAAACCTTTTGCATCTGATTCAAGTAATAAAATGCAGGTTGTGTTACTTCCTCCTTCTGTGTCATATACAACAAGCAAAACGTTGATACTTAACATGCAGCGGGTGGTCATCAGGAATTTTTACTGTATGTTAACATTATTTGCTGACCTCAACATCTGACAAATGAGTCACACAATGAAAGCTGTTGAAGAATCAAGCAGTGGATGAATATTATTTCTCAGCTAAACAATTCAGTAATTTTTCCTAATACCTGTTCCTCACAGAATTTTATAATCTGCATCTTATTCTTTGTACTATAATTTCTTTAGATTTTTTTTACAGCTAGACTGGAATAAAATGAGTGAAATTCTACACATCTTCATGTGTTACCTTTTATCCCAAGGGATTTTAAGCAGAAACTAGACAAAGGCATTACTTCATCAAGCACTGAAGTACAGAAATCCCTGAGGTGAAATGTAGCAACTGCTTGTCAGTGTAAAAACCAATATGCAAGAATTTAGGACAAGGAAGGAAGAATAAGCGTATTCTTAGGAATTCAGTGAGGCAAAATGAACACCTGAGGCTGAAGTAATATGCCACAGCTCTGTAATGACAACCTTTTGTGAAGCTCTTAGTGCATTTAAAAAAGGTATTTTGTCCTTCATCGTATGGTCATTACTATTACTGCCACCATAGTAAATATTGTACTAACACCTGGTATTTTCTAAACAAGGAAGACAAAGAGTTTAAATGAGAAAGTAGTCCAGTAGGCAGGAATGCAGTTCTTTCACCTGTCTCTTCTGTACCTTTCCCCTCCAGTAATACCAGCATTCCTGATTTTATAGAAAGACTTTACCCATTTCACATACCCAGCATCTGGAGCAAAACCTTAATCACAAGATGTTTTTTGGCATAAAAATAATAAAAAATACTATCATGAAGACTAAGTAGTGGAGGTTGAAAAGCTAAAGATGTTTTTAGAGGTATCCTAGAAACTGATGAATTATGTGAGAAAGCCAGAACCCTGTTAGCAAGATCTCATACAAACTACAGGGAAAAACCTGAAATCAGAAAATATTGTCCAGTAGAGTCAAACTAAAGAGAAACAGGAGACTAAGAAGGATACAAGAAGAAAAGGAATACAAGAATACAAGAAGAAAAGGAAGTGAAAAGATGCAAAATATGTCAGAATAGCAGTAGAACAGGAATGTAGATTCCAGAAAAGTGGGAGAGAAAGAGATTAAGAAGGTGTCTGGGACAGAGTGCAGGAAGACTGAATTCTGGGAAATGCAATAAAAATAAGAAAATCAATTAAAAAATCCCAATTGTGTTTTCCTAGGTTACTTTTGACCTGAACTGTTGAAATGACAAGCATAAAGCAACCTTGTTTTCACAGAGAAAGCAACTTATCTGTTGAGGGGACTTTTCTCTCTCTTTTCCTCTTACCTGTCTTTCCCTGGAGGACATGACAGGTTGATGCTGGTTCAGGTCCTTCTAAATGAGCTGATGCATTTGCAGCACTGTCACTTCTTCGCTCCGGAGGGAATGCCTCTGCGTGAGGCAATCTCATTACAGAAATTAGCATTCACTGTGACTCAGCTATCTTCGTCTTAAAAATAGCAGAAACAGAAACAAGTCTTGAAAAGATACCCTGGTATCCCTAAAGGAGCTCTTTGGGGAACTTCGTCATGAATGTGGTTTTAATTAGGCATTAATAGCTGCTGAATGACTGCTTATGCTACAAAAATGCAACAAACTTTCAGTGAGAGAATGCAAGATCAAGGGAAATAAGAATTATGAAAGCCATAGACATTTCAATGCTTTTCAGAAATTTTGGGCTTAGATTTCAAAAATTTTCTATAAAGCATTCCCCTGCCCCTCACCTCACAATACTTTTGGGATTTTCTAATTTTTTGTTTCCATTGATGTTTTGAGTTGTTTTGTATCCGATGACAGAAAGTGAAATACAGCCAAATCATGTCTCATTTGCATTGCAGTCATTAAAAAACCAACGAAACCAAAACCAAAATTTTGCCTCAAGGACAATGAAAACTATAAATCCCTCAGAATCTTGGGAGTTTTACAAGACTTTCACCAAAAAAATCTGTATCCCATGTTGTTCCAAACTAGATATGTTAACATGTCCTTAAACGTAGTCTAATATTAATTCAGATTCAAGGAACTATAACTTTAAAAAAAATTTTTTTTGATTTTGCCATTAAAGTTTTGAAATTGAAGCAATTCATCTTAGCAAATTATCCCTGCATAATTAAAAATATTCGAAGTGAAAGAATTAATATAAGAATTTGCTACAGCAATTTTCACTGCATTTTCAGGAACACATGAAGTAACTTACATGTCTGCCCAAAGACCAACCTCCTAAATATTTCCCTCTGAAAAAAAAAAAAACAAACCTCTAATCTAAGAGTAACTGTTAAGCAATGTATTGATTTTGGCTGGAATAGAGATAATTTTGTTCATAGCAACTCCTACAGTACTATGTCCTGAAACTGTGACCAAACACTGTTGCTTCACCTGACCAGAGGGAAATTCCATGTCACATAATGTTGTGTCCATCAATAAAAGATAGGAAGAACTTTTGCAGGTGACTGGCTGGGCAACAGTGTACTGATGAGAAGAGACGACTTTTGTATCACTTGTTTTCCTTTTTCTATCCTGCTTTTTTTACTCTCTTTATCTCATCCAATGAGTTTCTCACTTTTGGCCTTCTGCCCTCTGAGTGAGGAGCTGTGTGGGGTTTAGCAGCTCACTGGGGCTCACCCACATCAGAGATATAAATATTTCCACTGATCAATAGGAGCATTCTGGTATTTGAGAATGCTGATGTTGATTATGCTCATCATGCACAGCAAAAAATAAAATCACCTTCTTCTAAAGATTGGAGTTTTTCACGATCTTAACATTAGTACAAGTATTCATCATTATGCATTATAATTTCCAAATAGATCTTATTCTACATTAAGCTGATTGTTTCCTGTTAAACATTTGCAATACTTCCAGGTCCTGCTGTGATGTTCCGGTGTCACAAAAGAGGGTAAATAGCATCATATTTATTTATCTTTATAAAGGTTTTATACTTTTTCACCAAAAGACACTCATCCTAAACAAAGTGTCTTATTTTGCTTTAACAGGTCAAGGTGGAAGCTTTGAAAATTAGCACATCTGCTCACAGTCAGCACTGTACTTGGTAAGGGGCACTATAGGAATGGTACTGGTTGAAAGAAAGTCTCAACAGAGAGGGATAAAGAGTGGAAGGATCCAAAATCTAGCTTAAACATCTGCAAAAAGTGTTTCAGATAGTAACACTACTGCAAGAAACTCACAAAGTTTTTAGATCTTTTTTTTTTCAGTGATTCCATTTCACTATGTTTCAGACCAAAAGGCTTAAATTCCCATCCAGACTGCAAATCCAGAACCAAATCCAGAACCATGTGTACAGCCATCCCCTCCTGGTTTTGATGGAAGATTTCTTTACCTATGTCAATGTCCTTGTTGTCTCTTAAATTTTGTTACAGAAAAGGTGAAAATGATTTTGAGCTGAGGGATGTCAGGATGGACACTGTCACCCAATCTAGACTATGATCCAGAGGCCTTCAGTTGGTGGAAGAAATATCTCTGATCCTCTCACCTAAAGAACAGAAATTTCATCAGGCCAAACAGCACCCTAAACACACGAACTGATGTAAAAAAAAAAAAAAAAAAATTATGTGAGCTTCTCTATCTCTCCATTTGTGCCCCACACAACCACAACCACCTGTCCTATCCCTTACTTGAGAGATGGGCTCTGGTTAGACTGTCACTGTCAGAGACATGTTCCTCTCAAAAGTACCTGTGAGAAGTTGGCATTTTCTTCACACAAAAAAAATACTCTGTCAAAAAGTTCCTGCCAAACTTTGTGCAAAATCATCTTAAAAACATTGTGGAAAGCCGCTGCTAATCAATGAATGTTGATTAAGCACTCAAGTGGTTATTAATGTTATTATTACAGCTGCTTGTATTATGAAAGGATTATGTTAGTAATTTTTCAGGAAAATAGCATCTGCAGAAAATGCCTTCTTTGTGATCAGCTAGGAGAAACTCTCAACAGGTGTTAAAAATGGCATACTACCATTTGCAGCACCTAACCTTGTCACTTTAAAGCCAATAAAATGCAATTGCCTCATTGCAAAATTATGTAATGAATCAGAAACAAAATAGTTCACAGAAGGGAAAGGATTGACGATGGATGGTCAAACTTTCTGTCTCTGTAGATATCACTCAGAATATCTCTCCTCATCTTTTCACAGATCCTGTAGGAAGTTGTCAGATGTCAGTCTACCTGATCCAGAGCTTACGGTCAAAGATACTGAACCAAAACCCACTGAATCCCATGGGAAAACTAATTCTATGAAATTTCAGGGAGGTTTTGACAAAGCCTGCAATTAAAAACCTGAAAGGTTTATTTCCAACAGCAAAAAGCACAAGTAAGTTCCCTGTGAACTTTCTTTTCTTTCTGTGTCCCTGCATTAAGGAATCTGGCCTGTTCGATTGCTTATTTGTTTATCTGTGCTATTGCTTATTTCTTGCTATTAACACAACCTTGTGTTTAATGTATCTGATTTTATCACTTATCCTCTTTCCTCTTCACTTTATTCTCTTAAGATACGCCTTCAACAACCACAGTTAATTCAGTGGCTGTGAACCAGTGGAGAATATTGCTCCTTAACTGATTTAAAATTTCACTTGTGTGTCATTGCTTCTCAGCTGCTCTCTTACAAGACTGACCACTACATCCTCTGTCACATGCACAGACTCAGGAATGGCATGCTGTTACATGATCCTCACACTGACCTCTGTTTAACATTCAACATTAATGAATTATGGCTATTCTTGACAATTATGACAACTGAGATTTCTCCAGATTCTCTCTGAAATTATAATTTGTAAATTTAATAAATCCTTCATTAAAGTTATACATTATTTGATGACACAACAAATCTGTTACAGGGATTGCCTTTCAAAAATATCATGTAATGTACATTCTGTACCAGGTAAATCAACTGGAACAGCATGTTGCTGATAAAGGACCCCTCCTAAAAGGGATTAATAGCACACTTCTATTTAAAAGTGAGTTTTACATACAAATATATGTTTGCATCGAAGAATTGGCAAGACCCACAGAGATATTAACAAGTCTGACATCAAAGCAATTTTGCCTATTGTATTTACAAGATGATCTGTAGCCACCCATGGAAAAGATGACTAGAATACAAAAGACTGAAAAACGTCTCCCAAAGTTGGCACTACACGCTCTATGCAAGACTTGAGGGGGATGTGAGCAAGTGACACTGATTCCAACATATTGCAACAGTGAAGTGATTAACTCCACCATAATAATAATGTTCTTTTAATGCATCTTTCAGGGGTGTAATTATAACTAGTATTACTAAAGTGCCAGCTGAGACCTATTATTCCTTGTACCATGTGCCGTGCTATATACACAATAAAAGAGAGCTACTTCATACTATTACAATATCTGGATACGTCATCCCCTGCATGTCCATGTTTCTATTTGTGTGGGAAAGGCACATGCTAAATGAAGGACTGTCATGAACTTTAACTGGTTCCAGGATCTGGAAACTAAGAGATCAGTGTTGTACTACAGAGCACACTTGCACTGCTGCAGAAGAAAAGAGGGTTTTTTTCCAGCTCCATTTTTCATCTTTTACAGAGACTGAGGAAGTGTTAGTTTTCCTTTTTCCATCAAAGCAATTGTATGTTAATGTTCATTTTTCTAAAGCTTGCAGAGAAATGCTGTGAGATTAAAACCTAAATGCTTTCATATGTAAAAAAACAAAAAAAGAAAAAAAGGGAGAAAAAAAAGAAGAAAAAAAAATCAAAAAACTATCCAAGGGTCTGGTTAGTCGGTCAACAAATCCAGCTGGGGTGCCTGATCCTCCACTGTGTAAATGCTTCCAGTCCTACTGAAGGTAATAGCAACTCTTTCTGTGCCAGCTGGGGATTCAGCCCATGAGACCATAAAGCAAACAGGGTAAAAAAATCCCATCAAACTAAACATAATACATGTAATTTAGACTACCTCTAAGGGCTCCCAAACTAATAAAATCTGAATTGAGAGCAAGGACATAATTAGCTCTTTTTCTGTCATATTTAATTTTATCAGTTATATGACTAATTGTCCCCTTTTCTATCTGTTTTTATTGTTTTCAGGCTTGACTCGTTTCTTGCTTCTACACATGCCAGGAGTTTGATGGCATTGCTGTACTTTGGAGTTAACCTCTACAGGAAAGAAACATTTCTGTACTTACACCAGGGCAGCTGAGAACAGAAGGTGGATTCATCATCTCTTACTGATCTGCTTCTACAGTCACTGAAGTCACTGGGAAATGAAATATTAGACTACCAAACTATTTACGTTTTTGCTTGTTTTTAAGTACTCTGAAATAAGCTTTACTTACTTTTCTATGCCCGTAAGTTTTTCTCAGTTCGTGGTCATAGTGAAATAGTGACAACTGTTAAATATCTAAAAACCAGGAAATTTCTTTTCTATGTTAAGATCACATTGCTCCCTTGAATTCACCATGCTTTTCCCACCCCCTACTTTATAGTGTATAAAATTAATACTGTATTTTAAAATTTGCTCCACTGTTGGTTTATATTCAGCATTCTGACAATAATGAAGAAATTATTTATAAATTTAGTCAGTATCCTTTTTACAAGTTAGATTGCTAAATGGCTTGGTAGACATTAATTTTGAATGTGAACTCTATAGGATCTTACTATATTTGATTTCACCTAATATATATCATGCAGAAGAAACATAATACCCACTCATGAAACTAGCTTAAAGATTGATTGAAATATTATGTTGCATTTTGTAGTGTGGGTAAAATACAGTTAATTAAAGGAAAAGGTTAGGACTAAATGAAATATGAACTCATTGAGACCTAAACTTTTATATATACAGAGCCTGATTCTAATTTACATGAGCTGACGCAAAATGTGAGTCACACGAAAACCAATCAAGCCACACCTCTAAAACAAGCATAACTGATAGGATTACTGCTTTCATTGTCTTGAAATGAAAAGAAGGGCTGTAATCAAAACCAAAGAAAGAAATATGGGTTACTGAAATTAAATTACTTCTGTACTTTTTTCTCTTAGTGTAACTACCACTGGATGTTGTTTCCTGTTCTGCTGCCCATGCTTTCAGAGTTTTTCACAGAGGGAGCAAAGAGATGGAGGGTATGATTTATAACATTAGAGCTTTGAATTCAACTCCAGATTTATCATGTGCACCAGTAAGCACCTAATACAGGCATCACCAGATTGGTAGTGGGTACTGCCGAGTCCTTCTATAGTTACTACTGCTCTTTCAGTGGAAAGAAAGAGTTATGACCAGAGGGCAATAGTACCAGCCTAAAATTAATCATCCAGTGGATGGATACTATATACTTGGAAATTAATCAGAGACCACTATCTGTAAAAACACCACAATTTTTAGACAGAAAGGAAAAAAAGATAGAAGGACTATAAAACATATGGACAATAACATTACAAAAATGAATAGTTGGAACTGGAGGTAGAAAAATTAAAATCAGTAATTCAGAAATGGTAGTTAACTGTTGCAGCAACCTGGATTTTTTATCAAGTGTTCTAATTCTACTGTGACTATTAGACTTGAAATAGGAATGAACTCAGAGTGAATGAAATTCTATATCACATAAGTTTGGTTAAACATCTTTATAATTGACTGTCATCAAGTTCTTTCCCTTCTTTCCAAAAAATTAAAAATATACCTGTTCTGTACTTCTCTCCAGACAGAAAACCATGCTGGAACCAGATGGGACCTCAACATGCTTATTCTTTTGAGCCAGAAACAAATGCTGTTCTTAATGCTTTTACTGTCTGTGTTATCTGAATGCTAGATCCCGTATACATGTCATAGATGCTAAAACAGTGCAAAATTTTAAACACAGGCAGCAGATATAGAAATAACAATAATTCCTAAGCTAATTCCTATTTCTTTACAGCTGAAGCAGATTGCTGCTCTGTCTCTTTGTGCTGTGCTGAACACTGTACATAAGGCACTGGGAGTTAGCCTCCCCAGGTGGATGTTCCCAGAGCATGCCACAAACCACCCACCTCATGGCATTTGGCTCCAGAATGTGTCCTGGGAGTGAGCCCAGGGCACTGCTGTTCTCTGCCTGCTCTTGGCATCACCTGGTACCATCTCACAGCATGAACCACACCAAGGATAATGTAAACTTGGCTCAAGAAAGAGGGAACCACAAGAACCTTTGAGCCATATACATTCCACACTCACCTGTTGAGAAAGTGCATACAAGCCCTAGGCTTCCCAAAAAGAGGCATTTTCATGAAGTTGTAGCACCATTTTAGAAAGAAAATAAAAAAAAAAAGTCACTTCTTTAAACTGGATCATGAATAACACCATTAAAAATTGCTTTTACACTAACACAGTGTAGAGGCACAACTCACAGAAATCCATTATTTCTCATAGGCTTTCCAGTTTCACTAACAAATCCAGTCTAGAGGTTGGTCTTTTACATGACTCAAAATCCACTCTGAAATTCTGTGCTCATAAACTTGGAATATATTTTATCAGGGTTTGTTTTGGTTTTTTTGGGGGTTTTTGGTCTTTGTTTTTTTTCCAGCTTTATGTAAAGAGACTGACACTAAAAAATTATTTTCTGAAATGTCTCAATACTGATTTCCCAGCTTCTTCTACAATTCCGTTAATTAAAGGTAAATTAAATCCAACCATGTCACCCAATTACATCCACATTGCCCATTTTATTACATGTGTCTAGGCTGACAGCATAAAGAATTGCCTTCAATAGAAGAAAAGCAAATTATTCTCTATTTAAACTGCTGGGACGGGATTTTAATTCTTTAACACTTGATAAGCACTTAACAGAAAAGGACAAAATTACCTTAAAGAATCAAACCTTCTGTTTTTCAATTGACTTCAGTAACATGAAGCTTTTTAATTAAGTACACCAGAGCAGTTTATTGCTTTAGCTGGTTCTCTGTACCTTTGAGTCTTCTAAAGTATAAACCCTTTTATGTGGTAATAACATTCCATATAGGTTTTCAAACAGCATAAAGGTATTGCTTTAGCCCATTTATGCTTAGGTCTCTACATCTGCTAAGTAATTGCTTTTTTTCTTAAATGAAATACTAGAACACTAGAGCATGTACTTTGTATGTATAGACACTGTGGATAGTGTATAATAAAACCATTCATGCTGTAATAATTAAAGCTGTGTCAGCATTTTCATTTCAAACTCCATTTTTCAAGTGTTTATAATTCAGCCATAAAAAATTGTCTTGGACTCTTTCCACTACATCTGAAGGCCAAGAATACATATCCATGAAGAAGTTTACAAGTTTTGAACACTTGTTTTGCAGGTGTAGAACTGAAAAACAGTTTTGATTTACAAATGAAGTTTGACAAGTAGCCACCGGCATTTTTAAACCCAAACAAATCCAAAACACTTGAAATTATCAGGTTCATAAACCCTTGCTTTCTGTGAGATTGTATTAATTGCTGCAAATGGATGTTGTCATCCCTCATCAGATTTGTGATTGGTCATGAAAATGCTGGTAAATGCTAACAATAAGTAAATTTGTAGCCTACAAGATCTTAAATCTAATAATGTGAAGTGTGATTGACATATTATGAATGCAAGTACATATACATTTAAATCTTTGTAAAGGTGCTAAATAAAAACCGTATGCTAGGTCCATGCACTATCGAAGTCAGTGTGAGTTTTGGCAGAATTTTCCCTCTGGAGACAGCAATTATCTGTTTTTTCACAGATCCAATCCAGCTTGGGCATCAGCTGTGTCTGCTCTCCTGCAATACCCTGTTAATGTGCCTTAAACTTGTGTGAAGGGAACCATTGCAGTGATAACAGAGTAGCTCACTTGACATATCATTAAATCTCTTTTCTGCTAAAATAGCTGCCAAGTAAGGTCACCTGGATGGAGTTCCTTGTAATGGGACAAATGATGAACCACAAGTAATTCCACAAAATAGCAAACAGGGTTTATTTAGCTTGGTATATCCCTGCCACCTCACCCGTGCACTCATCAGCTTGTGGATATTTGGCCCATGAAGACGTGGAAGCACTGATCCATGGACCATCAAGCTTTGCTGGCATGCTGTGTCCTTGTGGATGCGTAAGGAGCCCTGACAGATCTGTTCTCTGCAGTGTTGGCCATCTGCACTGCTTTCTCAAATCTCTATTTCATCAAAAGCAAATGAACGCCAGCTCTATTTAATTAAGGGAAGGGGTGTCCCGCTAATAAAGATAAAATTGTGATTATCTGTTACTTCTGTTCTATTGTATCCTTCTCCATCCACACCATAATGCTGTATCACTTTTCAGCTGTGCATTAACCTGTGGAAGATTTGTTAGGGATGAGTCTTTGTCTTAGTGATTAAAACAAACCAAAACCGGCTTTTCCCCACGGAGCAAAAGGCTCTACAAACCAGGCCCCTTCTGCTTATTGTTTGGCTCAGAGAGCCATAAGTCTTCATGTGACAACTCTACGATCCAAAACTTGATTTTTTTAGCTGTGTTTCAACTTCCTAAGAGGTATTTTTAAAACATGATGTCCAGGATCATGAGGTGAATGTCCCGATTTGTGATAGGGCAGGTTGGACTAGGAAACCTAGTCCTATCATCATTTGGGATGATACTGAAAGACTCTACATGGGATAGAGGTGGTATTGTTGGTGACATACCCATCTGCGACTTTTTTGTCCTTATAGAGAGCCCTTTGTCCTCTTCAAAATCTTTACTGCGAGAATAGGTATGCCAGGCACTGTTCTCGTTCACGTAACTATAAAACTTACTTTGGAACAGGAATATACTCAGGCTTACTAACTAACTATTTCTCTAGGAATTTTATAAAGTAAGATTTAGAAAAACAGGCGTTTTCTTCCTCACACTGCCACAGCATTGAAAAGAAATTCTGTTTGTGTGGATTCATAGGGCCTATGATTTAACCCCCAACATTATTAAAACTGTACCACATATCAGTGCCCCAGAGGTAAGGATCTATTTGCACTGTGAGAAAACTTACCAAGGAAAAAAATTTCCAGTGGAAATCACATTACTTTACAATGTTTATTTCTTTTGTTTTATCATTTTAATGTAAATTTTGAGGGTAACACTAATGTTATTATAAATGTATGAGCCACATCTGTGATATGCACTACAAGAATTTGCTGTGCTGATATTTCAAAGACTGGTTTACATTCATGGAACTTTTAAAGTCCTTGCACTCATCAGAAAACTAATTTTTGGCCTCAGCCCTTTCTCTGTGCAGTACTGTTGGCCAATTTGTTCCAATTTTACAGGTTTTTTAATTTCAAAGTTGACAGAATAACAAAATGTGTAGCTGGTGTTACTTTAAAACCAATCCAAATAAAAATTGTCCCCTGCTGTTAACTCCAAGGAAGAAAATGAGACAACACCTGAGTTGAATTTAAAATAGTAAATCCGAAATAAGATCTGAGGAAAACACAAAATAATCCTATTTTTGTCTAGTTGAATATTTTTTTCACTCTTATATTTAAAGGAAAAAACATATGAAAAATAAATTATTCTGATTCATGGTTTCCTTACCACTGTTTTCTGAGGTTTTACACCAGAGTATAAGCTACTGAATCAAACTCATAGTCACTGTGCATGGGATTTGTGCATATCATGGGGTTCATATATCTTTATCACCCTTTAAAGAACAGCAGTAAAAAAAACCCAGAAAGCCTTTCCCATTAATCATTTCAAGTGAACTCACATTTTTAGAAGAAGGAGAGAGGCATGTTGCTCTTAAAATGCACTCCTTTGCTGTTTGTTTTAATAACATTTGCACTCCTATGCCTCATAGGGAAAAGAGGGTAGTATGAAGCTTGGCTCTAGAAAAGCATGATTTTATATTTCTTCCTGAAATTTAACTTCCATTATTCCTGAATATTTGTACCTGCTGCCATCAGCATCTAAGCTCCTTTGATGATCAACCTACCAGTATTTATGAGAAAAAACCACTTCACAAACTGGTACCAAAGCTTCAGAATGATAAATCAGAATGACAGCATTTTTTCATATAAGCACTTTTCATGAACATCTGCAAGTCCATATATTAAGAGGAAAATTATCAACAATCAACAGATCAACACCTCTTTACTGTGATATCACTGAGTTAAATAAGTGAAAAGAACAGCTTTATGGTATTTTAATACTTTCATGTTGATATAGAGCAGCAAGACACAAAATGTAATATTGTCTAAATACACCCGAAATTTTGAAAAACAGGGGTTTTTTATACTTGGGGTGATTTAGTTTTAATATAGACATGAGCAAGAAATCTTATTGTATCCAGATTCCTAAAATGTTTGTTTATCTTTAAATCAGACCTACTTGGTATTAAGCCTTATTTAAAAAGTATGTGTCGTACATTCAGGACCAAAACCTAATTATCACTGAACTTAAGCTTTCTGGATCAAAGGCTTAGTTTCAATGGCAGCACCTAAAATGCCCTCTTAAGTAGCAGCTCATGCATCAAATCAGCATTGATACTTACTTAAGGTAAGAAGAATGAAAACTAAACTATGTTCATTTCTACATAAATTCGCTGAAGCAACCAAGACTTAGGAAACTAAAATTTGCAAATACGCAATGTGGTGTTGTAAATAATTGGTGCCATCTTAGTGTAAATAACATAAGCAATGCTTGCTAACCAGACCTGGGGCACACTGGAGTTAGCAGAACAAAGATCTGAACTGGCTTAGAACTGATGCTTTATATGAAGAATAATAATATAGATGAAAAGAAACTTTCATCAGTGATTGCTTACGGAAAATATTTTGGATTTGTGGAACATATATGGTTTGAGGTTTTCCTGTAACCCTAGCTAATGTCCTGGTAATCTTTTGATGCTCATCAGTAACACATTGTTATGCCTATAAGCACTTTTTCTACATCTTTTTCAGTTTAAGACTCATTAAATCTTTAGCAGCCGTGAGTAATAGTATCAAAGAAGATAATACAGGATTCATTGTGTCATACAATACCTATAGCTTCCACTACACTAGCTAGTGGGAGTAAAATTAAAGCCTTCTGCTGAAAGTTATAGAAAGAAAAAAGATGTGGTTAATATTTCTGTCTTCAGTAGAGTTTTGTTAGTACACATTTTTGTAAAATTTTGTCTATTAACAAAATTTTCAAAATTAATACCGATTAATTAGCAAATTCTTCGTTATTATAGTTTACTGAAGTATTAGACACTATGCCTCCATTATAAATTTGAAGTACAACTGACAATTTGCCATTAGGCTCTTGCTTAAACTTACAATTTATATAGCAAAAAACCTCAAGCGTCTTTGACTAAACTAAGCCTCCCAAGGTTGTATTCTTCCATTTAAACAAAAGACCTAATGAAGACAAACTTGGGTCCATGTGTTTTAAAATCAAGGGTTTTTTTTTTCAGATCCTGATGCCTTTTTCTTTTTTCTTTTTTTTTTTTTCCCACACAGCAACTTAATTCTAAAAGTGGATGGCATAATAATTACAGTAATGGACATATTGCTGTAAAGTACACTGTCACCACTAATTAATAATAGAAATAAACTTTGTTGCTCATCATACTGCTCCTTGTTCTTTTTTGAGTAAGGGTAATGATAATCAAGTTTATGCATAAAGCCAAAACTTACACTCCTGAGTTGTACCTGAGGTCAGGGTTAGGCTTTATAATACGGAAATGTCATATTTTTTTCCCGTTGAAATTACTTTAGGCACTGAAACCATCATAAGAGGTCTTGAAAGACCCAAACCTCCATTTCCAAATGAGGAGAAAGGACAGGATGTAACATTTCTTGTGAGCGGATGAGCGTGTGTATATAAGAAAAACAGTAAAGAGAGAAAAGCAGTAAATTAGGAGCTCACACTGCACACACTCAAAACTCACAGTCATAACAAACAAATGAGAAGAAAGGGTATCATATGATCTTATTTAAAATATTTAAAAGTTGTCCTATTGCAAAAATGCACTATAAAGTAGCAGATGATACTGTCACTTACATGCAAATGCATAACACTGGAATTAAAAAATCACATTAAAGCACAATAGTTACATGGTAGGTGAGATCAAAACACATGACACCTTTTTAGTTTTTGTGACTTTAACTAACTAGAAAACTGGGATAATTTTGTCAGGTGTGTTTATGTAAGCAGGAACTTACAAGTTGGTACCATCATCATACTTTTTTGTTCCATACTCTAAATGCCTTACAGAGGAATGGGTTGTATTGAAAGCAAAGAATAAAGAATCACTCAGAATTTGTTAGAATAGGTGTGAACATGGCAAAAACAATGTGTCCCATAACTGTCATCTCACTTGTATTTGGTTGTACCTTAGCCTCATAGCTATACTGTGATATCTAGGGCCATGTTTTACACTAGTATTACGTATGGATTGTGGCGAAGTTGTATTCAAGATACATAAATTATGCAACTGACTTAAGGTAAGCAGGAATGTCTTGTGAACACGCACTTTGTAATTGGGAAAGAAAGCCCAGCTGACTATGGCTTTGAAACTCTAAAAGCCCTTTTTCACTGGGTTAAATTTAAGAGAGAGAAAAGGCCTACTGCTATTTATTAGTCATGCTATTTATTAGTTCTTTGCAAATGACTTTCTATTAATCATAGCCTGACCTTGCCATTACGGGGCAGTTGTTGGAGCCAGAGAATAACTCCACTATTCAAGTGTAAGAAGTGAAATGCTCCAGTGTTCATGCACGAGGGGAGACACAATGAAATTAGATTCTCTCCCTGTAGGGGGTAGACGTTGACCACTGTCTGATGCCAGCAACTACAGGTCTAAATATTTCTTCTGGGATGGTTGTTTTACTTTCCCAAACGTTCAACTTCATCCCTTTTAAATTTCCATATTTAGAAACCTGGTGTTAACAGACTGACTGTTTTGCAGCAGTGGCATCAGGCTAATGGCTATCATGCACAAAAGATAACTGCAGCAGCCTAGAGCCATGGCTAATTAAAAGAACCATATATACCTGTCTGTCCAAGAGCAAAGAAAATAATTCTTCTGCAGAAAGAAAGACTACTGAAAACATTTTATAGACATAACTGTGCGGACTCATTTGTTCCACTTCCAGTGTTGACAACAGCCTCCAACCTGGGTAATGGTTCAGAATAAATTAGTCCAAAGTGAGAAGTGTCATCTCATTGGATCCTCTAGAAAATAAATTCAGACATACTTGTATGAATTCTTACACTGTGTCATCATCTGCTTGAGATGCCGACAGATCCTTTTTATACTGCATGTGTTTATTTCTCAGACAGAATATTTTGTATATGCAATGGACACATTCTTTTACATGGACTGGCATTCCACCTGAAAGTCCATCACAGAAAGCTTGTTAATGTCCTTCAGGATATACGGTACAGTAGTAAACAGACTCCCAATAGCAAAGTAAATCTCTGGTAGGAGGCTCAAATAATATGTGTGCACTAAGATCAAATCTTTACTTCAAGTTCAAGTGCAGTTTAACAGCGAATACAAAGTTGTAAATGCAAAGTAAAGGCAATTTTAAGGCTGCTTTAAACCAAGCATGAAAGACTGAGTATTCAAAGTTGAGATTCTGTACATCTGGTTCTAATATGCTTCTTGCATTTTAGACAAGAAACCCTCTTTTCTCGTTTCAAGCTTTACTATCACTGTAGTTGATACAGTTTGTTAGTTTATAGCTTGGCAACATTCTCAGTATGTTTCAATTAATGGTTTGTTTACCAAAATAATGCAGCTTTCTTTTTCACATTAAATGACTTCCCTTTTTAATGCCTAACATTTCTGATTCCTGCTTCCTTCTTTCCCTCCTCAATTCCCACCCCCCCCCCCAAAAAAAAGAAAAAAGGAAAAAGAAAAAGAGGAGGTTTGAAGTATTTTACTTTCCTAATTTAAGGATTTTCATTTATACTGTTTTTAATAAAAGTGATTAAACCCCACTTTTGCTTAGCAATCATATATTCTACAGACATATACCTTAATAAAGAAATGGACCCATGTGTTACTGATATCATTAAATATCTCAAGTTTTAGGTAAGAAAGTAGCTTCAGACCAGCTGTATGATCTGAGAAATCAGGCTGAAGTGGCAGGACAAGGGCACACTGTAAAATGAAACAGGAAGATATACACAAGGGATCTGCATGCAAACATTATTCTGCTTCATTTCTTCACCAGCCTGTAGAGGATTCCCTCAAAAGTAAACACAGTTAATTAATTCCCAAGTAAAATAAGTAAATACAAATTTTCCACTTACTGTGTGTTGTGCTTTGTCCGTGCACTGAAGAGAAGAGACAGTTCTGCAGCACTCACCTAGATCCAGGTTGCTTTCTAAATTAGTCATACATGTGAGCTGGAGGAAGCACAGTGACTTTTTAACTGTGCAAAGAGCAACCCATCTCCGTGCTGCTAGACAACCCTTCAGGACACGGGGCTGAACTTCAGCACAAGAGCACGGCATCTATTACGCTTGAGGCTCTACCATTTCACCTACACCTGGGTGGATCTATCAAGCTTCATCTCTATTAGGGCAGTTTGACTATGGGGTTGAAAGAAGAAAAAAAAAAATAAAAAGAGAGGGGGAGAGAGGGAAGGAGAGAGGGAGAGTGAGAGAAAAAAGGGCTTGCCGTTGTCACACTTGTTTCCTATTAAAGAGCCTTACGGTGGATTGAGTAATTGTGTACGAAGGTAGTCTGGCTGGCAGATGTGTGCAGCCCCAGCGGAGCACTCGATTCGAGGCAGATGGGTTGTACCAGGGCGCAAACAACATTGGAGAAAGAGAGGCGTGATTAAAACAGCAGGCCGCCGCTTTACAGTGCTTGGAAGTGGGGATAGTATGAAAGCTCCCAGGAACTAAAGCTCCCCAAAATGGGAACGGCACAGACACAAGCAGACTGCAATAAAACAAACCTGATAAAGCACAGCGGATGATCACATTGGCCGAGTTATGCAACAATACTGAAACCCTGATCATGATTATTAATGAGCCTCTCTCCCCTCCTCCTCCTCCTCCTCCTTGCAGGCACTTATATTAGAAATACTCAGTTTCAAAGAGCATGAGCATGGGTTTATTCAAAACAGAATCCCGGGCTACCGTACAGTCTGAAGCATCTTTTGGAAATGGATTAGAGTTACTTTGAGGGTTTTTACATTGTCTCTCACGTCTGGTTCAGTTTAAAAGAAAAAGAGAAGCTGAACAGTGGGAGTGAATCTGCCGTTAGCAGTTATTTCTGAGAATGGTTGAAGCAGATTGTCAGAGAAGTGAACAAGAAAACCTTATTACAAACTTCTGTCTGACATGCATAGGGCCAAAATCAGCCCCGGTATAACTGCACCAGTATATGTCAGGGGTGATTTTCTCATGTGGCCTCTCCCAGGTTATTGAAACTTGGCCACAGCAGATGGTTGGAGAATCCCTGTTATCACAACAATGGTTTGTAATAGCACACGTTAAACTCCTACGCAGACAAGAGAGAAGGGCTACTTGAACAGTACTGAAATGATCTCAAGTGCAGAGCTCCCATGTGTGAGATCATGTGTGCACCGGCTGTCTACTTTGAGGTTTAAGTAGAACTTAAATAATGCTTATCCATTTTTTACCAGACTTCTACTCAGAAATGATGAGTCTGATACAATTCCCTCAGTGAATCTATCCTTTATTTTTTTCCACTAATGGTGAAACATCCTACAGTGCAGATGCCTGCATGTGAGCTGATCACCCCGGGATGCCTTCAGGGCCAATGGTGAGAAACAGGCACTGCTAGAAGGAAGTCAGACTGAGCCTATGGAGGTATCTAAAAGAGGTCGAGTGAATCACATCCTGTACCTGTTGATTTCCAATTTGAGTTAACTGAAGTAAATCCATCTCTCTCCATGTCTGATCCACAACTGGTTTAAATCAGCATTGATCAGCATAATTATGATGTTTTATAAGAACTGAGATTATCATCATGCAATCCAAAACAATACTACTACAGTATTTTAGGACACCAATGTAGAATACTATAGTACTTATTTATTGTGTATGGGGAATGCTGGCCCTTAATATCTACCAGCTGTTTTATCAAGACCTTTAGACAAGAGCAGTTTATATACAAAATCCTATGGATATTTCCCATCTAAGCTCTTGTTATTAATTTTTCAATAAGGCCCATTCATATCCAGGTAACCGAAACAGCAAAGGAAATATAAAAAATGGACTAATATTTTTCTTTTCTTTTTAAAGTTTCTTTTTTTCCCACATCCTAGAATTGTTTCACAAGTGTGTATTTTTTCATTGCTCCCCCAGGTTAAGAAGGTAGATTGTTGGCATGTTCTTCTCTCAACCAAGTTTCTTAGTCACACAAAAGAAATTAAGCAAGAGTTAGAGATTAATGAGTCTTAAAATGCATATATGAGAGTTGCCTAAAGTTAGACGAACTAAAGTTGCTGAAAGTTAGAAGAAATCTACATTTATACCTCATCAAGTCTTCAGTTTTGAGTCTGGCAGTAGCAGAATGTCTCAGGCCTCACAACACTGAACAGTTTGTTGCCCTTTTCAAGCCTACAGTTTTGGCATTCTTGAAAAGTGAAGGGTTCACTTTCAATCTTGAAGCGTTTTGTTAGACTTCTGGTAGAAGTCTAACCCTTGTAAAAACCGGATTTCCAATTTTCAAGGCAATGAGAAAGATTATAACCCCCAATGCCACTGTTCAGCTAATAGCAACAGGCTAGCTGGAATTAGGTGTTTAAAATGTCTGCACTTTTGGTGAGATAGAAAAGGATTCCCTGTCTCAGATTTAGCATGGGAAAGCTACACTGTTTAGTCTTGTAGCTGAGTCTCACCTGAGGTAACAGTGATGGAAAATGTCACTTTTTCTATTTACCACAGACTGTTTAATCAAAGACAGTTTAGTGAAAAATTCATTGACCATCTGTGACAGAATGCAGAGATAGATTTGGTCTCTTCACAAAGAGAAAGGACTGGAGCAAGGAGGGTTTCAACGGAAATATTTTAGAATGGAAGGCAGCTCCGTTACAGGTGTAATTTCTGCCCTTGCCCTGCCTTCTCTGACCTTCTGAAGTGGAATCAGTGGACCTACACTTTCAAGGAAATAACCTAAATGAAAGAAGACACATAATCTGGCAAATAAACAAGGCACCTCAGATACACAGAAGGTGTTCAACAGTGATCACCTCTTCTGTTCACTGTGGCATCTCCATGAGCACACTGGATGCTGAGGATCACTTCTTGGTTTCTTGGGTGCTGTGGAAAGGGTCAGAGCGTGTGCACAAAAGACAAAAGAGAATAGTTGCCCAAAGGTCCCTCAATAGTCAGTGAAGTCATGTGTTTACAAGTGGCAGCAGACCGTGGGCAACAGACTGAGAAGAATAATAGTTTAGCCCTAGCAATGTCTGTGCTTTCAGTCAGCTCCACATCCAAAACTATACAGTGTTCATTTTCTGTGCTAATTCTTTACGAAAGTGACCGACCTGTGTAAGGTACAGGTAAAATCTTTCAGGGTCTTTGCCTCCCCTGTGCTCCTCATTCAACCATTGGGAGACGCTAGGAGACAGCACTCTGCCAGCTTGAGAAGTTATTGACATATTTTGAGTTTTTCTCATGTCTTTATGCAAAAAATACTGGAGCTGTTACTGAGGAACTGCTGTGGGGTTCTTACTTGTACTTTACACTTTTTAATAAGAATTTTCCTGGGCAATCTGTCTTTTTCCATGTAGTTCCTGGCATATAGATTTACTGGGCTTCTGAAAAGAGAACTTTCAGAGTAGTGGGGCCTACTCTCTTCCCATTTACAATTCACTGACTTCAGGATAAGTCCCTTCCTGATGTCTCCAAGAGTGTTCGGGTGGCTCCGTTGTCTATGGGACTGTTACATGACCACCCACTATTAAACAGATGTTCCCTGGCTCAAAATATAAATACAGTCTGGAGTGTGAAGCTGGCTGTGATTTATTTAGGTAACTGTGACCTTGTATGGAAATATTCTCACTTTTTTCTTTTGGCAAAAAAGCCTTTGATTTTCCCATTTTGATTTCCTCCTGGGGTAGAAAATGGCTCTCCCTTCACATATAATTATATTGAGATTTACCTGAGTCACAAGATGTAGAAAATGCCTTCTTCACAAAAATATAGGTGGAATAAAAAAAAAAAAGAAAAAAAGATAAAAACTTAAAAACTGGGTCCATATCTTCCCTTTAGTAAAACAGTTCAGGTTACAGCTGCCTCAATGGAAACTAAATGATTCAAGTCTTGTTCAAAGAAACTAATATTCAATCAATATTTCCCATATGATGTCATTGATATCTAGCTAAAAATACTCAAGAAATTGTAAGGACTGCCCCACTGGGCAGTGGTATTGCAAGAGAGACTGATTCTCTGGCAGCAAAATACTGGCAAAATGTGACTGTAATGGGAAGACAAGAGAAGATGATGTGGCAGTGGGAAGAAGCTCAGTGAGTTGGCTGTGGAATAATAGGACTCACCTGGAACAGTTGTCACTGTACGGATTTTACTGACACCTTCTCTCTGGTGAGAGAAGCCTGGTCTTTAATTTGGGCATGGGTAGAAAACTTTACAGAAGCTATACAACTCTTAAGAGACCAGGGCCAACCTTCTAGGCTTGGTGGTTTCTGCCTGAAACCAGTGATGGAGAAGCCTGCATGACAAATCTCTCTGCCACATCTGTGTGCATGTTAGATCAAGCTTTGTCCAGCAGTCCTTGAATTTTGGGCTGCACAGTGAATAAGTGCACCTATGTCCAGCAAAGCTGTGTGTTTTTTCAGAAGTAATGAATTAGTGGGGAGAAGGATGCAGAAAACTGTAATGGAGGAAAAATATGATACTGGGGGGCACATTTCAACACTGCCAGAACAACTCATCCCACCCCCTGCCTGCTTCTAAGATGCCTGTGATGCATTAACCTGCCTTTTAGGATCCCATACAGCCCACACACTAGTACAAACTGATTGCCTCTGACTTGGGCCAGAGGATTTAAACTGCCCTCAAATTGGATTTTGAGCCTGGATAATGAGTTGTGTGTATTGGATGCAACCGAAGGGGGGAGGACAGTGCCCATAACCTTGACCGCCCCTTGCTGCTGTAGGAAGAGTTCAGGGCCAGGACTGGGCCTTGGGGATGGCAGTCTCACCTTCCGAGTTACTTAAGTTTCCCAAGGTAATGTTTTAGAAGGTCCCTCCCCCTGATAAAATTCTGTTCATTTAACTCCCTTTATGTAAACTTATTGTTTTTGAATGAGGAACTTCTTATTCTGAACACCCAGACAGGGCAATTTATTTTCCCAGGTTTCTGGGTGAGGGCCTGAGATGATGTCACATAACAATTTTAGCAAGAATCCCTAGAAATCAAACCCAGGCACTCTCTGTTGTGAGACTGTTCCTGGAAAAAATATCATAATTTTGTAGCTAGTTAAATAGTGTAGGAGATATAAAGTGCACTAATACTCAAGATTCTTCTTGTGGTTACAAAAAATGAATATTTTCTATCGATGCACTGAGTGTAGCAAGGACTTTATAATCCTGGCTCAAATGGGGCAGGAGGTGGTGGAGGGGAGAAGATGCACAGGCATCATATAACCACACTGCATGATCTGGGACCATGCCCACTCCAGTGAGTGAAATTGGGATTGTCACCTCTAAAAACAGTTACTTCAGACATGGATGAACTTCAAATGGAGAGATCACTCAGGTCAGGGGTCTAGGACATGCTAGAGGAAAACCAGATGGTTTAAATGGTCTGAGAGCTAATAGAACAAAACTAACCAGTTGGTGTAAATATGGGTTTGAAACTAGCCAGATGAGTTGGGAATTGCTGAGTGTGTTGTGGGGGGAGAGGAAGGGGGAGGAGGAATGGTAATTAAAGCCTTCTTGCCCTGTTAGGAGAACAGTTTGCCTATGAGAGGTAACAGACCAGGCTCTGCTGCTGCGATTTTCCCAAATCTTGGCTGGTCTGATAGTTTGTCCGTGCTGAACCTGAAGGTGTCTTTGCTCCCCATCCTGATCAGGGCTGGGTTGCAGGCACGGTGTGGCTTCCCTTGTGGCAGTGGCTCACAGTGTCTCACAAAATCTCAAGTTTTGTCACTTCTTACTACTGTAAAAGGTGTATCAATTTGTTCAGAGCATTCCCAAATACCAGATGAATGTTATCCAAAACAGAAACCTAGCATTATTTTATCAGAAGTTTCTCTATCACCTCCACAACGACTGCAGTTGCAGAACTACGTCTATTTCTGTGTTAATGTCTTTAAATACAAAATGAGGAAAATATGTGTGAATTAAACATCTTAACGTGAAAACGCTGCAGTACCCTTACAGATTACAAGACTTTCTAAAATGTCTTTCTGCAGTGCTGTGCCCACTTATAGCAACTGATTTTGCTTTTTAGTGAATTTATGGGTACACACTGATTTTTTTTTTTTTTCCCCGGCTATATTAAAGAGAGAAGGAAAGAATGTTAACAGGGAGAACATGTTCATAAGTTTTTACTACTGTCTCCTAGTGGAGGTGCTTAGGGAATTACATCATGGTGAGTCGTTCCAGAAAGAGCATAGACGTGTATTTCAGGTTGTTTTTTCAGCAATTACCAGCGGTTACTGGTAGGTAATAAATATTTCTGTAGTGACTTATTACTGGGCTTCTCAGCAGTGCTGATAAATGTCAGTTGCTCAGCTCTTGCCACAAACCAGTTGCATCAAGAAACCCAAAGCTCAACTTTCAGAATGAAAAAGTATACTAAGCAGGTTAGTATGTTTTAGGATTCATGCATCTAATCCTCCCACTCTTCCTCCTTCAGTAGCCCCTGTTAAACACATTTCTTTTCTGTGGAAGCGGCTGAAATCCAGACTAATAAAATGGATCTAATCTGCATAGAGGAGCAGAGCCTTTTCTATCAGTCCAAGCTTACACATACCATCATCTCCCTCCACCAGAAATTTGCAGAAATGATACTGCAGACAGAAATGCTTCAGACCACCCCTGCAGCCTTGCACCTGTATTTTTTTCTGATATGACTTCTGAATTGGACAAGCAGTGGAAGCTGGTGTTCTTTTGTGTGATTTTGGGTAACTTGCTTTATTTTATTACTCCTTAGTCTCACCACCTGTCAAAAGGCAATGATACTGTCCTCCAGGAAGGTGGTTAGAGATTTATGGATGGCAAATGTTGAACAAGAAGTCGTTTTTATTATTATGTTACAAGGTGGGTCTTCCATAAGCTTAGTTAAATGTCACAAAATACATACTTCACTAAGGGTTTATGTATTTTTCAACAGTAATATTCTTTCTTTAATTCTTATAGGACAGAGAGCTGCAATGGGAAAGAGAAATTAATGGCCAGTTCCTCACTATTTTAAATTAGCATAGCTCTCCTAGCTAAGAATTGGGATTTCCTTGGTTTTATTAGAGACAGAAAGAATTCTTTCTCTTTGAAGATCCACTTCTCTGATGTTATCAGGTGAAAATTCTTTTGGTCCTTTAGGTAATGATATTGGTATTTCTGTAAATAAAATCATAATTCTTCCTTATCCCTACTTACAAATTTTGCACTTACGAAGCTACAAGTTTATGAAACAAAAACCTTTGATTATGACTCTTTGGCCTATTTACGTGTAACTGTCAAAAAAAAAGACACAAATCTCGAGGCCTTTTTGCACAGGAAATTTCAAGTGGAAGAGGAAGCTGTTTCTCATTGTTCAAATTCTCATTCTACAATAATTTCACGTTTTAGAGTGGCATATTACATGTGTCATTTAATTTATGTCGTGGAACCCTGCAAGGCAAGTGCAACCTATTTAGTAAGTCCAGATTTTGCTATGACCACAACTTAAAAGCACAGAAAGCTCAGTTTCTTTAGCATAATATTTTCTCCTCTCTCTTCATTCATAATTTAGTGGCGTGTTACTGCCTGGGTTCCCATAGAGGTTTCTCATTTTGAACCTTTCTACTTGCAGTTTCTACCAAACTGTTTTCTGTTCTTCTATTGACCAACTCTCCTTCAATATCCCCCCACTCTGTCCTCACATTTTGACTTTTCCCTGGTTGGGTGTAGTGAAGAAAATAAATCATTTCCTGTTGAGAGTTGCCAGACCTTATTTTGGAACCTAAAGGAACAACTTGAGGTTTGGAGCTTATTCCAAATTCATCTCAGACTCCAAGAGGAATTGGTGGTTTGACTGAATGGGCTCAGATTCATGTCATCTGTGCTCAGATCTCATCACAGCGTCATGGGTTGGATCCCTGAATCAGCCTTTTGACTACTTTTCTAACAGTAATTTCCAGACTATGCTAATTTTTAAGACCTCTTACATTGCTATCATTATTTGATATCATTCAGGTTTTCAATACAATTTCTAATTCCTACTCTTTATTCAGTTAGCCCTTCTCCACTTCCTTATGTCCCAGGCATAATTTTTTCACTGTTTTATGCTCCCATTTTATCTTGTTCCTACTCAAGCTTTAAGTCTTAAACTTCAATTTCTTACTCAATCATATCTTGCTCTCTCTTCCTCAGGCTTCTCAATTATTTTTCCACACACCATTTTCTCTTGAAACTAGAGCTAAACCCTCTACCTTTGGAGCTAAAAGAACTCCTTTCATTAAAAGCAATTAGCTGCATTGAATTGAGTGGACAGACTATGACAACCTCTCACAGAGACAGAACACACTGAGTGAGAAGCAACGCAGAGTGTGGGGCTCAGAGTGCACGATAGCTTTTCTAAGACAAAGAGTGAGCATCCTGAAGGGCACTTTTAGCCTATTGCTGTATATACTTCTAGATGTGCAACAGTTACAGGGACGAGGTGTTTTAAAACACATTATTGTAGTAACATAGACACATAATGGACAGAACCAGGGCCACAATCCAGATACTGGAAACAGACCTTTCCTGAAAACTTCATCATCAACAGTTGTCAAGACTGTCAACAGGATGTTTTGAGGATTCAGTAAGTCATGCTATAATGGTATTTCCAGGAGATCAACTAGTATTATAAAATCTCAAGTGATCAGCCATAACATTTGACTGGTCTGCAACTATAACTTTCCATATGTAGATTCATACAAGACGACCTAAAGTCTTCAAAATTAAGACACAGTACATAAAATATCTCTGCTAGATCACCTCCACTGAGGAAAATCACTGACAAATATGCCAAAGCTCAGGAAAATCTTAAAGTTCTGCTCTTAACACTCATGAAAATGACAATTTGTTGCAAGCTAGAGTATGTGTATTCTATCTGGAGTTCATAATATCTTATGTTCCTGCAGCCTCTGTCTTTTTTAGCACAAGACTCATTGTGTCTAGATAAATAAAATACCAGAATCATATTAAGAGGTCCAACTAAACTCAATTTAAGTGGTCATTTGAAAAAAACCAACACATATACAGATGCAGGGCAAGACTTGAAATGTATAACATGAATTATTTTCAATAAAAACATAAGGAGTCAGACACAAATTACTGGAAATGGGAAGGAAAAAAAGAAAAAAAAATTTTTGGTATTCAGTGACTATCTGCAACAATGAAGTTTTCAGCATGGCTTGTGGAAGAACTAAAATAGTAATAGGTTTGGAAAGCAGTGTTAGGATGATTAAAACATTTTTAAGATTTTTGTTTGTTTGTTTATTTTGGTTTAGTTTCTATTTTCAACTTTCCTTGTCCATCCTTTTTCCCTCCAGTATTCCATAAAATTTCTTTCTCGTAGCCAGTTTGTTGCACCCTGAACCCTGCCACAGGAATGACAGGTTCTCTGGTGGTCAGCACAGCTACTGTACTGCTGTGTATATGTTACACTATTTATTCTTGATTGAGGTTTTGGTGATTAGAAGTTCAATCAAAGGAGTAGGTAACGTAAGAAGGTGGTTCTGAGATTCTTCTGAGGCCATTACCTTGTCTGAATGAAAGAAGTAGATGTAGAAAAACATCCTTTTTCTGGTACACTCAAAACTTTTACAATGTTTATTTATTTTTCTTAGTCTAATGAAATTGGTGCAATTAACTTGGTTCAAATATTTATGTTTTTTGTGAAAAATTTAGGGACAGGTTTTTTTCCTGAAGAAAGGGTGCAACTTTTTTCTACTTTTTTTCTTTTTTTCACTTTTATTTTTTTAAAATATTTTTCTTTTTTTTTCAATAAAAAATTAGAGCTTAATCTAAGCTTGATAAAAAATCTGTTGCCAAAACAACATTTATGAAGGGAAATAAGGCTGGTTCACTTAAAAAAATAAACCATTGTATCTTTCGGCAAATTTTATTTTCATCTCTGAGACTTATTCACATGGGTTCTACCTGAAGACTTAATGGTACTTCAGGCCAGAATTAGTCTGACTAAATTCAAATTTACCTTTTCAGGATAGTATGTGTCTTTTCCACATGAAGAGAGATGTCACTGTTATATTGATTTACTTACATTTGACTTTTACTATCTTTGGTCCCCCTAGCTGTTTTTTCTTAATTTAGTTGGTACCTTCTTTGTGGCAGAAGATGTGATCTTCCAAGCTCATCAGAGATTTAACAACCTCCCAGGCTCCTCTCTTTGATATGCTATCTGCTTTTTTCAATTGCTTCTAAACAAAATTCAAACATTTTCACACTTTTTTTTTCTGAGTGACACAACAGCTAGTTCAGACCCCCTTATGGCATAGCCTCTTTTTCATTACTTCACACTTCTAAACACCGAATTTGGTCACACAGTTTAAATCAGTGTCCAGTCATACAGTTAGTTAAATCCTTTTGTACAAACAATATTGTCGACCCACTCTCCTCATCCCTTCCTTTCCTACTACACTCCAGAATAATATGTACATAACAAATAGCAGTCTCAGACACATTTAGCCATACTTATTTCTTTGAAAGCACTTCAGAGAAGAAGTTTAGTTTTCAGGTGGTCCAAAACAAATCAAATATGACTTTCTGGGGACTGTATTATCCTTATCTTTTATTGAAATACTTCTAATACCTACATATATTAGACCACAGAGGATATTTCTAGAGAAATATGAAAATACCAGGGAGAAGACAGCGAGTTAATTATACCTAGTTACATTCAAATAGATCCTATCTTGAAGGCTAACTTTGTTTCAAACTCATCTGCTAAATCTAAGCAAAATGACAAAATTTCATCCACAGAGAGGGAAAAAATGATGGGCTACAAAGTGATGCTCCTCACACATCCAGAATACCTATTTTTAAAAGGATTAATAATCTGAAATGCTTACTGCTTTCTTCTGACTATGGAAGACAAGTATTTTTTGATGGGACAGCCTCAGAAGTCAACATATTTCTCTCTTCTTCACTTTTTCTGCCCTACCTGCCTGGAGCACTGAATCCATGTTACTTCCATGGTCTCTAAACCTACTTCAGGCAAAAGTCTCCCTTAAAATTAGGCTGTAATTACCTATCTCTGAACTATTCAGACATAGCTCCAAAGCTCAATCAGCTCCAGGTTGGTTGCTTCCCTGTTTCGGGATATTAATGCACCTGTCTTCTCCTCTTGCAAACAGCTGACACCATCCCAATGACTGTATCGCCATCAACACAGTCAGTACTTTGTTTAAAAGAATCTGTTTCATAGTTTAATGGAGCCAAATGTTCAAAGAGATAAGATTAAATATAGCATTCACTCATCCTAGAGTATTCAGTGCTCTTTTGCCTTCTTCCTGCTCCCTCAGAAGCTCTCATGCACATATTACAGTGTCCGAACAAATTGGAACCTTCTGCTCCAGCTAGTGTCTTGGCAAATTTCTCTCTTCCTGGAGCTCATTCAGGATTTTCCTGGCTTTGTCTGGAACAGAATGGCATCCAGACAAACCTCCACCTCCCAAACCATCCCTGCAATGTATTTTCAGAAGCAAAGGAAACATTTAGGAAACTGTGACTAGGCATAAATGTGTATAATGGAGGCACGCATCTTTCTCCAATGGGATTGATTTAAGGTTTAATGTACTCAAAGATCCTCACTGATATCAGGGGTTTTGCATTAGACATATTATTGGCATATCTTTCAGAATGCAGACCCAGGAACCTGGAGGTAATTCTAAAATAATGGCAGGATTCTTACTGTAAAATTCATGCAGCTTTTATTTTCTTAAAACAAAAACAAAACAAAAAAGAAAGAAAGAAAGAAAGAAAAGAAAGAAAGAAAGAAAGAAAGAAAAAAAAAAAGAAAGAAAGAAGGAAAAAAAGAAAAAAAGAAAGAAGGAAGGAAGAAAAAGAATAATTTCAGGATGGTTTACTTTGAAGCTGGATGAGAGCCAAAAACTACAAAATGGAAGACAGAGAAATGTGTTATGCTGAGCAATGGAGTAGCTCTGATCAGTAATCCAGATATCTCCCCTGATTGCTTAAGATCAACTCTTGATAAAAACAAGGTTGCTTCTGCTCAGCTCTGATGTGGTTTCAGATGGACGTTAAAGAACTCAGCACATTTTTTTATTTTTTTCCAAGTGAAAAAAGAAAGAAATAAAAAACAGGACAACTGATCCTCCCCAGGATAATCCGAGACAAAATTATTCTTTCCAGAGAACTAGGATTTAGTTTCCAAAGTTGTGGTTTAATCTATTTCTCTTTTTCGCCATGGCTGTATCATGTTCACCCACCGAGATGTAACATTACTGGCACTAAACAGTGTTCTTTATAAAGCCTGGGGGACATGCTAGGTATAAATGTCAGTCAGTCATATAAAAACTTCTGTGACAGCCTTACTCTACTTAACCAGACTTCCCAGAGTAGCCCAATAGCTGAGTGAGGTGCAAATGTGTGTATGGAGCTTAGCTTTACAGATTAAATTGTTGATGGACAGTGATGAAAGACAAGCATGATCAAATGAGGCTTTTTGCTATACCAGTGATTTAACCCTTTTAATTCTTGCCTCTGAGTTGCTGTGATCTTGAATATATGTGGTTACTGGTGGCTGATGCTTCAATTTATTAGTATTGTTATTGCTATTGCAGTTATTATTATTACTGCTATAGCACTTGCTGGCACCATTTTCTAGACAATACACTTATAAAAGTTTTTAGTACTGTTATATGAAAATCAGAACAAGTTCTAAATCCCTAAGGAGATCTTGAAATTGAGGGTGGATTCAGTCTTCCAAATTGTGGCTTTCAACTCATTTTCAGGGCATATTCACTTCGCAATCCTAACAGATATAGATTTAATTTAGCTATCTTCTATACTGATAGGTGTTAGAAAGCAGTGAATAGATGTCAGTGCTGTTGAGACTGTAGTGGGCACCATCCTGGTGACAACAGTTTGGGAAAGTTACCCCTAGTACTCCAGGCTTTCTGAACACAGAAGCAGATTCAACCCATGAGCTATGACCATAAGAATAGATGTAATTTATTTTACTGATTAGGCTGGAGCAATCAAATGCAGGACTACTCCCTGAAAACCGGATTAGTACCTAATCCAGACATAATTCAACTATCTCTGGAGTTTGGTTGTTCCTCACATAACCTTGAACCACCTATGAAATTCAGCCCTTCCCTCCAGCACTGTCTGCTACTTTTGTGAACTTCTTACATGGCTATCAGTTATGTCCAGCAATTTCTCATGTCATGTCCAGCAGTTTTTCATGCTTTGTTCAGTTCACATCAGCCCAGGGCAGGGCAAGCCCCACAGCCCAACCATTTGCCTGTAGCTTTAACAATAACAAGCAGCACTGTGAACTTCTGCGCCAGCGTGATGGGTCCATCAGGGTTCACATGGCAACTCAGTCACTCCCATTAGCTGATAAAATGGGTATAAATAAAAAAATCCATAATAATTAAGGGATCTGCTGTTTTCACACTGACAATTCAATGTCACACAAGGGTGACAGTTAATTCAGTGTCATAAACAACTGTGGGAGAGTTTCAGCTTGAAGCAAAGTCATTCCAAGTCTGCTACAGAACAATACCCAGTTCTCTAAATGATACCTCTGTCTGATAACTCCATTCTTATATTGAGTAGAATTTTTGTCCAAAACTCCCAAACTCTCTCCTCCATGAAACCACAGGGGTGTGAGACAACCTCTCTCCATGCAAAAATGTTGTAAATACTTCAGGTGAAAAAGATCCTTTCATCTCACCCAGGAGACTCTTCTACTGTGAGAGATATTCCCTGCTGTTCCTCTTATCTTTAACTCCCTTCTAATGCACTTTCAGTTGTACTTTCCTGTATTTCAGCAAACAAGAATTCTTTTCCCCTTGTGTTTATGTATTTATGCTGTATGTGCATAGATTTAATTTTTAAAGCTAGCCAACAAAAGCACAGCACTCCTTAATCAACATCTGGCCTCCTATATTTTCTTTCACATCTGTGAAGTCCTTTCCAATTTGTCTGCATCCTTTTGAATAGTCCCTTTGCTGTAGTGTGATCACTTATGTTCAAGGAGACACACTGAGATGTTCCCGTCCAGGCAGACCAATATCACATTCACCTAAGCCATCATGTCGTGCTGTGAATTCCTATCTGATTTAAACATCTTTGCAATGTACTATTTCTTTATTCCTTCTTTTCAAGTGATTGGGTTGTCTAATTAATTTTCCCTTTGTACATTAGAATTCATGTCTAACTGAAACTTATTTTATAATTTTATAACTTCTTGACTGATATTTCTAATTTCTCATAATATCTTCTTTCAATTTTTACCTTTTTTTTTTCACTGTAGTTTCCATCTAATTTGACTGTAGCATAAAGTAATAGACTTAATATTTTCACTGCCCATTTTTCAAAAAAATAATGAGGATTTGAAAAAAAAACCAAAACTCAATAGAAATTAAGAAAGACCTAAGGAGAACATGCAAGAAAATTCTGTCATAGGACACCATTTCATGGCTTAACAAGTTTTTCATTCTTATAAAGAAACCAGTATTTTGGTTTTTTTTAACTGTTGGTAATTATCTATTTCTATAAATAAGATTTTTTTTTAACAGGAAGTTTGGCAGTGGTGTACAGGTTCTTCAATGACCAATATTATAAGATTTGAATTTATAGAAGCCGACTAAGAACAGCAACTCAGAACAAAAAGCAGCAGCCTAAATGCTGTATCTGACATAGAATCATAGAATGATTTGGGTTGGAAGGGAACTTAAAAATCACCCAATTCCAAACTCCCTGGACAGAGACACCTTCCAGTGGGCTGGTTTGCTCAGAGCTCCATCCAATCTGTCCTTGAACACTTCCAGGGGTGGGGCATGCACAGCTTCTCCGAGACCATTCCAGTGTCTCACCATGCTCATAGTGAAGAATTTATTTTCCGACATCTGATCTATTTGACCTTACTTAGGCTTAAAACCATTCTTCCTTGATCTGTCACCACATGGTCTTGTAAAAAGTCTCTCTCCAACTCTCTTGTAGACCCTTTTGGTGCTGGAAGGTGCTCTAAGGCCTTCTCTTCTCCCCGTTGAACAGCCCCACTCTCTCAGCCTGTGTTATACTAGAGGTGCTTCAGTCTTCGGATCATCTCCATGGCTTTCTCTGGACTTGCTCCAGCAGGTCCGTGTCCTGCTTTTGTATTAAAATATGATAATGTGGTAGCATGACAAGAGTAGTGCAGATCTTTCATAAGGAAAAAGTGCTGTAGAGGTCCCAGCTGTAGAGTACCTGAGGTCCCAGCTGGTTTGGTTATTTTGTCATTGGAATGAGTGTGCCACACCATAAAGAGCTGTGTGACTAACCGATGGAACTGCAAAGCTGGTCATATCCCCAGCATGCTCCGTGGGTTTCCCTGACTCTTGAAACCATATACTTATTTTATTTTCCCAAATAAAAGGTATTTGTGGTTTCATAGTCTCAGAACTCCTGTGTACTTGCAGTGGGAGAAAGAACACCTGTAAAAGGTTAAATTATTAAATTCCTAAATGTTGATGTTGTAGGTGTGGGACCAAACCACCATTTATATTTATTTTAGAAGGAGTACTCTAGACATGTTATTGAACCCAGTCCTGGTTACTACCACTAACACCTGGCAGGAGGGCTACATGTGCAACAAAAGTAAATTACAAAATTCCAGAACTTTTATTTCATCATTCTTAAGTGCATAGATGGACACTTCCAACTCCTGCTGAAATTGGTGGGAGTTGTGCCTATAAGTTGTAACAGAGTTTGATCTTCTAACTAGAAGCCTTCTGAAAACATTTTTTTTTAGGAAATGCCAACCTGCTGGCAAAAAAGTTTGCCTGGAAAGAGTTACTATCAAATCCTCTTCCATGAAGGCTCAAGCAACTTTTCTGCCTGACAGTAATAAAAGTGCTGTGTAAAAAGCTATTTCATTTTCCTTTTTGGAGAAAGTAAGGATTTCTATATACACATCTATATGTGTGTGTGTATGTGTATACTCATATATGAACATATATATGTAAACATATATAGGCACTTAGTATAGTGGGTGTTTGTTAGTTTTTCTTTTTCCCTCCTTTCTTTTTTGAGTATCACTGTAGTAAAATACCCAGTAGCTTTAATGTTATGAAGTCTGTAAATCTATGCTTTTGCAGAGAATCTAGGATCCTGACTTGGTAGACAGGATCTGGATAAATATATAGTGATGCATGAACTCAGTGCTCTTGTCTCAGTAAGCTGAAGACACTTGCCTGAATAATTTTTTTTTCCTAGAAAATAAATTCCAAATATTTAAAAACTTCCTGAGTTATTTTGGAATACTTTGTGGAAATAAAATGGAGAGTGGCAGAATGAGAGAATAAAAGACACATTGATTTGATTCCAAACTTAAGAAAGAAACAGTTTTACCTGCAAAATTTGTGTAAATCTACAGTAACCTGTGATTATTTGACCATAGAAAAAGCCAAACGACAATTCAGAAGAAAGACTTGATGAACCCCTAATTGAATCAAAACATACGGAAAACTAATATAGAAACTACTCATTGTTCCAAAATATACTGGCTTCATTAGTGGTTTACCTCATCCGCCTTCTACTTATTGCTAAAGGTCACAATTAGAAACATATTTGCTTATTTTGCTACTGCTTTTATCCATCTTCATATTATGAAACTGAGACAAGAGCGCTTTATTTTTTTAAGGAGCTTTCAGTCCACATGGTGTGAATTATTAACAAGCTTTACTTATTTTTACCACGGACTCATAACTGTACAAACTTGGGTCCGATCTGGCACAAACATCATTAAAAGAGTCTCATACAGGCCTTTTGCAGACCTTCAGTATAGGTGGATTTTCAGAGCAGTTCCTGATGTTTTACAGGTGGACTTATCTGAAGGATAGCAAATGAAGGATCTAAAGGCACAAATACTTAAAACTGGAGACCAATTGTATGTGGAAGAGTTTATTCTATAGCAGTAGAGTGAAGAGCATCTGGATCCAGATTTTCAGGCTGTTTTGATTCCAGCTATTGATTGAAGCTTCTTTCTGTTCCATATTCATGTAAATTACAGTGCAATGGGTCAAAATAACACGACACACTTTGGACTTGTGCTAATACGTCTGCACATTTAAACAGAAACACATGGGAAATGGACGATAATTCTGAAGTTTACTAACCATTCAGATACAAGAGATCCCACCAACATCCACCTTTGTAGTGTAACATCCAGGCAAATAGCATTTCTATGCCCTTTATACACTCACAAGTTATAGGAGCTGTGTCCATTTCTTCCCATGTGTCATGCTGGAAATCCTTTTTATGCCATGTAATTGAAAATAATGAGGCTAAATGAAATACAGTAGCCTTAAGAGTGAAGAGAGTTACGAACTCCTGGGGTTTGTAAGTTGTTGAATGCAGAGCAAATGCCCAAATTAGTGTTTCAGAAACTAGAAGATTTCAAACAGCTTTAAAAATGAAACCATATATGTGCATTGCAAGTGCAAGCCATTTTTCAGATGTTTAGGTAATGATATGCATTTCTGTATAAGTTTCATAAGTATTTAGTTTTAGAAACTATCAATACCTCTCATCAAACCAGTGTGTAGTGTATTATAATGAAGCATGGCCTTGTGCAGCTTAATTAGTTCCTGAATTTATTCCTGTGTGCAGTTTCAATAATAAAAAAAATAGCTTTATCAGGTAGATACTTAAAAAAACCCTTGAAATACCATGATTGTTATGAACCTTCACAAATGGTTTAGTATTATTAATTCCTGAACTGGGGAATTTCAAACATCTCTGTAATGGTAATGTCAAATAGAAGTAAGCAAACCTACAGAAAAATATTTCATCACATGCATTATTTGTAAAAATAGTTTTGTCAATCTCACTTTAATTTTTGATTTTTATTCTAAAAAACTCTTTCAACAAGAATTTTTTCCTAATTCTTCACTTAAAAAAAATCCTGTTCATTTGATGATAAGAAGTTGGATCTCTTAATTTTCATTTGGTCGTGGTTAAAACTGCACTTTCAAAAGAACTGAAGTGATACGACTATAGTAGCACTTAGGTCAGCTTAGTGTGTTTTGGTTTAAGGTTTGTGTTGACTTTATAAATTTGATCTTGTAAAGTTGTTGACTCCAGAATTAGTACACCAGCAAAAAACCCCATAGTTTCTGACCTTCATATTAAAGGCTGGCACGTCTCACCTTTACTAGAAATGACAGTATGGCAATTGTCTTAAAAATTCTATAGCTTCGTATTTCTGGCCTATAAAGCCCTGAATCAGAAATAGGAGAATTACCAGAGAGATTATCAGACTTTAAACCTTCATTTTTAAAAAACCTTATATTTTTTACACTTTCTTTTTTTTGTTTGTTTGTTTGGGTTTTTTTTACTTTAAATACAAGGAAATTAGGCAAATCCTTCTTTTTCCTCTTCAGTAAGGGGAATCTGAAGCGATATCAGTGTAAAACACTTGAAATACCAGCAAATACTGTGTTAAATCAGGAAAGTAAGTGAACATAAGGACCAACATGTCTGTTCAACGTTGTCCATCACTGACTGCCAATTTTGCTGTTCAGCAGTTGGTCAAGGCTTCTCTAGAACAGTACAGAAATGGCTGGTGTATAACACAAAGACAAACCTCCTGAGGACATTTTAGCTGGCGTAGGAAGATAATCATGGCTTATAGAAAGGCTTTTTACAGATGATACAAAAGCTATCAAAGATTTCACACAAATGCTGCACCCCGAAACTGAACTGGGGGTAAAAGATTTCCATTCAAGATCATGTACACTCCAGTCATCCCTGGCTGGTGCCTGTGAACAGGTGTCCTTACTGGGGACAGATCACTACAGATCACTCTTCAGCCATAGCTTGCACCCAAACTATTTGAACAAATGAAATCATATGTAATTATTTTAAACCAGTGAGAATTATTCAAGACTCTCCCTGCTTCAGAAAAAAAAAAAAATCCATATATAATTGTTCCTTGAGCACTGTCATCCTGTATATATACTCCTAAGATTTGAGAGTACCCAAGATATTGCTTGCCAGTTGTGTTGGATCGTGGCAAGTAAAAGATATTCCAAGAATCACATATGAATATAAAATGGTATCAGAGTGTGATTAAGAAGTCATACTTGAAATCTTTCCAAGTGCTGCAATTCCTGTGGGTACATCTATGCAACACCTAAACCGAGTTTCAGTCTAAGCCATGCATTCTTTATATTCTTTTCAAGTAGGATTTGATACCAAAAACTACTAAAGTCAAAGAAATAGAAGACAAAAAAATAAATTCAGAGGAAAATAAGAAATAAGAAGAGGGACAAATAAATTTCTCTGTAAGTGATAAATTAAAAGCAGAATAAACATATGATTAAAAACACCACTGCAGAACGTTTTGACAATTTACTTGGTTGTACTCTTTGTCATTTTATTGAAAGAAATTATAACACTATAGAAGCCAGACTAAAGGCTATTTACTTTAATTGGAAATATATGAATTACAATCTCAAAGTCCAACTCCAACTGAGTGCAGATTTCTGTATTCTATAGAGTCTGGGGAAAAGACTGTACATGAATGGAATTTTTAGATCAAATCACTTTTTTGACAACAAAATATGAGTTCCAAAAAAATACTTTGTTTTTTTTTCCTCAGCCAGACAATGAACTTCTTGGCAAGAAAAGGATGATGAAACGAAATGAGAAATCCAAGAAAGAAAACATGCAAAGTGTTTCGAAACAATTTAGGAATACAAATTTGCCAGTCATTCAGGAACATACTTTTGTCATTTAAGTCCTGGAGCTAGAATTTGAGATCTAAATTAATTTATAGCTCTTTCATAGAGCAATTAGTGAGAATTGATTTTGATTAACACTTCAATCAAGGACTAAGTGACCTGACTGTCACATTACTACTCTAATTTTCAACAAGGACTTCAGTTTTTAAATGTCTGTGTCTCATTGACGTATAGATTTTAGAAATTTCACACTGGAATTCTACTGATAAAGTAATGCATGGCTGGAGAAGGTGAAGAAAGTTTCTCTTGCCTTCTACATGAGCAGAGCCCAATATCTGAAACATTTATTTTGTCCTCCTCATAAAACAAAGTGAGCAGTTCATAAAAACAAAATTTCCCCAGTTACAATCCACCCATTCCTGCTATGTCAGCAGTGTTTCTGTGGCAGTGAAATCTAGAAAATAGAAGTAAAATTAATTATAAAGTTATTAATAAAGCTGGAAAGATAACATTCTCCTTCAAATGGTTATACGATCAGAGCTAACATCCAACTTTCATCATCAGAGTAGGAATTTCCTCATGCCAAATGATGGATTTTCTGTTTTCAAAGCAGAAGAAAGCTCTGCATGACTGTAAAATGGAGAACCATTTAAATTCCTTCTTTCTTTCAGAACAGAAAACAGTCATAAAGGAAAGGTTCCTCAGAATAAGACCTAGGTAACACTCAGTGTAGTCAGTGTCTGCCACCACTTACTGCTACTCTCACTGAGGAGAAGCAAAGCAAGTGTCATCTGGCTCCAGGTAAATATCCACACCTCAGCTTGTCACTTCAGGCTCACTTCAGCATCCATGAGGAGAAACAGGCATGTTGAGGCAATGATTCATCTCATCTCAAATAAGATATCCAACAACAAATCACATGATCTGCACTTTCAATGAGCTATGTGGGCATCTAAAGTCGAACGAGACAATATCACAGGCAGTGGCTAAGGTAGCCATTATACAATTCTAGGATGTGGTCACCAATTTTCTGATACAAAATACTCTTACTGGCAGGAAACTGTGTAAACTGAGTGATTCAGCTCCTTGGTCCATGAGCTGACTTGCTTGCCAGCTATTTTGGGCCCTATTTTAAGCAAGCAATCACATATATAATTGGACCATATGCAAACAAACCTAGAGAAATCATTGTAATCAATTCAATCAGTGTCATTATGTCACTTTGGAAGAAGAGAGTATTTTTCCTATTAAATTGAGTTTAATTTTCATTACATCTCAATTTAATTTCTTTTATTTTCTAACTAGAAAATTGTACAACTTTAATTCTTCAGCTTATTTTCACTATGGATAAAACAGTAACTTTAAAAGCATAGGAACTTTTGGTTCAAAGCTCCATAATGACAGAAGACAACTCAGTAGAATTAAACACATCTTTGATCAGATCAGTATAATTATTTCATGAGTGGAACATATTTCATGAAGGACATGAGAAGCGAGACAGGAACATCAAAGGAAGACATGGATGATAGAACATGTCTTGATTTTCATCCTTGCACCATAGACAGTTTGTGTTCATAGGTTTGAATTGTGTGTATCACTTTTTTTTGTCTCCAAGCATTTTAGAAATCCAGCAAACTTATTGCATACCCTTGTTTAGGGCTGCACAATAAATGTCATTATTATTACAAAATTCTCTTAATTATTTTTGGCATACACCCAAAGGAAAAAAAAATCTCCTGGCATCTTTAATAATTCCCATTTGAATAAAACACTGAAAAGCAGAAGTAATATAATCCAGAGTTTTGAGTAATCCCAGAGTAAGTATACTTGGACTTTCAGTAGTTATTGCAACACATGAAATATTCCAGCTTTTCTCAGAGTCTTCTTGAAACCGGCTCTGTCCTTGAGGTGTCAGATTAACACTCCACTCAGAAGACAAATTGTTCATGGGCATGCTGGACATATGAGAGCCATTAGACAGTGTGATCTACATTCTTGAAAAATGAAAAATTCTAGGCAACATTACATTTTATAAATGCAAGATGTTTATTATTACTGCACTAGCAATAAATGTTTAGAAACTGGAGAGCGTTCACAATGATTCTGACTAGGAACATATGAGGATGGAGCCATTGAATTCTGGCATGAAATAAAAGGTCTGGAAGCTATTATGCATTTAGCCCTCTATGAGTATTTAATTATATCAATAGGAGAACACAATTTCTGTTGCGTGCTTTGTGATGAATGTCTTCATTTATTCCTGTTACAATGAATGATAGATGAGTTCAAGCCAGATGTGGGAACTCATTTGCAATTTGCTTAAACTATTTTAGTGAAATTTCTTCTAAAGTTCACAGGACACCTCACTGAATGTCATGGGAATTAATCTCGTATATAAAATTTGATTTCTGCTTGAGGAGGGAGTTTGCTTTTGCAGGGCTATATGCAGATAAGTGGCAATAAGCATCAAATATTGTGTGGTTAACTGCTTTGAAGACTGTAATGCAGTCTTTAATGAGAAAAATGGATTTCAACTTCAGAGTCTCTCATCCAACCTGTCATATGAAAGAAAGTAGTTGTTAAGCAGTTTAGTAGTACTCAGCGTAGTTTGGTAGATACTTCTGCCAAAACAAGTTATTCCAGGTAGGGGAAAAAAAATCCTTAATTACAAATGAAATCTCTCCAACGGTCTTATCGTCTAAAGGTTTTTGAAAAGCGTAATGATACAGAAATTACCAGTCTATTCCTTGAATTTCAGTCCAATAGGTTTCTTAATAGCTCATATTTCCAGTGATAAAGTGAAAACATACTTCACATTGTTGGTGTGAAGGCATGTTCACCACACCAGGAAGCAAAAATGTGACCAAGGAATGTATGGTTAAGAAGCTATAAAACATAAGGGACGAATTGAGTCATTCAGACCTGCTGACAGTTTGACTTATTTTTTTTAAACATATTGATAAAATCATTGAAGTTCAAACTGTTTACATATTTTGCTTGTCTTTATACAGCAGGTGTGTCCACCCTTTCATTTTGATTGTCTTAGGCTGTATATCCATCCTTACGCTTGATCCACCTCTTTCACTGTTGCTTCTGTTTCTAAAAGTGGTCACAAGTGAAAAGGTAACTCATTAATACAGATTTCTTACTTGGTGTGCACGTTTCACATTTCAGATTCATTCTGTTTCTCTCAGAGACAGAGAGAGAAACTGATATTACTGCATTGGAGACGAGAAGGAATTTTTTTGTGATGTGATCTAATCAAACCTTTTGCTATTCAAATGCATCCAGCTAAAGGAAAGGGAAAGAAGCACTAAAGTGAAATTTGTAACCTTTTTTACTTTTCATGTAGGGTCTTCTTGTATACTAAATTTTCATTATATTCTATCCTGCCACCTATCCTAGCCTGAAAACAAGGCAATTTGAAAACTTTTTCAGAAAGCTGAAGTTTGAGAACACTATCTATTAAATTAAAGTTTCCATTCTCAAATGACTACTACATTTGCTACTTTCTAACTTCAGGGACCAAGTTCAGGGAAGTGAGTCCAGTTTTAACACCCAGGCTCTATAAGAGTTTCAAGGAATAATTCTCAGTACCTAAGCTAGGAATATGCATCTCCATATGCAGATCAGATACTCAGATACTCAAATATTGCCCATAAAATCTGATGGTGAAAACTTGCAATGTGCTTCTGATTGCCACTGCTGTATTTACATTTTTTTCCTGCTATGTCTTTTCCTTCTATGTAATTTCTAACGTAATTCTGACTCATCCAGAAATCATGGTGTCTTTAAGCAACACATGCATCTGACAGAATCAACATAGGATAAAATATATTGCCTTGCACTTCTTTCTCAAAGGCAATATGAGGTAGACGAAAATGCATCTGACTCCAGAAGAATCTTTCAACAGTGTACAACCAAAATATCTTGTCTTTTTTAATAAATTATTACTGCTTAGCAACAGAAGTTATGGGTGGGGGGTGTTGGGTGGTGTCTGTGTGCATTTGTTCCTTACCATGGTGATTCTTTATCACAAACAGAGGTCTGTCATAGTCCGTGGTACTATCTCTTTCTATTGGTTTTGCCAGATTGTTGTTCGGGAAATACTTTCTGTTGCAGAAGATGATGTCTTGCATTTAATTCCTGGTCATGAATTTCAGGGTAGCATTTTCATAGAATCATGGAATGTTTTGAGCTGGAAGGGAACCTAAAGATTATGTGGTTCCACCTTACACTAGGTGAGATTTTTCAGAACCCCATCCAACCTGGCCTTGAACATTTCTAGGGATGGGACACCTACAACCTCTCTGGACAATTTGTGCCAGTGCCTCACCAACCCTCACAGTAAAGAATTTCACTCTAACATCCAGTCTAAACTTACTCCCTTTCAGCTCAAAGGCATTCCCCCTTGTTCTATGAGTACATAACACCCCAGCCACATGCAAGTGGATTCTAAAGGTCATAATTAACTTGTAGTGAAGAGATCTCACTGATATTAGTCAGGTACTATGAGGTAGAATATGGAGCATATCAGTGCAGCACAGGGCACCGAAATCCCTGGAAATGAAAGACAGTGTTATTTACCTTGCAATATTACAAAAATGAGTCTTATTGCTGGAAAAAATGTAGGACACATTTGGTTTCCATCATTGCTCAGCTGAAGAGAATCTGACCCTGCCACCACTTGCTGTGTCTCTGGTGAGATCAGCAATACTCCAACAGAGCTTTAGGTATAGCATGAGACTCCTCTCTGCAGCTTTCTCAGCTAAGCGTCCTGCTATGCTCTCATTTCCATGACCAGCACTGTATTTGGAGGTCTTGTTATAACACACACAAATAAAGATATTAGATTACCATCTCAAAATTCAGTTAAATGATAGCTGGATTGCAGATGACACTTTGTTTGTGGACGTGAACCAAGAGACATAAGCCTCATAACAGCCATACAACAACAGCTGGAAATTGATCTGTAAAATCGGCTCACATGAAAACTTTATGTGTTTCTAAAATACGTCTACATCTGCAATCCTGAAAATACACTGGTTTTTCAAAAAGAAAAAAAAAAAAAAAGGAAGCCTCCAAATGAGATGTATATTCATTACTGGGTTTTGGGAAGCAGATTTTGTTTTGCAATTTCACTTCTCCAGGATCTACAAAAGAACAGTATCACAGTACAAAAGGAGAATATTTCCTGAGAGAAGCAAGTATCAATAACCTTTTCTTTCACCAATGATGTTATCTATTTTACTTGCTGATGGACTGTAGCTTCCCAAATTATCTTCACACATCTATTTTTTGATACTAATAATTATCACATTGAATTGTCTTGTGGCTGCAGCTGACAATAGAAAATTTCCCCGATCTAATGGAAGAGGCAAACAGAAGTACAAGAACAGAAAATAAAAACAAACAAATAAAGGGTGTTTAAACTATATTTTTATGTAGCCAGTTAAACCCTGAACGCGTCTATGCTTCCAAGGCATCCATGTGCCTTGTTTCTATTATAATCAGTCAATATGAGGCATGATTTTTATTATTTCTTTTTCTCCCTGTACCAAACATATTTGTCCCAGAGATGGAACATTTACTGTGTTATGAATTCCATTACACTCTACATTTGTTAGCAGATACTTTAGCTGAAGTCTACTATGTAATTGGCACCATCCTGTATGGTCTGAATACAAATGAGATATGAAGAATTCCTTTTGTTTTAATTTCTAGTGGGCTGGAGAGACATGATATATTGCAAAACTTGATTGTACTTGATCTCAGAACAAATGAACAAGCAAGTCTCTCAGCAGAATCATCTTTCAACACTATGAATGACTTTTTTTTTTTTGAGCAATATCAGCTGTGATTTCTTTCTAACACAATTAATTTGTGGTTTTCTCTTCACTGTTAAGACAGAAAGATACTAAGCTTCCTTTGTTATATAGGTCGCCTAGTAGAGTAAAAGAACAAAGATTCTTTTTTTTTTTTATTATTATTCTGGAATAAAAAGAGAGAGATAAGTGAAAATCCACCACAAAAATATCACTTTCAGTTCTACTTAATTTTTTTTTGTTTTGGTTAACTCCCTTGTGTTTCAGACATGAAAAAAACTACTGCTAAATAAGTGGTGAAGTTTATTAAAGTATTGTTCCTGTTTCTTTTGGACTCTTTGCAGTTTTAAGTATATGATTCCCTGTCATATTTTTTTGTCTGAGCTTTTCTTAAGCAATGGTACATGGCAAGCAACAATCAACTCTAAAATGACCTAGCAAAAAATCTTTTAACCATAAGGGCAATCTTTCCAGGCAACATTGTCTTAAGAAACCTTAATTTTCTTAAACAGCTTTAATGGTAAAGCTATACTGCTGGAAGCAGACTTGGTTTATAGAAATGAAATCACAGGTCTTGCACACTTTTTTTAAGCCTTTGTCCATTACATCAGTCTTAAGACTTTTTAGATGCTTTGGTTTATGAAGGTAAAGAGAATTTCAGAGGGCTTCATTTAAAATTATATAAAGAATAGGTCTATCAGAAATCTATCTCCAAAGGGGCCCATCTTGGCTTATAAAACAGAATGAAAAGTCTACTGCTTTCCATTGGATTATGACAAAAGTATTAGCAAATTATATGTGACGGAGAAGAGACCATAGAACAAATATGTACTGCTTTAGAATTTCTCCTTACATTTTCACTCACACTGCAGTTTATATTCAGTCTGCCATGCTGACATCTAGTAATAAGTAAATAATCATGAGGATTCATTTGTAGGCAGACCAAGTCTTTTTGCTTGTTAGATGCTTCTGACAGAATTGCATTATATAATGGTAAGCATTTGGCAGCAGAGATTATGGGGAACAATGTCAAAACAGGATATTTGATATTGCTTTGGTCTGTTTTTCTGCTTTTCTGTAACTCTTGTTCAGTGATAATCACTTAGCTGGAGATGGTAGACTGAGTTTTAATTCAGTGAAAATCCAAAGCCTGCAGAGATCACAGTTGGAACTTATTCTTAATTACACTTATCCAAAAGAAGACAGTGATTTCTTCTTATCAGTAATTTTCAATCTTTTCCATTTTATAGTGTCATTTTCTATTACCAGTTTGTATTGTAAATATATCCTTATTTTTCTTTCATGAATCCCTGAGGTGTCCATTCCCCAAAAGACCAAGAATGAAAGGCTGAGATCAACTGGACTATACTGTAGCTAGTGCAGGAAAAAGCTTTCCTGGTGGAAGAAATAAATGGCGTATAATGAAAACAAAACTTGTACATCAATAAAACTGTAAATATTTCTGCATTATTTTCTATTTAGAAGGAAAAGCACAAGAGTTTTTGCATATGATTTATGGATAAATAATTGAAACAAGGACAGAATATGATCTCATTCCATATCCAGAATTTGGCAACAGACTTTGGCATGTGGTACTTTATTCTCCTATCTATGTGTTCCATTTTCAGACAAGCACTTTCGTGCTTCCTCCCTTGCTGTTTCTTATGTTACTTATAAAGATGCAGAAGACTATGCAATTTTTGCCCTTTTAATTTCTCTCTTAAAACTCTGACTTCCATGCTTATTAAAACATGTCATTCTTAAACTTTTTCATTGTATCTTCTGTTTTTTTGTTTCAGCCTATACATTCTTTTTATCTTTTCCTATAACTGCCTTTGCATCTGTGTGTTTTTAAAGCATCAAGGACACTGATATCACATCTCTCTTCTGTTTGTGGAATAACAGTAAAAGGTGAAATGGAAGATGTATAAACAGAATGGATAAAACATTCAAAAGATTTTGGATAGTTTGAGCAGGCAGAAAAGTGCAGTTATATACTGCTTTCTACTCCATGATACTCTGCTGCACTCTTGGTACACTGACACTTTTATTATTTGAACAGTAAAACAAAAGTAAAAATTTCAGTACAATTTTTGAGACTACCTCGCTAAAAATAAAAGTCTGTTACACTCGTTCTGATACTCTGTTCTTCAGCTCTCTAAGTATCTGTCAAAGCACCAAAGTACAGAGATTTTGGATTAAGGCCTGTGAGCTTCAAAATTAACATGCAATTAGCAACAAATGTTCAGATAGGCATTTTTTTCCACCTCATCCCAGCATTATTTACTGAAAGAATGCTGTCCTGTTTTCACTGGCTTAAGGGTTTGTGTGTAAACGATGTATATACAATAAGCACTAACCTACAGCTCACTGAGTATCACATCTAATGTAGAAAATTCTGTATTCCCACTAATGATGACTCAAGGTTTGTACCAAGTCCCTGAAGAATCAGCTCCATCTTTTCACCAATAACCCTGTTTATCCATCAGAAATGCTACACAAGTAATGTATATCACTGAACCAAGAATGATAAATACTGATGCTAACCCAATAAATACTGCATTACTTTCCTAAAGTTGACTGATAGTGTATTACTAACAGCTTTATTACCAGGGCAAAGTTCCATGGGCAACAGCAGTGAACTGTCAAAGATACTCATAAAGAAATAACAATAAGCTACATTTATAAAGCACTTTTCATCCCAAAGGAGGCAAGGGTATTTTCCAAAGTTGATACAAAAGAAACATAACAACATCTGTTGAATACTAGTGCTGACTATGGGAGGGAGACAAAAAAAAAATGCTGTAAGGATGTGAAATGTGCTCCAGAATCTTTACTGACTGCAGATGAATTATAAATATTATTTTTTAATAAAGAAAAGTATAAGGAAACTCTTCAGTAATGAAACAAACCATAATAATCTTGCTTGAGTATTAGTCCAGAAGAGTGCCATCTCATAATCATACCATTTGACTAAATTCTAAAGCTTTTTTTTGAAAAATCAGAATTCCTAGAAAAAGACCAAGTCAGTCTATGACAAGTTCTCACAAAAAAGACTAGATGCAGTCACAGATACTGAAGTATAGGAAACACTCAAGGAAAACTGAAACCACTTGAGATCTTGCAGAAAGAAAAAAAAAAGAAAAATAAAAAAAAAGAGACTATGTTCAGAAGGCTTTGCGTACACAGCTGCATTAGAACTCCAAAGATACACGAACACTTCTCTACTATGCAGATACATAATCAGTTTACATTTGGGCAACTGGCATGGTCTGAAAGCAATGAAAGCAGTTGTGTGGAAGGATTAGTTTTTCTGAGCATTCTAGGCTAGAATATGTAAGTTTAGGGATGTGACTATAACTTTCTTCAGTGAATATTTCAATTTATTATAAAAGCTAATTTTTCTTTTCAGTTTTTGTAGTTGTGGTGAAATCAACTCTCTTCCCTGTAAGCATTCTGAATAGGTTGTTTTGGGAAAAATACAGAGCACAGTCCAGACTACTGAGAAAGGGAGTCTCATACGTAGTTCTGGAGAGGTACTAGAAGTCCCCTGAATGGTGCTGATATGCAGCAGCTACAGATTCCTAAATGCAGTGATTCTAAATGCTTATGGGAATGCATTTGTATATATGCTTAAGCACATAGATGCACACACACCCACTTCTGCGCACACAAGCACACATACATTTAAAAGTCTAGATGTACATTTAGTTCTGCTTTTCATGTTCATTCTGCTTTTCATCCAAGGATTTTGGAGCTCTTTGCAGACATTAGCTAATAATCTCACAGCTCAGGGTAGGTAAGGGATATTCCTGAGTTAAATATTTATCTACTAACCTACTGGGGATTCTGGTGTTTCTGACAAAATTCTGTCAACCTCTAGCTGGCAGGTGAAAGCACAGAAAGAGAAACATGGAAACAAAAACCAGTCCTGCTTCATGCCTTCTTGTTGAAGTAGGATCACACCAGCTGAGGCCACAAGTGGAAAAAGCTTTTGAATGCCAAGCACATAAAAGTCCCACAAAGGCAAACATCATAATTAGCAAGGGATGGGAGAGCCAGCATGAGGTGAAGGGGTCAGTTTGATCTTCAGAGTTATCATTCAAGAGTGTGACACTAAGATTACACAATGTCATGCAGGTAATGCAAATGTTAAACAAATCACCATGTTGAAACTTCTTAAACTCCTACTTTACAGCTTTAAGATCAGATGTGGTTTTGATATTTGTAATGTTTTTCTTTGTTAGATTCCTTAATGAATATAACAGTCTTTACCTTAGCAGGAAATCTGGACCGACCATTTGAGGCCTGTTTTCTTTATATCTTGTGGCTCACAGGTTTGCTTTTGGACACCTAATAAATCATTCACTAACATCTCAGAATTTGACAATTCCTCCTCCTTATAAACTCACTGCTAAATCAAGGACCACAAAATAAGTAAGAAAATTGCACTGCTTCAAATTTTCTGATCTAAAATACCAGCCTGGTGGATTTAGGGCTCTTTTTCATCAGATGTTCTTCAATTTTTTGGGTTCAAATTTTAACTTTACTTGTACTGCAAGTGACATTGCAATTAATAATTCCAGACCTTTCTTCCTATATGCCATGGGACTGTCACAGATTTCACCCTCTGCCCCTCTACAAATCAGAGAACCATTGGCAGATTTTTGGACCGGAGGGAAACTCCTAATCATTATCAAAGCTTATTATAACTAATCAGTGAAAGCACACCTTGCTTTCATTTGTTTGGAAGGCAAGAAAAAGATAGTTGCAGACTACGGCCAAACACAAACTCTGTGAGGGATTCATTTCCCTATGGATCACATGGGGGGATATTAGACCTGAAGTCTTAATTTTCTTTAAGATATCTAACACCTGAAGCTACAATGTTCTTTTGGCTTGTGTGAGTAAGCAAAGTGAAGGATCTAGACTCAACCTGGTTAATAATATTTGTTCAATTCTTAGCTGTGTAAATATGTCATGACCTCACTGAAGACATTGCAGTTATTCCATGTATTGATGTAACGAAAGCAGAGTGTGACCCAAAAAGCACGCACATGTCTTAAAAAGCTTTGGAAATTTAACTCATAAATAAGTTACAGCAAACCAAACTGGCGTTCCCTTCCCCAGTAAAATATTCATGTTTGACTTTCATGGAATTCCTCCCAGACTAAGGTAATAGAGGCTGTTCAGCTGATTTCCCCTCTCAATAATACATTCTGAGGGCCCTACTCTCTCAGTCCTCAAGGGAAAAGAGTTGCTTACATGGTATATTTGATGAAATCAGGATTGTCTTCCAAAGGATTGGTGAATATAAAAAGCAGACTAAAATCCCTTTTAATCATCCATGGCTTCACCTGATCACATTGAAGGCAATCCTGAAGATTTTGCACAATCTCCCTTTAAAACTATCATTAAACTGAATAAATTCATATATATATTTGTGAAGATGTACATTAAAAAGTAGAATTTTGTCAAAAGGAAAATGTGTGTATACTTGTGTATATGAAGACTTTGTGCCTTTCTTAGAATACTAAGCTTAAACATTTTGTATATAATTTTGAACTTATTCCTTTAGATTTTATATTAGCTGACATGTCTTTCTTACTGAAATAATCAAAACTAAAAGCTATGCCATACTTGTTAGACGAGAAAACTATGTCCTACTAAGATATTCATGTTTGGCTGGACTCTGTGAAGGAGAACAGTCACTGAGGGACTGTGCAGACCAATACCAGTGAAACAGGGAGTTTATTGTCATTTTCATTGATAAAATCATCACAAAAAAGTGCCTGGTGATCTGTCATTACCGATCAGTCACACAAAAACCTCACACCCCAAGGAACAGACATCTAACTTGTGGTCAAAGGGACATGAAGATTTAGAAATAAATGGGAGGAAAACAATGTAGACTTTGCCACCATTAATGATATGAAAATCATCTGGCTGCTATTACTTTCATTAAATGCATTTTTAATAGATTCAAAGGGAGTGGCTGAGGATTGAGGACGCAGAATTATGTAGGGTTAGAGAGTCTGATTACTAAAGGAGCTATGAGGCAGCAACTCTTAGGAGCTATGTATTAACTGAGTTTAGTAGAGGTGATTGGTCTAGTTTAGCTCCTACATCTACAATCTCTGGAATTTAATTTCTTGAGGAATGTGAAAATGGACTTATGAAAACTTTTATGTAAGTGAAAACTCACCTTCAGAGAACATTGCTGGGTTTGTGTCACTTGTTTCTCCAGCTTGAATCTTTGCCTTCACAGCAGATGGAGATTTTATCCCTTTGCTAGGAACAGTTTAACTGGCTACAGAGATGTTGCACCTGCCTGACAAGTGCATCATGGTGTGCTTAGTTCCTCCCATGAGATGGAGCAGCAGAGCTTCATCTCTTTGATGCTGTACCTCTACCCAAATAGAATCCCCTCCTGCAGGTGTGGGAGTTGACAGTCACCTTGCATAGGTAGTCCACTGTGACATGTATCTCACACCTAATCAACTGGACTAAAATTGCACATTTTGAATGTCTCCAAACTGAGGAATCTTTTATATAGGCTAATAGATTTGGACAGGTGCTAAGAATGTTACAATCTACCAGCAGAGTTGTTCTCATGAACAGAAAAACCCTACTACTCTGGACAGCAAAATGAGCATGAAGTGCACTTCTGAAATTGGAAGTGATGAAGTCAGGAAGGTTGGTGCCAGGAAGGAAGAAAATGAGATACAACACAGATTGATTGCTGCTCTGCCTCACAGATTCCAGGTCAGTATTTAGATAAACTTTGATTAAGCTCCAGTTCAGGACTGATAAAACATCTCTGAAGTCAACAAAGATCAGACCTCAGACCAGTTGTTGAGAAGAAGAGGAACGCTAAAGGCATGGGGAATATAAAACCACTGAAACATCTTGCAATCAAAATCTCTGGTGGGCAAGAGCTCTCTGGTGGTCTGGTACACTGCCTCACTAGTAAAAAAATGTACTGATGTAACAGTAGCTGTGTACTGATGGCATGAAGAGACCTATCAAAGCATCTGAACAAGTTCAGTTCTTCCTGAGTTAAAGAAGAGCCAAGAGATTTCATCCTAAATCTTTTTTCCCCAGAGCCAGCTGCAAATTCTACAGGATATTCACCTACTGGATATTTGAGTGCTTTGTACCAACATTCATTTTCAGCACCTACGCTGATGTTATTTGCAGAAGTGAAACTTGATCAGGAAAACAGAGGGAAAAAGAAAAAATAGGGTGAAGTGCCACCATGTCTCACCTCTGTTGAGAACCAGCTAATGAGTGATACACATATTCTGTTCAGGTTTTCATATCGACTCTGTTGGTTAAGCTACACAGATAAAGACATCAAGTCCATTGTAAGGTACCTTCCTTCTGAAAATATGACATCAAATCCCCAAAGATGGAAGGAGAAAAACTAAGAGTTTTATTGCTTGCTAAAGGCATTGATAAGGTGATCAAGTAAAACAGTTTGTGACATAACAGAAAGAGACCTTCAACTGTTTAACATCAAAATAATGAGGGT
>JAYRBT010000042.1:7652932-7686041 GCA_036023395.1 Myiotriccus ornatus | reverse complement strand
ATAAGGTGATCAAGTAAAACAGTTTGTGACATAACAGAAAGAGACCTTCAACTGTTTAACATCAAAATAATGAGGGTTTTTTTTTGTTGTTTGGTTTAGTTTGTTTGGTTTTTTGGTTTCTGTTTTGTTTTGTTTTGTTTTTTTGAAATTAAGAAGCCTGGGAAGTCTCTCTCGTGGTTAATGAGGAAATTCAGAGCTTTTACAGAAGGAAACAGAAAGATAGAAAAACATCATGATTTGAATTCGATATAAGATTAAAGTAATTTGAGCATACTTTCCTTTCAATCCCTCACACCTATCATTTCCACATTTGTCTTTTCCTAACAGTATTATATAGTTTAGATCTTGTGAGAAAATTATTCTAGTTGCATTTTCCTTTAATCTGGTTGAATTAGTGTGAATTAAACTGCCAGATAACAATAAAGCATTCTTTCCTCATGCCTAGATGTGAAAATCTCTGAACTTCAGCATTGAGTCTATAGCAAGTGCATCATCATCCAGCACGTCCTTCAGATTATCTAAGGAGCAATGAACTGCATTCTCTTTCTATCCTCCATTGCAATTGCCTGGACCAGATGTGGGTCTATCCCTGCAAAATTCAAGACATAAGTATCTTTCAGTGACTGATAGTGGTTAGGAAAAATGTCTGGCATTAAATGAAACTTTAGACTGCATAGGCTTCCTCTTGCTTTTGTGAGGTTTTTTATTTAAATCTGATTACCACCATGGCATCCAAGGAACACTTGGGACTGCACTGTGATTTAGAAAAGAAAGTATGCTGTGTTGGCATAAGATCTAAGAAGAAAAAAACTTTATTTAAATTTGTCCTGTTTAGTGTGTTTTCATCTTTTTATTAGGTATTATTTTGTAAAGGCACAGCAGTAGCTGAGCAGTGCCTTTACCTAACAGAAATTAGAGTCACCGTGCAGAAGTGTAATGTTAATGTATGTTCTGGGAATGAAAGTCCACCAAGAAAGCTACAGTTAATTTAGCAGAGCTCATAATATACACTCATTTCTTAGCCATAGGGACTTGACTTTAAACTGTCTGAAGGTCAAGCATACAGAGACTGCTACAGAATCCTTCCAGAACCTGAGCCACATCTCACATCTGCCACTCCTCGCTTAGAACAATTCAGCACAGTTAGGAGCCTCCCTCTAAAAAGAAGCTGAAGATAAAGTAAACACGGCAAATGAATTACCCTTCTCCCTCTGGAGAGGTCACGTTCAAGGTTCACTGCTGATGCAAGATGGTGAAGCTTGCACCAGTGCCCACCTGCTAGGGATTAAACAGAGAGCTACAGTCTCCAGTGCAATCAGTGCCTAGTCTTTAATGGGCTCTAAATTCATCACCGGAAGCTCTGACAAGCCCATAATCCATTCATTAATGTGTGTTAATATGTGCCCTGCGGAGTTGTCCTAACTTAAAAACAAAAGGCAAGGCATTCACATGTGTTATTTGGAATAGGATGGAACAGGGAACCCTTAGCGCCGTGGAGAGAGAAACGATTGCAAAAAGGGGTTTTATTGCATGTCTCCCAGCAGGATGTTTAGAAAATAAAGATCCAACACATGCTGCAGCAATAAAGCCATTCCTTCTTGGCCAGATCCAGACAGTGCTATGCAATAGTTCTCTTGACTTATTTCAAATGGATAAACATGTTTTCTTGTGTGCGTCAAGCAGGTGTGCGCAGGATCAAAGAGGTTACGAAGAACAAGGTCTGATCTCTGTGCATCTGGTGTGGGGAGAGCCAAGACAGGAAGAAGGTCAACAGGCAGAAAGTATAATGCTAAGACTCTACCCCTGTCTCCTTTCAGACTTATGAGTCATGAAAATTGACCCAGCTCTGCCCAAGGTTCGCAGGTGTCTCATTCCAAAAAAATGTTGAGGACACCTAAAAACCCTTCCCTAGTATGTGTGATCCTTACTTATCGCTGGCAGCTTGGACTGTGGATTAGAGACACAGGTAAATGCTAACTAGAAGCATTAAAAGTATGAGGACATTGAAAGAACCAGCATAGGCACAGACATACAGGCAAAAAAAATGGCAGCTCAGTAATATGAGTAAAATGACAGCTGAACACCAAGAACAAGCTCAAATCCATCTCAATTGACTCTAGATTTGGGAAATTTATATATTTATTATCATGTTTTAATATTGTTATTGTGGTCTGATTATGGTTTATTTAAACAATATTTACTTGCACTAAGAAATTAAAAATTAACATGTATTTATAAGTAATTAGGTTTAATTAAATTATAAACAATTTGTATAAACAGAGACACTCTTGCTCTTTGTCTGTATAATGGGGACAGCTTTCCTGACATTACTTAAAGAAAGCATTCAGAACTTGTTAAAATTAGTTTCACTACAGATTATGAGAGAGGAAGTTCAATAGGGACTTTTACTGCACAATAATGAATCTCACACTTGGATCATTTATATCATCTTTTTCCAGTTTTGAATATCATCTCCCAAAATAAAATGTCACTTGTCATGACATTTTCCCCACACTTTATTAGACAGCAAATAATATTGACAGATATAGGGTAAGAGGTCCTTGGAAGCATTACAAAATTCTTTTTTCAGAAAACAAATTGAAAGGAATAGTGCCTGTTGAAAATGTCGCTATTCTTTTAGCTTCTTATCTTATAACCAAACTTAAATTTATTCCAAGTTTTCACCTCCTACTTTGTAGAAGTAAAACCTAGCTACCGTCCACAACATTCCATGAAAATCACTTCTGAAAGCCTAAAAATACGTTGATGGTGATCCATAATATTTAACCTCTGTTTAGCTCAGAGGCCACATGTGCTTTATACCTATTTTTTTATGACTAGTCTGATTACAAAAATGGAAGAAAATGTTGATTGTGATTCCGAAGTTCTAAAATAGGAATTACTGCATAAAACATTCCCAGGATGTGATTCAGGGTATAATCAAATGGAATAGTATTCTGCCTCTCTCTCAGTACTGAATACAAAGGGAACCTAGAATAATTAATATCCTACACTAAAGTTTCATATCTATTCCTAACTTAATGCAGAATGCTTTTGGGAGGACACATCTTGAAGGTAGGTGCAAGACGTCTTGAAGGTGTCTCTGCCATGGCAGAGAAGAATCTCCTTTATTTTCACTGTGTTCACCCAGCCATTTGAATGGTTGGTAATAATAAGTAATACGTTGCTTGCTTTTTCCACCAAAAGCAAAAAGTTCTGTAGATTACTATAGTCCTGCATTTTGTATTGAAGCCCCTAATTAAACCTTAATAAGATCAATTTTTGCTTTGTTTCCCCTCTTATGGATGCCTCTGTATCAGATTAACTGGAAAGCTGTGATGTAGACATCTTTCCAGCACCCAGTGTGGTGAAGATAGATGTAAAAAGACTGTTTATATTCCTTGCAATCTTGTGCTTTCTGACTGGCTCTCTGTACCCTGGAAGATCAGCAAACTCACTGGCTCACTCTGTGATACTTCTGATCTGTCAGGAAAATTTAAAAGAAGATTTTTTTTGTCTCTATGTCTTCAATTTTTTTCTTAACCTTCTTTTATGTCCCATCTTTCAAACTTTCCATTCCTTTATGCCAGTCCTACTTGTCCTATCTTTCTAGCATTTAAAATGGGCTATGTAACCTCTCATTCTTGCCCACATAATTTAGCAATTTTATCCTTTTGTTCTTTCTTTCAATACATTAAAATATATTTGGTTTGAGAAATGTAAGGATCGCACATTGCCTGAGTGAATTCCATGGTGATTCTTTGGATTTTAATTTCCTGAATTTTCACTTAAATTACTCTTTACAAATATCCTCTTTTTGAATTTTTGTATCATAAACTAAACCAGATTAATTATTTCATGCCACCACAGTGCAAATCAGATTTGATTACAGTTATGTTCATCATTTTCAACAAACCAAAACAGTTTACATAGTACATATTGAACAAAACTCTGCCTCTTGTTCCAAATTTAAGTCCAGGCTTCTTTTCTTCCTTACATTCAGAGTCCAATAATCAATACTCTATCATTCTACCCATATTCTGTTCTTACTTTGTAACTGATCAAAACATGTCTCATGTTCATGAGTGGTAAATTTGGAATATAAGGAAAACTTAATTCAGAAAAATCATGAAGTCTAAAAATCTAAGCCTTCCTTCTGCTGCTACCAAAAAGTACAGCAAGTGAGATAGTGTCTAAGGCAGATATGGCCCTAATTATTTAAGGCTTTGATGACCAAGTCAATACCCGAAAATGAAATCCTTGTAGGAGAACTCAGCTGATATGTTAGGGTTGTATACTGTAGATGTTATATTGTTTCTGTAGTCTCTTGACTCACTGTTATAATAAAAATCACTGAAACCAAAAGCAACATTCAGTTTCATTTTTCAAAGTAAATAAAAGCTTACAAATCTATTTTAAGGATAAGGTGAAAACTTCAGCAATAAATCAAATGTAACACTTCCTTTCTTAAAAGTAACAGAGCACCCTTGTGTGGCTGTATCATCTATACCTGCACTGCTGAGGGACCATGGAGGGTCTCTTCACCCACTGCACAAATGGATGCTCAGTGACAGGAAGCAATGAATTCAAAATGCTGATGTTCACAGTATTTAGTCTCTTTATTCTCAGTTTCACACATATACCTGTTTAGTTTTACATCTTCTTTAGGAAAACTCTCAGTGAACAGAAATTTCAAATGATTTCTTGAAAGATACAGTCAGCGGTCACAGCAGAAATGGAACACAGGTGACTGCTCTGACCAAAAGTTTGCTCATTCTTTCTATTAAAAAAAAAAGAAAAAAGAAAAAAGAAAGATTTCATTTAAAGCCATATATCTTTAAACAGAGTAAGTAATGGTATCTAATTACTCTGCAGTCTGTATTTACACCAGCATAAAATGTGTAAAAAACCCTACCAACCTAACTTGATAACCACTTTGCTCTGTCTTTGCAATGCATAGAAATGTTGTGTCTAACAACAGGTCCATAATTATAACGGTTTACTGGAAAAGTTTTTAATTTACAAGGTATGTTGTTAGTTAAAACTAATCAATTTAATCCTGCCCAAATATTTCTCAGCAAAATTACTGTCTAATGCAAGTAATTCTCAGAATAAAGTGTCTTAATAATAAGGCTGTCCTTCAGTGGTCTGGGAGGATATATTTGGTGCTATAAATATTTAGATATAGACATGATTTATTTTCTTGACATTCTTTGAAATTGTTTGCCTTCTCTGAGTATCAGTGCATCAAGGGAAGAAAAGTATCAATGCATCAAAAGAAGAAAGTAGCTGAATGTCATTTTCCAAAGCAAACTGTTAAAGGATGACCATTATTAATAATAAACATAGAAATATTTTAATCTCCTCCAACTACCATGACATAAAATGTCAATCAGATTAAAAGACTGAGCCAGCTCTTAGACATGAAGAGCACTGTAATTTCTTTTAAGAAATGCAATTTCTTGAAAGGTTGCATTTAGAATGGAATATGGCACAATAACTGTTTTAAAAAATATAAACAAATAATAAAAATAAAAGAATCTCTTTATCCTTATGAGGAAAATACAAGCTAAACTGTATTACTTATCTATCAGCAAGAAATAATCATCTGCAAGAATGACAGATTCAAGAATTTTATGAAGATTATTTCGATATTTCACTGAAATCTAAATAATTATTTTTCTGAGGCACATCAAATATTTAATATTTTTCAATTTGTTTGTGCTGCATTCTGAATTCTGTCATTAGTCTAGCAGGTAAAGAGAGAAGTAAAATTCCTCTGGTGGCCCATATTTACTTTTCATTTCTGTTCTAGTGAGTCCACCTGTACAATTTAAAGGAAAGTTGGTGTCACAGCCCAGGTAATTTTCCAATATTCCTACCACTGATACTAATTAGTGCTAATTGTGAAAGGGATTTTTAATGATATAGACACCTGTCCATTAAGAAATAGACTAAGACCACCAAAACATGTGGCTCAGTGTACACATGGGAACAATTTTCAGTCATTAATGAGTGTACCAGAGTGCTGGTTGAATGTGAGAAGCTACATTTTCATTTTACTAATTTGAATTGTTTATTTCTTTGTCTATATGAGTATCTGCGAACAATGTCATCAGACTGTCTAAACCTTAACATTTCAAAGTGAAGTATGTTAAATTCTTTTGTCTGAGCATCTGAACAATATATTTGAGTATCCACTGAATACCATAAATCCTATTTTAAAGATGAAGAACTGAAATAGGGCGTAAATAAATAATTTTCCTGAAGTCTGCAGAAGAGCCATTAATGCTGTTTCCAAACTGAATACTAATCTCCAAATTATCCATCCAAAGTCTTGCTTGTAGGATTATTTTCCTAGTTTAGAGCAATTAACTAAAACTGGCTAAAAGTGCATGAGGATATTTTTCAACCAAGATAAGAGTACTTTCCAAGAATATGTCACTGTCAATGACAAAGGTTTTATGTTGAAGGTGAATATGCTCAACTCAGTTCCATATTCTATACTGTTAAACATTAGTATCAAAATAAATGTAATTTGAAATTTACAGATACACAAAGATAAAAGTCTGAACAATGTAAAAAAAAAGTCACAGTCAAAATGAATTGTTTCTCTGATTTCAGTTCAAATTATTTTATTTCATGGTAATTTAAGAATTTTTATTCTAATTCACAAAGTCTTAATTTTTCCAGAGTTGGAAGTTTACGCTGAAATCCTAGCAACTAACCTACTAATGTAAAAGGACTTTTTTGTCAATGAAAATACATTAAAATAACCATTTTGAAAAGAAAGAAGACAAAATGTAAGTCAGTGTGTTTAACCCCATATCCAGCTTTACTTAAATTAATGGAAATGAAATGTGCGAACAAGTGTAGAATCTAGGTGGAGACTCAGTGAGCTATTTCAGCCACCGTCCTACTTCTCCTCACTGATTTTCTCTGCTGGGCATCACCACTGCTGCCAAATTGAGAGTGGCTGAAAGAAGCTGAAAAGAGCTGAGCTGCAAAACAGGAAGCAACACTTTACTGTCACTAGCATTTCCTTGTGAGTTAAGGTCCAAATACACTTTCCTCCTCCCACCCCACTATTGTCCCACTTTGTGACTACCCCATCTCAACTTGAGATAGGACTGTGAATAACAGAGTCATGGAATGAAGGAGAATAAATGAAGTAGCTCCCAACTTAACATGTTGAGCAACAGTCGGCCTGTCCAGTTGAGTCTGTCTCCACAATACTGTTTAGAGATGGAGTCCTACTTGTCCTCCTCACAAATTCTGCTGTGATCTGAATCATAGAATGACATGAGTTTGAATGGTCTTACAAGGATTGTTGAGTCCAACTCCAAATTTGAATGCATATATACTCCGCAGAAGTAGAGGCAGGATTAAAAAAGGGAAAAAAAAATCAGCAAATTAATTTTGAGAATGTCTGCTGATAAGCTGTGGAACTTCAAAGTTATTTTTGCGACTGCTGAGTTTTAATTTTTCTCAGGTAACAAAATCTGGGACAAGGGGGAACCCTAAAAAAATCTGTTCACTGGGAGACTGAATGAAGGATCTACATTAGGCGAAATGGATTATATCCCAGAGATTCTGCTTTCCCAACTATGTAAAATTGTAGAATCACAGAATCAGCCAGTTGGGAAAAGACCTCCAAGATCATCAAGTCCAACCCTTGACCCAAGACCGCTGTGGTTACCAGACCATGGCAGTGATGCCACATCCAGTCTCCTCTTAAGAACCTCCAGGGATGGTGAATCCATCACTTCCCTGGGCAGCCCATTCCAATGTCTAATTACTCTCTCTGTAAAGAATTTCTTCCTAATTTCAACATAAAGAATTCAGTTAAGTATCTTAGACAACATTTTGTCTGCAAAGACCTAATGTGATAAACCCCACTTTAGGTGATTTGCTCAAGTTATGTATATAGGAAGTTTTGGACAGGACTGGGAATATTATCCAGATTTTGAGTCCAAAGCCAGAGCTCTAATTATAAAATTGGCCCGGCCTCTGCCTGCTGCTTTCCTTCCATTAGTACCCACAGCCGATGCACTGCACATTCCCACACAATTCAGACAGCAAAGTATTCATAAAATACAATGCAGCCAATAAAGCTGCAATAGCTGAATACTGCCAAATCAGCAAAAATGTTAGACTGAAGAATTTAGATAAAAAGGTTTAATAATTCTTGAAGATCAACCATGACCAGTTCGGAGAAAGGACTTAGTTGCCATTTAAAACTTATTATACACCTTTGTATTAAGGCCCTATAAGAAGAGAACATTCTGTCTTTAATACGGCAGCAGATAAGGTTACCCCAACAGGATTACAGGTATATTATGAGATTTGTGTGTTACTCATTGCTGGATTAAGTTTCAGAGAGCTTGAAGCATAAAAACAAGAAAGACAATTTCTTGAAGGCCAGCATTTAATTATAGACTTATCCAATAATCCATTATTGAACTGGCTCGTCAGATAGGTTCTTTCCAAAGAATTATACCTAACTGTGCAATTTTTCGTTGGATTTAGATTTAAAGGCTGACCAAAGGTTTTGGAAATGAAAGCAGGCCTAGAATACTGTCAACAAAATGTTCAGCTGTTACCATCAAAGTCTTTAGTAGGATATTAATCTCAGTCAGTTGGTTTGCTGATTATCCTTTGCTATATACTTTATTTTCTGAGGGTTCCAACAAGGAATTCCAACATTTTAACAGAGTCTTAAAAAGAAATTTAACAGCACTATCTGAATATCTCCGGAAAGGATAGAAAAATTTAATTATTTCTTTTAGTTCCATATCTATAACTCATGTCCCTTTGGAAATAGAGGTAAAAAATGGCTTGATTATTCTTATAACCTACTTGACATGAAAAGACAGCAAACCTTAAAAAACTAATTGACCATACTATTGCTTAGGTCAAACTTATTGTTAAAAAATGTGAAAGAATTTAAATAATAAACAACTCCTTTGTGCCACATACTGCAGTAGCATGTCAAAAAAAGCAAGAGTGGACAGAGAATCAGTGAGCACTACACCACTAACCTAACCACTCCATCTTCTTTATTAAAACTATTTCCCAGTGTAGCCCTAAGGCAAATAACAGAACTCCAGTGGTCAGGACAATTAAGTAAGAATCTGCAACTATATAAGCACAAATGAAATCTGTTTGAAGATTTCAAAAACTACAATCCAAGTAAAATATTTCTGAGAACACTGCAATGTCACTGTCCTTTAACAGATTTCCAGGACTTTCCAGTCCAGTCCTTTCCAGAAATTAAAAATGTGCATGTTTCTATTCTAATTTAAGCAGAGAGTAAGAGACCTGTAGGAATATCTGGAATTTTCTGTCTTCTCTCCCTTCTATAAAACAATGCAGATGGGTGCATCACCAGTAAATTGCCATCCTAACTTAGTCTGAAGAAAGGTGTAGTAGAAATGTGGCTTGAGGGTGTCTCTCAGATGTAACATCTCTTGGATGCACTCTTGGGTTAGGTATGTACTAACATAGCACCTCCCCTACAGGTCTATTCAACTCATACCTTAAAGCCAAGGCTCCCAGATGTGAATATGCCATCTTAAGCATGTTTGAACGACAATGTTTGAAGTGGAAATTTTATCAAAACCCAGTGGTGTTTCCTACCATGACAGATAAAATTACATTTGCCAAGGGGATGACACAGAACAAAGGAAAGCTCAAATAATGTGGCTCTTCTGTAAGAAACTGTGCTTTTGACCTTAAGATAAGTATGTCATTGGCACAACAGGGTGAGCACATGTGAATAGGCTGATAGCATCAGCAAAATAATATGTAAACACTTTGGTCCATCTGGGATCTCGAGTAATAAAAGCAAGAGTTTCATGCCCTCTGCCTTTTCATCATTAGGGAATGGTCTGTTTGCACTTGTACGTTATGTGCACTCATTTATTTAGCTACAGTTTGTTTGTTTTCTTCTCTATTCCTGAGAGCTCACATCTGTAAGAATATATGAGATAATAGTTTTCTGTTACACTAGGGAATTTCATTCAGTTTATCTTGCTGGGACAATAATAAAGCCTCCTCTTGAGCACAGTAAAAATCTACTAATATTATTCAATGATAAAGCCATTCTTCCAAGTATTGTGACTTGTTTTTCCATTTGGGAAGTTATATTCTACTGTCTAAAATCACCCTACAAGGTTCACAAGTGAAAGAATCCTTTCATCCCTAAACTTTTGCCCTCTGCTACTGTAAAATTCCATTCTGAATATTTCTTATTGTTTATAGACACTCTCTGGGACTAAAAGATCCACAAGAACTTCTCATTGTTAGATCCTGAGATGTAATGTAAGGGCACATGCATTTTCAGTAGAGTTTGTACTGAATTCCAAGGATCTTAAATTCATAGTCATAATTTGAAATTGTATCCAAAACTGAAAAATGCTAAAGTCCTAATTTTGGTTAATTTTGCCAATATGTTAAAAATACTCTGACAAGAGCTTGTTTTGAGGTATATCTATGACAAAAAATAGATTTTGGTCTGATAACTCACAAAATTTTTGTAGAGCACAAAGTCACTATTACAGTTTTTTTTTGGACCCAGTCTCAAATAAACAATTAATTGTGTTCGAATACATCATTAAATACAGCCTCCTTGCCCTGGCTAACTATACAGATATCCTTTTTTTTTGCTTGTTTCAGCAAAAGCAAAGAGTTAGAGTGGTCCCTATTCTTTTTCCTGTACCTTTGTTTTGCTGAAGGCAGCACTGTCAGCTAATGATGTAAATGGTTACATGTGACAAGTTGAATGTCAGTGTCAAAGCATGGAGCCTGACCTGGACTTGCAAAGGGAGGCTCATTACTAGCACACTTAGACAGCCCTTCAACCTCCAGTATCACCACAATTCATAGTTCAAACCAAAATAAGCAAAATGCCCCTCTACCAGTCTCACATGAGTCACTCCACAGGGCTGAAGTGTTAAACTGTGCAGTTTGGACAGCTCTGTTTTGAGTTTGTTCAGTATTTGCTTAACCTGTAATGCCAGAAACACTATAAATCCATCTTGTTCGATTTCGTGTGTCCCTTTTCATTTACTAAACCTTCTGAAGGTCAGTACAGGCGTGCTGCTCCCTGAAAAGATTGCCCTTTCTTACACTGCACATTCAGGGTGGGAGAATGGAGGAGATGTGGGAAAAGCAAAAGCCATCAGGAAATACAGCTTGGAAGAATTAGCCAAGATTAACACACCTGCTAAAGTATGTGTTCCGGTTATTTTTCAGTAGCACACCCACTGAAAACACCAAAAACATGTTTGACATCACCCTTTTGAGCTAGATGTTACAATAGCACTGCATCACAGGAAATGATAGTTAGGACAATTAAACTCAAACTGACAGGAAATTAGTTAAATGTGGTATCTGAAAGATTATTTTCTGCAATAATCTGGTTTCAGTAGGTGGATGAAGAAGTCAAGCCATCAGTTTGCTGGGAAACTGTATTTACTTTGCAAGTAACAAAGCTCACTACGGGCATCTCCATTTGGGAAGGACAGTACCAAACCCTCTTAATCCACATCAAACACTGAACATCAGCTCTTCATGGGAACAGGAATCCCAAAGGAAGCTTCTGTGATGATATTTGTATCTCATTATAATATATATTGGGTGTAAAGGTTAAATAATACCTGTGGTTCAAAATCCCTAAAGCAAAGCTGGGCAATCTTCTCAGCACAACCTTCTGCAAGCTTCAAGTCCTAGGATCCTTTTAAAACCAACCTAAAAACATCACATTTTTTTCTCTGATAGCTATTGACTACAAAGTTTTTATCTATTAGAGCAGAAAATAATAAAAATATCTACTGTAAGTGAAAAATTAACTAGATTTTAGATTTTAAAACCTTTCTTCAAAGTATTTATTGGATCCGGAAAAAAAATTACCAAGAATCACATCTTCCCCACGACAAAATAAACCAACATTATCACTAATGGGAATGATAGAATCTTTTATAACCATGTTTTGTGTTAGAGTAACTAAGTGGAGAATCAGTCCCTTGGATTCTGATATAAACAGTGCTTTAGAGTGTACACTACTAGGAAAAACAGAAGGATTTGCCTAGAAGCTGTTTGTTCTCAGAGACAGACAGAAGCCTCATAAATAGCAATGGATGAATAGTAAAGTAACATTTTGTTTCGCTAAAAATTACCTTGTCATAGTATTTAGAGATTTGTTCCAGATTATTTTGCAATAAATCTAGGAATTCCAGTTTGGAAACAAAAGTAATCTTCAGACGAGATGAAGTATATATGCTCATTGCCAAACTAGATTACAGGAACGCTTCTTTAGGACTAGCTCATTTTTCACAGGATGTTGTTAATATAAAAATGCTTACTTTGCTAGATATTAAGTGTCTTTGTTTCAAAATAATGGGCTGCTTAGAGTTTTGGCTCTGTATGCCTTTCTGATGACAAACTTTTCATAAACCAAAATCTTTTCTGTCAATCAACTCAAGTAAAAGAGGAATAATTAAAAAAAAAAGAAATCACACAAATCTTCTGCTTGGCATGGCTACTCTAGGAGGATAAAAAAATGATGGTTTGCAATCCTAAAATCTTTCATAGGCTCCTGTAGACCACAGTACTTGCAGAACGTCATGGTAACTCAATTAGTTCTGCCATTTCACAACTGCTTTTTAAAAGGAATGGGAGGAAGCCAACCATATTCTGTGCTGCCTCACAAGAAGTGAGAGAAGAGGTCAAGGGAGGTAACTCTGTCCCTCTACTTTGCTCTTTTGAGACCCCAGCTTGGATACTGCATCCAGTTCTGGGGTCCTCAGCATAGGAAGGACATGGAGCTGTTGGTGAGTCCACACTAGGGCCACCAAGTTGATCAGAGGGCTGGAGCACCTCTCCTAAGATGAAAGGTGAGAGAATTGTGATTGTTCAGCCTGAAGAAGGCTCTGGGGAGACCTTATTTATTACAAGAAAGATGGAGGGGGGGCCTGTTATGATGGGACATTATTTTGTTGGGACCTGTTATGATAGGACAAGAGGTGATGGTTTTAAATGAAAGGAGGGTCAATTTAGATAAGATATAAGGAAGACTTTTTTCTACAATGAGGTGATGAAACACTGGAACAGGTTGTCCAGAAAGGTGGTAGATGCCCCACTACTGGCAACATTCAAGGTCAGGCTGGATGGAGATCCGAGCAATCTGATCTAGTTCAAGGTAAGATGCTCATTGCAGGGGGCATGGACTAGGTGAACTTTAAAGCTCCCCTCCCAGCCAAATTATTATATGATTCTATGAAGAGCAGAAAACCTGAATTAGATTTGAAAAACTAAAAACTGAAAAAGTTCACTTTTCTGCCTGGTTTTACTGTCCCTTTCAACATTTATTCACTAGGTTTTTATCAAAGGTCAAGTTAAACTTAACCCTTCTCTGATGTCAGAAAAATGTCCTTTCACTTGTCAGTCTCAGTTTCTCATATGTAAAATAATGGTTAATAGTTTGGCTTTTATATCTATTTAAATTTAGTTTCTGTGACTGAGAATTCAGGTTTTTTGTAAGCATGAAGAGTCAAAGAGCTCCAACTTGGAACTGTTACCATAAGAAAAATAAAAAGTAGCAAGACATACATGAATGATATTTTAAGATAAATTATTTTTAAGGAGATAAGTATAAAATTATGTAGCTATTCAGCATGTTCTTTTGCCTAATATAGGTTAGCAAAATGCATAGAAGGATAAATAAAATTAAAATACAGATCACACTAAGCATCAAAATCAAAACACCAAAGTGTGCTCCTTTAGTATTCAGGCAAATATATTTGCAAATAAGCAGTATTGTAACATGCAGGTGCATACAAAACCATCGCAGAGTTGTACAATGAAACAACAAAACAACACTGAACTTCAGACGAAAAAAATATATTGTAGTCCCCAAACTAGTTCACAGCCTTTTTTTTTCCCTGATGTCTTATGCAACTGAAACCTATTTATATTCCACCAGTAGCATGTGTAGTTTTGGAAGCAAGCAGGGTAGTTGTCAGACAGCTTTAACATCTGCTTGAGCCTAAATAGTTTCCCTCTCATTCATCCCTGTTAAAAAAAGAATAATTCCTTGGACTCCTGAAAAGGAGCCTGTCCCTCAGTAGATTTCTTATTTACCAACTTGTTTAAACATGCATCCTGAAAATTTGACAAGGGTACCTCACTTTTAAGATGCTTGCACAAGTGATCAGCAAAGGAAGAGAGTTAGGTATGCATGTAAACTGCTAACAGGCTAAATAGATTTCCCTGGAGTTTCTTTTAGAAATTCCTTTGCTGTAATCAGAAGTTGAATTTAGCTCCAGTATAACTGGGGGTACCCTGTTGTTTTCCATCCAAAGTGAATATTGGACACACAAGAGTCAGTTCAATTTATCACAAGCCAGATGCAACCTCATAGCACATGGCATAAGAGGGCAAGGGCTAGAGGGGTAGAGGGCTTGGAGTGTGAAATTTGAATGATTCCAAAGCCATCTGCTATAAAACTGCAAAAAGAAAAAAAATAGAGGAAGAAAAAAACCCAAAATCTGGCTCTGGTTAATAAAAATGACTAAAGTATAGAACTAATCTTGACATTATTCTAACAATTTCTATTTTGTCTGACTGTGGAATGCTCCAAAGTAAAAATAAACTTGAAGCAAATCTAAGTAGACTCCCAAAATCTGGTCCACCTATGCAGGAATGAGATATTTCCTTACTGCTGCTTTTTATTGATATTGTGTCCAATGGTCCTGATGCGTGAGGCAAAATCTACCAGTGCAGCAAAAATATTCTCCAACATACAGTAATTATAACTTTAGTCTAGAAAAAAGAACCAGAAACTGAAGGACAAGAGCATTTCCATCCACTCTAAAAAAAAAAAAGAACCGTGCAGTCAAGGGAAACCTGGATACTGTGACTGCATTGTCAAAAAAAACCTCTCTGCAGGAGTGACTGCAATATGGAAAACCTAAGGAGAATGCTACAGTGGAAATGAACCCTCAGAGCTGCTTAAATTGAAGCTAGAGTTACTGTTTCCTCTAGAAATATCCCTGGAACAGAACTAAATGGTAGGGGCATAAAGTCATTGTAGTCTTTGCACTTCCAGACCTGGAAACTCTGTTTTGTTTAGCATTACAGCTTAAAGTCTCATCCAGGTGTATTAGGGTGAGGGAATGCAGGGAGAGGACAAACTAGAGAAGAAACTCATATGTGCCACTGGACAAGCAGTGACTGGTGAGGTGGCTGCATCTAAAGGCAAAAGAGTATTTGTTAATGCATCTTTGAAGTTGAAAAATATTGCAAGGCCTCCACTCAGCTGCTTAACCCTTCAAGTAAATAAATAAATAAAGCTTCTAAAAACTGCCTTAGATAAGATTTTAGGCCAAAAATAGAACATAAATGCTGTATAGTGGGTTTGGTTTTAATGCTCTCAATTAAAGTAGTCATAAAAATACATTTACATATGTTCAGTAATTAATGCCATAAAGTATTCACACACAGACAATGGTGGGACTGTAATTATGTCTCTTCCAGTCTGTCTGTGTAACTATTTTTACCATATGACCTCTTTTATATTTTTCTCAACAATCAAAAATTCTGCTTTTAATAGTTCCAATTACAACTTATTATGCCAAGATTTTCCAATAGTTGAAATAATTATACAGTACTCAGTTCTCATATATTTAGTTCTTTTTGTTGAGAGTGCTCTACATATGACACAAATTATATGAGCTGTTGCCTTCTGTTTCTGTGTTGGTTGGTAAGGATGGTTGAAGTAGACCATCATCTGAATTTAATTGCCTATTTTCTACTCCATGTTGCCCACAGCATTGGGTGGTTCACTTAAAATGTGACTTTTAGTAAATAAAATTACCTCAGAAGACCAGATTATAGAGGGTTACAGAAAGAAGCACACAAAAATCTAACATAAACGTTCATATGTAAAAAGTAAATGAAGAGTTTTTTTATATTTGACATGTGTGCCCAACATTGGACCTAAAATATTCAATGAAAGAGGAAACACTACTAAGAAATGCAATATAATTACTACATTTCTATCACCTTGTATTGCTATACACTAATTATTTACTGTAATATATCTTCTTAGAACACAGCGTTCATCACTTCAGAGCTGTGGTCTTACAGATGGTCTTTAGGGACACATTTTCTACTAGTGCCTAATCCCATTCCTCATCACTTGAAGGAGCTGCTCTGACACAGGTTTTCGTAAGCTGCAACAGACATGTGATATTAAACCTCTTTTCTTTGACTACAAGGTTTTATTACAATTCAGACTGGATTTAGCTGGGATGGAAAGTAATCAAGCTACTGTAGTAAATTCAAAACTGTGCCTAGCATGGAAGTATTAATATCCACTTATAGCACTGGAGAAACTCTTTTGCTTTATCCTTTAATTCATCCAATTTTTTTTTTTGGCTTGCGCTGGTGAGAATTTTCCTGGCTCTTTATGGATCATTTAAGAGGAAATGTTGAATTCTACTGGAGTCTGGAGCCAGAGTATTTTGGCTCTTGCTCTGGAACTGTAGGAAGGGAGATTCATTGCCACAGCCTTAGCATGAGCCTATCTCCTTGGCATCCAGTGCATTCCGTGTGTTACTGCAGGCTGCAGGCTGTGCTACCACTCACATTTCTCTGAGCCTGGCATGTGCCCCTCTATTGTGGCAACATTGCTAAGATTAATTGATTTGAAAATACAATCTGTCTACAAAAATCAGGAGACCACTATTCCCAGCATAAGCTCCGAACTGCCAGCTGACTGAGGCAGCGGTGGAATTAAATGTACTGTAAAGAGTTGACTATTGCACTGCATACATGGTTGCTATTGTAGTGCTGCTTTAAAAATACATTATGAACATATGAATTATATACATTTGAAAGGATTTTCACTAAAATTCTGTGATAAAGGATGATTAGATAATATTTTTAAGGGATAGTTCTTAATCAATTTAGTCGGACACAGGAGAAGAATAAAAATTATCCAATTTTCAGTCTGTGTTTATTATGCTTCCACTTCAGCAGTGGTTACAACAGACTCCCAGAGTGTGTAAGATGAGCTCAAATTTAGACCTAAAACACCAACTCAAAAGTACATAGCATTGCATCTAAACAGAAGGCTTTTTGACTCACAAAAAATACATGGCTCTATTTTATAAAACAATAGAAGTACTGTAAGAAACCATATCCCAAGGAGAGAAAAAGCCCATGGCAAGGATGCCATATTAGAACCAAAAATCATAGAGTCATAGAATATGTTCAGTTGGAAGGGACCGTTCAGGGTCATTGAGCTCAACTCCTGGCTCTGCACAGAACATCTCAAGAGTGACACCCTGTGCCTGAGGGCATTGTCCAAGCAATTCTTGGATTCAGACAAGCTTGGTGCTCTGATTACTTCCCTAGGGAGCCTGTTCCAGTACTCAGCCACCATCTGGGAGAAAATCCTTTTCCTTATATTCAACCTAAACCCCTCCTGACTCAGCTTCACGCCATTTCCTCAAATCCTCTCACTGGTCATGAGAATGAAGAGATTGGTACCTGCCTGTCTGGTTTCCCTCTTTAGGATGCTGAAGACTGCAATGGGATCTCCCCTCAGCCTCCTCCAGGCTGAACAAAACAAGTGCCCTCAGCCACTCCTCACATGGCTTCCTCTGCAGACCCTTCACCATCCCTGTGGACCTCCTTTGGACACTTCCTAACAGCTTAATGTCTTTTATATATTGTGTTGCTCAAAACTGCACACAATATTCAAGGTGAGGGTGCCCCAGAGCAAAGCAGAGCAGAACAGAGTGGGACAATCCCCTCCCTCAATCGGCTGGCGATGCTTTGCCTGATGCCCCCCAGGACAGGGTTGGCCCTCCTGGCTGCCAGGGCACTGCTGACTCACGTACAACTTGCCTCCAACCAGGACCACAGCTCCCTTTCTGCAGAACTGCTTTCCAGCCTCTTGTTCCCCAGTCTATATACAGAACCAGGGTTGCCCCATCCCAGGTGCAGAATCAAACACTTGTCCTTGTTAAAGTTCATATAGCTGGTGATTGCCCATCTCTCTAGTTTGTGGATGTGTCTCTGCAGGGCTTCTCTGCCCTCGAGGAAGTTGACAGTTCCTCCCAGTTTAGTGCCATCAGGAAACTTACTTAGCATTCCTTCAAGGCCTGTGTCCAAGTCATTACTGAAGATGTTGAATAGGACTGGGCTGAGGATGGAGCCCTGCAGAACCCCACTAGTGACTGGTCACCAGCCTGATGTCACCCCATTCACTGTAACTCTTTGTGCCCGATCTTTGAGACAATTGCTTATCCATCACATAACACAGTTATCCAGCTGTGTGCTGGACATTTGGTCCACAAGGATGTTGTGAGAGACAGTATTAAAACCTTTGCTGAAGTCCAAAAAGATTAAACGTACTGGCTTTCCTAGATCAGCTAGGTGGGTTACCCTGTCACAGAAGAAAATCAGTTTGACAAGCGGGACTGTCTTTTCATGAAGCTGTGCTGGATGACACTGATGACTGTGTTGTCCTCTGGGTGTTTTTCAACACCTCCCAGCATAATCTTTTCCATGATTTTACTGAGACTGACAGGCCTGTAGTTTCCAGGGTCCTTTTTTTTCCCCTTTTTGAAAATAAGGATAATGCTATCCAAATTCCAGTCAGCACAATTCTCAGTACTTCTATCTACCCATTTCTCTTTTGTCATCTTTCCATGTACATTTGACTTTCCCTGAGGCCTTAAACATCTGGCAAGATTCACAAAAGCTTTAATGAGTCAGAAAAAAGTCAGAAGACATTTGCAACTTATAAAAGCATCCTCTTGATTTAAATTGATGGCATCTTTGTAGTCAATCTGCTAACTGGCTTGTATTCAACAACAGGCTTACTATTTATTAAGACAGAATTCCCCACTGTGTATCTTGTTATTCCAGCAATAATAGGAATGTGCCACTGAGTGTCTATTATTAGCTGTATATGTCTCTATATTACATGGATAAATTCAACCAGTTTTTTAACTGTCCTGTTGCACAGACGGAGAGTAGACTAGATCTTCAGCTGATTCAAATGGCTCTTCCTGAAGACTTTGGTGAAAATTCACAGAAACTATACTGATTTTAGTGAACTTAATCTGAATTCATGCTGGTTCACCTGATGAGAAGACCTTACAGATTTTCTTTGGAAGCTAAAATTAAGTTTAAAATTAATAGCTTAAAAATTAATATTTGGGGACAGAAGACTATTATAATTTCTCTGCACAATAAGTGTGGTTTTTTTGTTGTTGTTGCCATTTTATGACCATAGAAGATGACAGAACTTATGAGGAAATAAAGAGCCAGAGACCTTAAATTAGAATGCCTGCAGCCTTTGCAGCAGGGAGAAGAATGAGGATTGACCAGGTGTCCTGGAGTCTGGAATTTCTTCATGTTTCAGTGCCTAAAAATTCTTAACATTATGGACATACTGTTGGAAGCAGCTTCCAAACTTTTTATGTGATAGAAAAATAATCTCTTTCTATGATACATGTACCATTTAAACTTCAAGTACATGGAGCTACACTGAGGACAACCAGCAGGTTTGGGATATTTAAAATGACCATATATCCCTTTTCCAGGTGAACTAGGTTCGCAGCAGTAGTGGTGACATATTTTCTGTATTGAATTAGACTGAACTGGAAGAATCTTAGGTTGCAAAGTTTATGGTTATACACATGCTAGTCTTAACACCTCTTTTATATGTACAATTATCATAATTTTTTCATGTGTATTTACAGCTGGTGATACTCTTTCCAGTGTCATTTTTTCATAGATAATGCTACTACATTTGTCTATCAGTTTCTTTTTCTGCACTTATTATGAAAAGTAGATTTTTTACAAATGCAGCTGCAACCATATTAAGTTCCCAAAGAGTTCAGCAAATCTGAAGATAATACACTTAAGAATATGTGTCCACCATATGAAGGATATTTTAAAAACAAAAAGCAAACAAACAAACCCAGTTTCTTTACAAAAGAAACTGTTAAATGATAATAGAATATCAATGTATAATGCAATAGGGAAATATAAGATCTGCAGATTAGAACTCACAGCAACTGTGTCCAGTCCACCTGAAGGGAAAAAATACTCAAAGATGACTAAATGCAATCAAATATATTTTGATTTACATGTTATATAATAATCTTAGATTTACTTTTTCTCCTGAGAATTGTTTTGTTGGATGTCGAAGGGTGAAGTCAAGTACTGAAAAATCTATTCAAGAAAAGAAACAGAATAGTATCCACAGTCCTGACTTCTGCAGGTCAGCAATTTTTGGCTGCTTTTTTTTTTTTTTTTAATCAATAATCAAAATCGGTAACTGAAACCGCTATTTATCTGCATATTCATACCCTTTTAATAGACCTATTTTTAACATTATTAGTTTTAACACATTGTTAGGTTAAAAACTGTGTGGAGACTGCCAATTTTTATAGGATAAATTACTGTGGTGACAGTTTGTGGAACAGGGAAGGTGATGGTAAATTGCCTGCATAAATTACCTCTGTTCCTACAGCTCAGAGGCATGTGGAGATGTAGTCTACCTCCAAGCAAGGAGACTTTTTGAATTTTTTAGAGAATCACAGAACCATTTCAGCTGGAAGGTCTGGAAACCTCTGGAGACCATCTAGTCTAACTCTCCTGCTTATTTCTTTGCCTTTTTATGACGACACAAGTTCTGCATTTAAAAATCTGCTTTAACAGTGCTCTTTTCTCAGTAACTGGTAAGAGGCTAGAGGAAGAATGGAACTGGAGGGAAAAACTGTATAAGTAACTTGAATCTGAAGCACTGTTGGTTTGGAGAGAATAGGAAAATGACATGTGCATAAGTTTTTACTGTACCTGAAAGTAACTTTGCAATTTTCCTTAGCAGTCCTCCTTAGAGAACAATTTGTTGATTTCTAAAACAAGTTTTTGAAAGTTGTTTCTTAAATTTACGTGTAGCTTTTTCCCTGTCCAACAAAATATTTTGTAAGTTTAGTAAGTCCAGGGACTGTATTTATCATCCAATATATGCACACTAAATGTTAAATTAAAGCACAACTCTGCACCCAAATTTTGCTAACACTGGCCAGCTGATGCACATCCTGTCGTGTGCAATTGCTTATTCATTTAGAGGAAACTGGAGCCTGTGAGCTTTGATTTGTAATTCCCATTTTGATACTTACAAAATTCTTTTTCCAGTCATACAGTGCACATTTTTCTGATTTAAAAAGATGATTTCAGAGGTAGGTCACTGTTTTCATGTCCTCTTTCCATGAGTTAAAAAGTTCAGCTGGGACCTAAATACTCAAAGTCTTTAAGCATCTGAAGCAAGATGTTGAGAACTCTTAAATTACCACACTATCAAGATAGTGGAAATGGTAAACAGCACTCGAGCAATCAAAACTCTGATTTCATGCTTCCTTTTAAAGAATAAAAGGTCCCCAGAAAGCATTTCTGCATTCCTCTTCACTCAGTTTTCCCTTGCAATTCAAAAGCAAATATGACTTGTTTGATATAACAAACCAAGGTGGAGGTGAACCAAAAGATCCTGTCTTACATGGCAATCATGGAACATACAACCATGAATTATGCAGTGAACTTAATCTGATCCCATGCAGGGAGGGGACCTATAGCATTGCAATGTTAATGTCACATTGTGTCTCCTTGTGCAGTATAGTAGGACTGACATAAAACATCTTGGAACAAACTCCTATTAGACATTAACAATTTGCCATGCAGGTTAGATTCTTGTTAGATAAACTCAGAGTTAAAAAATCCCATTTACTTGGTACCTTGTTTCCCAGAAAAGGAAGTTAGGAAAAAGCCACAGAAATCCAATCTGTGAAACATTAGGGGAGTCTGAAGAAATTCCTGTTTCCCCCAAGTGTGTTCTCCTGTTTTATATGTCTGAAAAGGGGATGTATGCATTTGTGGTGAAAGCATTGAAGATATCTGAGTGAACAAGCTTGGGGAACAAGGATACACAGCACACTTGTGCGTAGACCTATAGATTTATATACATATATATATGTACACACACATGCATTTAAAACCTAACATTTCATATATTTTATTGTTATGAAGACGTTGGTTTATGAAGTAGAACTGAGACACCATCAATACAGCTCTACCCTTTACACATCCCCACAGAAATACTCTTCACAGTTTTACCCACAATAAAGGTTCCCTTTCTGTCTTCATAAGGAAAATTTTATTACTTAGCTGCCCTTGTCCCTTATTTCACACTTGCCCTAAAATCTGCTTTGCCTTTTCTCTGGAGTAAGATGCCAAGGTATTAACGCATGGGACTTGCATGTCCATAATATGATAGTGGTTCTTGTTCATGCAAAGAGAAGGGATAATATTGGCTTATTCAGGTATTCTTGCACTGAGTACTCAGCAGACGACTGTTTATGACTGTGTTATACAAGCAAGGAGAGGATGGGACAAGATTTCCTTCCAAAAGGAGTAAGGATGGAGAGAGTTCCCTCACTGATTATAAGAATGTTAATTTGTGAGTAATCTGTCTGAAGTTTTATAATGCAGCCCTATGAAACAGAAGCATATGGATCTACACCAGGTTTCTGGGACTGATCTCCAGGATCCTGGCTACTTCTTTTATGCTGAAGTTTCTTATTTCTTTTTATTTTCATTGGGAATTGAGCACTCTAAAAAACAGACTTCTGATTCTTCAAATTCTGTTACAAATTAGTCACCATAAGATGGAGCTTTTTCTGTAAGAAAATGAGTCTTTCTCTAGTACAAATCTGCTAAAAAAATACCTCATACAATCCAAAGAAGAAGCTGTATGATGAATGTATGATGAAATGTATGATGAAATTTATCTCCTTCAAATCAGAGTGTCTTCTCCTATTCTCTTACCCACGTTTTGCCCTTTCTTGCTTCTACTCTGGTTTCTTTTCCCCACTTTATCACCTCTTAAATATACTCTGTTTTCCTGCTGCTGGGGGAAGTTAGCATACCATTCTGCCATTTCCCAGATGTTGATGTTATTTGCCACGCAGATGACTTTAGAAGCCATTAAAAGAAACCGAGATACCCACTTGGCATTGTATTTAAAAATACAACCACTAATTTTGTGTCAAAATTACTTATTTGAATGGTGTGACAAATAAACTACTTCATAGCAGAATATGTAACTACAAAAACTAAGAAAAATGAGGACTTCTTATTCTTTGTGGTGATACAATAGGTGTTCCCCTTATACTTTGAATCTGGTTAAAGATTGTTACTGTGTATAAAGGATTGAATTACAAGAGTTTCAAGATCAGGCCTAGTAAGAGAAAATTCATCATTCACTGAATATACAAGAATCTTGAATCAATCTACAGAGCTGCATGCTCAGTTTCAAGATAATCAGGTTTATCATGTATACATATACTGGCAAGACAGTTCTTATAAAAACGGGTCAAAATCTAAACTGATTTGGAAACTAATCTGATCTTGCTTGCAGCTGTTAGATCACAATCCAAATGATGCCCCATATTAGGTCAGTATCTTCTTATCCAATCCTTATATAAAACTGTAAATTCTCATTACGTTTTTGATTAAGGTATTTAACTTATTCCTTTTAATATATTTTTTAATTTGTTATGCATCAGTTTTGTATTCCATACCATCTCTCAGTATCATTCTGTTTCACATAACGAAAAATACAAATTTAGAACAGCTTTTGTTTCCCTTAACTGTCTAGACCATTGCAGAAGGAAAAGCTGACAGGACCAGTTGAGTTTCCATGTTCTGTGCTAGCTTGAACTAAATCTGATTTGGAAAATGGAATGTGAACAACCACGTATGACAAGTAGTCTACAAGTTAGCAGACATTTCATGAAGAATATAAACATGGAGCAGTGCTCTTGTATAAACCAGAGATGTTGATGCCAGACCACTTTCTTTCCACCGATACAGAAAACAAAAGTGTTATGTCAGCACAAAAAACAATGTTCATTACAGAGCTTCTTTTAACACTTCATCCAGTTGACTACAAAGCTTCAGTAGCTTTTTTAGAAAATGAATTATTATGAGGAGGTTGATCAGTAGACTGGGCAAAAATTGATTCACAACTGAGATACCAATGTGATTTGGATATTATATTAGATGTAGAGAAATCATTCTGAAAGAACTGCAAAAAATTATGAAAAAACAACTCTTATAAGACCAATCTTCTACTAGATTTTTGATTTCTGTTGTAAGACAAGTGTATTTTCTGCATTGATTTTCCTTTAGTTCAAATTCAGAATCTTAATCTTTGCACTGTTCCAAAACTGAGCACTTTTTCAGTAAGCCCACTTTCAATAAATTTTGAGAGCAAAGCAGGTTAAGAAAAGAAGGAAAGGTAATGAAATGACTAATAAGAAGAAAGAGTTAATCACTAAGCTGTACATTTATGCCATGGCACAAGATCAAAGGGACTTAACATGCTTGACAAGTTTATCTATCTTGGTAGCATTCTCTCCAAACCAACAGCAAATGATGGTGAAATATTTCTCTGCATTTCTAAGGAGAGTTCATCCCTTGGTCATTTGCAAACTTATGTTTGCAGTTTGCTGTGGAGGCGAGTGCTCTAATTGCTGCTCTTCTAAAGTTATCTCAGTCTGCGCTTTTGTTACTACTGTCCATGCATGAACATTGTGTTTGTGTATGACCTATGTGACTCTATAAACAGCACATATTTGCAGACATCACCTCTGTATTGCCCTCAGAAGTGTCTCATTTGCAGTAGGCCAGGTAAAAAAGCCAGGGTGGAAAACCTCATCATGCTTGCACAGATTTTTTATGGCCAGGATGTGTATAGCAAAAGCACACTTTTAGGCCAATTAAAGCATTTTTGGAATACCTTGAAATCTTTCTGTAAAGCTTCACCAAACACTATCAGCAACTGGGACAAAATGAATTTCAGGTAAAAAAAAAAAGTCAAAAGGTGAGCTGCCTATCATGCTGCTACAGTTTGTGATAAAGTGAACAACCAAACGAGAGATAGAAGAAAAGTGAAAAACTACTGCCTTCCTAACAGCCTAAAATCCAGAGATTCTAGCTTGTAACAATGTATGTTCCTCACAAACTCAGTGAAGATGAAAGTAAATATATATGTATTAGCCTGAAAAACAGTGGTCACTGACTGTGATGGACATCTCTGCACTAATGGACAAGAAAGCAATTGCATTCTTACTACACCATTATATTTTCATTCTCCTTAGAACATAAAAAAGGGAAAAGGACAACAAATAACATGACCTCAAATTTTATTTTTACTACATCATAGAAGTGGGAGGATGTTCTAAAAGTTAAATGCAAAGAATACTAATTAATTCATATGTTGCATACTGCTGTTAATTAGAGTACTCATTCCTTTTTTTCCCCTAAGGTTCACCCCCCTATTAAATTTATCACAAAACAACCTTTAGAATTAGACTTATTATTTGGTTTCATTTACAACTGTATTTTTTGGCTATCCTCACAGCACAAACACACTTTGCGTGTTATAATCCTTTTATCACTCTTCTGGCAGGCCATATCTAGTTTATCCCCTCTGCCCAGACATGCCAGCTGTGCCAGCTGCCTGCAATTTTAATGTGAGCTGTCAGAAATAGAGACCTTGGCCATTAATTATTTTGTGAGGAGTCTCATTGTTGATCCATAGGAAGACCAACTATTTGTGTGTTTAGCATCTCCGGGGAGCACACACAGACCACTTTCCCAGTGCAGCTGTATGTGAGGCAGCTCCAAACACGTGCAATTCCAAATCACCTGCTCCACTTTCCGCCATCAAGAATTCTGTATCCACTTGGTGCAGCCTCTGGGATACGCAGTAAAAACAGCCCAGGGTTTCATATGGAACATGGATAGTACATATTGACACGTTTTAGGTTTTTCTTTCCCTCAGCCTAGAAGGCGTGTAGGTCCACAATTAGGCCTGTGTTGTTCCAAGGTGCAGACATGTAATTGGTTTTGAGTGTGGCTTGTTTGAATTAGTAATGACTCTGGGAGGAGAGCTTTGGGGTCTGCTGAGCAAACAGCTGCAATAAGCTACTCAGCTCCATTACAATCAAGAACATGAACTGTCAGAATACACTAAAACTGGGTGAGGATACAGAGAACTATTTGTTCATAAAACAGACTGGTCTATGTAGTGAATTCACAGAAATAGTGAATATAAGTGCTATATTCCTTGTAGCATCCCCAAAAAAGTTATTTCCCACTAATTTCTAACTTTTCCTTTTGTTTCCTTGCTTGTGTTATGTATCAAAATACCAGCAAAACCAGGTATGACTACTGTTCATTTCTTTTATACGAAATGAATTTCTGTAAGGGGTTTTCTGAGTTTTTATACTTAATGATAACATTTATTTCTTCTGCAAAAGAAATAGAAATATTGTATTTCTTGAAATAGTCCTTGAAAATCCTGTTTGAAAGTCTCCCATTTAGAGTCTCATTAAAATGAACAAAAATAAACCATAGTTTCTCTGAGAGCTCTAAATGGGGAGTCAGACACCAAGTAAGAGGTGAGCAAACAGCCAAACGGAGGAAGGAAGTGGGAGGACAAAGAGCCATCAAGGCAGGTGTTGCTTCATAAATTGTCACAGACAGCTCCGTAATAAGGAGTACCAAGTGAGGACTATCTTCTGGCTTACGTTTCAGAGGAACAATTTAAAAAAATAAATAAATCTCTTCTCTAGGATGTTCAGTGATAATGTTTTACAATGGGCATTCTTTTCCTCAAGACCTATAAGTTTCTTCTCTATTGCACAAATTAAAACATTGATTTCCGGGCCTTAAATTTTATGCGTTGGTAGCTATATTCTGCTTCATTTTCGAGGGTTAGATGAGAAATGAACAGTATGTTTTATAAACAAAATTTCAATTTTCATATCTGGTTACATTTGGAACAAAATTAATTAAAAAAAAAAAAAAAAGATTGGGATGGGACAGAATGAATCACAATTCTAGTTTCCTCCAAAGCAGCAAAAGGTTGAGACCTGAGTATATGGGACACGGAGTCATGTTCACAACCTATTCTGACAGACAGGACATTCTTTCTATTTAACCAATTTAAATACTTGACTATAGAATCAATATATATGATTCTTCCATTCAAGTTGAAGGAGTTCTCTTTTGCTTAATTTCATTTGCATTGCTGTCACATCAGCTTTTCCCAGTGAAACCACATAATCAAAAAGTCAGGACTATCTTCTAATAATAATTAAACCCTCTTTATTACCTGCTCTCTGGTTTTACTAGGTCTCATACTCCGAATTTTTTAATAGTCAAAAATTGTTTTAAAATACTGCTGAGCCATGACTGACTAGCTTATTTTTTACATTTCACTGAACACTAGTTGTTATTTGGATACTCTGTTTTAGAAATGCAAAAGAAAATCATAATAGTCTCTATCCTGCAGGAGATTACTTTATACTGTTGGATAATTATGAGTTAAGAGAAGCGACACGCTGTGTTTAACTTTTATTTATAAACTTTATTAAAACTAGTTCAGATGAATTCCAAATGCAAAGCCTGTGAAAGTATGACTAAATTAGAAAACTGTATTCTTCTGAGGTCAGGAATTTTCCCTATCTGTTGTTTTTAAAAATGACAGTCTCATGATCAATGTTCCTCTTATTTTTTTAATTGCATAGCATGTACTCAATCATTCAGGTCTAAATTGTTAATCTTCACAATTAGTAAACAGAATAAAATGTTTACACGGTCTCCTGCTTTGTAAGCAGAAATGTTAATTTTGGCTGTGGTGCCCTCTGTGAGTGAAGAGATACGTTTACAGGAACAGCACAGAAAATATACAAACAAAAGTGGTAATTCAATTCTTTTTGAAACATTGGCATAAAATGGACTTTGCAAATGACTGTGTGAGTATATTCCCATTTCTTCCAGTACTATTTGTTCCAGTCCTGTGCCATAGGCTTACAGCAACGCTAACAGGCTGGCCTGATCAATAACCTCCATGCATTTCTGGACAGAGGCATCAATTACTGTGCTGGTCCCCAGTGGAAAACAACTGCTGATATAATGATTTATTGAGCAGCATGGCTGCTCTGGAGGAAGACAAAAGGGCTTATTCTTCTCTCATTTTCCCATACATGAAACCAGAAGAATTTCACTGACTTCAAAGGAGCTACTCCTGCTTTACCGAAGAATGAGGCAGATCTGAATCAAATCTGAGTCCTGTGTGGTGACAGGTTAGAGGAAAGTGTATCCATTACACAGTTAGTGCACAGAGCAGAGCAGATCTGAACACTCCTGAGCTCCTCGCTGGGATAAGTTGTTTATTAAAGGAAGAAAGATGTCAAAAAATCAGCAGATGAGAATATCAATAATATTTCTTCATTAATCATCTAAGAAGGTCAGTTCTTAACAACAGGCACCATTGTCATCCTTAAAATCCACCACGAACAACTAAACTGGAATACCCTTGAGGAAACAGTAACTTAATCAGGAGCAATAAGTGCCTATGAGGCAGGTATTTCCTTATGCTTCTGTTTTTAAATTGTGACAAATGATTTATGCAAATCAAAATGACAAAACTAAAGCTGACAGGTGAGAAAGAAGTTTTAATTTAAGAGCTAAAAACTCTCTTGGTTTTTCATTTGGACTAATGGCAAAGCTGGGAATAGGAACTCCCTAAATCTGGTCCAGCACTTTTTTCACTAAGTAGTACAGTCTCTCTCACAATACACTTAATTCAGCTCCAAAAAGGGAGGATAAATTACAGTCTTATCTCAGAAGCAGCAACAGAAAGGCAATTAAGATTAGAATTTCAGTTTCCACATTTTAACAGGCTCAAACAAAATTGAACTAATCTGAGTTAATGAAGAATATAGTTCACTGGGAAAGGAGGGATGAAATACTTTGAAGTTTTGGATCAGACTTATTTTCCCTACTTTGGTTTCTTAAAAAGTATTAACCAATGAAAGCTAAAGTAATTTGATTTCCAAATAACATCCATTTCTAAAACTACATATTGATACTAAATTTTTGAGTGTGTTTTCCTCGTATATAATTAGTAACTACAGCTACTGTCAAAGCTGGAAAGAAGGAATAGAAACTACTTTATGAGCCAAAAGTATTTCAGGTTTTGCAAACAGCTTTTGCCTTTGGTTGAAGTATACTCACAGGATGAGGCACACAAACTGATAAAAATTTGCCTGCCTAAAGTGTGTATGCTTTATGCCTGTTTCTGTGTGTCATAAGATCTCGGTTTTTTTTAGTGTTCTGCATTTACATGATCATTTAATTTATTAACACCTAATATTTCTCTAACTTCAATATTTGTTTTAAAAACTTTCATTTGGATCGGAAGTTTTCCATTTTAACCTATGTCTTCATGGAAATGTTTCTAATAGGTCCTTCAATCCTACAGAAGATGAACAACTACAGAATATGTGCAATAACCAAGTGTGATCATGACAGAGATTGTGTGATCCCTGGCATTTGAAAGTACTTCTGTACTTTTTTACATCCTTCCGCAAAGTTTTAGTTGCTTTGGTTTCTGCGAGGCTTCATTAATTCTTTTTGAAAAAATGCAGTACTATCTAATGTAATCAAGTAATAGTAATCATGACGCTGGTAAAAAGAGGAAAAAATAGGAACAAATAATTAGTTTTGGACTAAAAATGACTTGAAAAGTAGTTTTATTTACAGAAAGTAGTATTTATTTACAGAGGAGAAAAACCCACCAAATGATATGCTATACCAAGTGTGTTTGGAATAGATGGTTAAAAGCAAACTCTTGGAAGAGGGTTTGGGAAGAATAAAGTCTTCAGCCAAGGAAACATCCACAGGTCCACAGAAAAGCAGCTGGACATTCTAACAGCTTGTTGATGAAAAACTGAATTTTACTACAGAATATCTAGGGACTAAGAAATTGGTCAGTCCATATATAGTGAGAATGTCTTTATTAAGATCTAGGGTAAACTGGGTTAAAAGGAAATGGGTCATATAAACTGATTTACCAGAGACTTTAAACACTGTGGGATAAGATTCTATATGTACATGTTTTATCCACTATATATCTTAGGGTTTTAGAACAGTGTTTATACAGTCTGTGGGATTGGGCTTTAGGAATCATATACTTTGGAATATTGACACAAAACAGTATTCAATTTTCCTAGAATTGCAGTATTTCACATTAAAAAGGAAGAGAAGCAGACAGAAACAGTCATCTGGGCACAGATTAAATAGCATTTTTATGAATATAGTTGGTACTGACAATTAAATGACAAAGAAGCTTACACATGAATGTTGTAGTCTCATATCTGATTAGAGAAAGAAATAAAAAACTATCCAGTACGTGCTATGCAAGCACAAACAACTCTTTTCTCTCTGATTTGAAGTATACATCAAATTAAACTCTGGTCTCTCATGTTCCAAATACATACGCTGATCCATGACTCACTGGAACTCTTCTATTTCTGTTTGCAAAACTAGATAAATAAATAACACTTGGTTAATCAAGGATAATCTATTAAATATGGAAAGTAGTTATGATTGTTCATTACTGTCAGACTAAAGTTTAAAGGCCTTTGTGAAAAGCAGGGCTCCAGTGTGCTAGCCAGGATACAAACACATCATGGGATCCTGGGCTAAGGAGTGCATAATTTACATGAAGAAGAAAGAGATATGTTTGAAAAATAAATGTCATTTTAAGAGCACAGTTTCTGGTGGTTCTTCACTTATTGTGGTATTTTATTGTTGTGTCTTAGCAACGGAAGAAAAGATTTGACATGGTGCAAATTCAAAGAAAATGCAAGTGCAAACTTCAAGCCAGCTATTTGGTGTGACTCTCAGCCCAAACTATTAATATTGGATGTACGAGCACACAGGTGGAAGTAGAAGCTAGAAGGCCAATGAGCACTCTGAACTTTCCCAGCATATCACAATTACAAAACCACATGTGTTAAAGACTGTGACTGTGCAAAAACAACCAAAAAAACCCCACAAAGCAAAATAAACCAGTGCACTTAAATGATTTTTAATTGGTGGTCTGTAATTTCACTTGGATTCCAGTGACAAACAGGTCAAGAGAACATTTCAGGTTTGATTTGAGCACAGAAAACCTTTGCTGACTACTGAAATTAAGAGTGAAAGTATCAAGTAAAAGCTGTTAAGCACAAATTTTATAATGATAATATTCTACTGAAATATTGCAGCAAATTACAATTACTAACATGTCTCCCTGTAAATTCAGGTCATTACTGGAGAATTCCACAGGTTAATGAAAGAAAAGGTTATAATAACAATGTAAAAATGACAAATATTCAAAGAATGATGATGAAGCAATAAAACCCAACACTTCTATGCCAGAAGTAGAGATAGTGGAAGAAAGTCGTGTGTTATATCTTAGGTACCTAAAAATTAAGTGCTGAAGTATGTGAACTAGGGATCCTAGGTCCCTTTCAGAGTCAGTGAAGATAAAAGACTGACTCTAAAGAGCAGCTCATCCAACTCCAAGATAAATGTGTAGAAGAGGCCTGAGAAATCAAGTTCTATCTTTGTGTATCTCTTCTTTGACTTTAATGGGACTGTAGGAGGATTAATTCAGATTTGCACAAATTTATGCTGTAGAAAGCGCTAGATAACACAGTGGTAGAGTTTTATGGGCTCTTTTTGCATTATCTTTACCTACATACTAAGTCTGCTTGCTAAATATATGTGAGGGATGGTGCATTTCCTTCCTCCTCTTTAGGAAATGAAGACTGAATTGTTCTTCCACTTGGCCAAGGGAAAGGGCTGCAAGTCCATTTAGTCTGAGTGCTCATAACCATTATGGTGAAGCATGGAACATCAGTATTCTCTTCACCTACTATTACACAGGAGCATAAAGGCCCAAGATCACATATGAAGTCAGAAATAACATTTCAAAAGGGCCTGAACTTGTCTTGACCATTCATCCAAGATCGAAGTATCTAGTTAAGCCATAAGAGTTTCATTTGGATGATTTTACCAAAATTGCTCTCTAATGTACATAGGCTTTTCTCAGCAGTGATAAACCACAAGAAATCACAACAAAAATCAAACAAGATTAAACAGTTCAGCAGTGATAATCACCCCCCGAGGCACAGAACACAAGTTGCTGTCTCTCTGGCTTTTTGTGATTTGACTTTCTTTAGTAGAAATTATCTCATATAAATCCGTATGAAGTATTCTGAAAATCTAAATCATAACCCAGTTATAAGCATAAGGTCCTCTTTTTTTTTTCGTGTTACCCATCTATGTTATTTATTTGGTAACATTACTGAAGGTATGTTTTCAGTTTTACAGTCCTGGACCTTTTCTCATCTATGTCTTTTACTGTCACACTAGCGCTGATTTAATTAGAATTGTCCCTGACTTGTGTCTCATTTTAAATGAGATCACAATGAGTCTCAGTGCTCTACAAAAATGCAATGTTAAACACGCAAGTCACTGGACTGAAAACAACTAATGACAAGACCTGTGTGGAAGAGGGAATTACAGTCTTCATGATTAAAGATTTAGACAGGCAGCAAGAACAGACTCAGCTATCAAAGATAAATGCAAAATGTGGTCCAGGATCTCACATTGCATTTGGAATCTAACCTAAGAATGAACTTCTATCTCTACCCCCAATACTTTTATGTTTTCCATCAGTCACTTTCTAGGAAGTGTAGGAGATGTCTCCTTTTTAATCCAGAAGTGATCAGATTTTTTTCTGAGGGTGTAAATGCTTTATTTCACTAAGCATATGTGCTATTTATAACATGGAAAGGACTGATGCCACACAGATATTTCCTGACACATTTCCCTCCTCCTGTTTCTCTTCAATAAAAAGTAAGCCTCTGTCTTTTATTAAGTCCTTCTAAACTGAAATAAAAGCATAGGCTGGTAGATAAAATAAAATACAGGGAGTAGTTACTCAGAAACTGAGCCTACACAGTACACTTATAAAATTAATTGAGTAAAGAACAATAGGAGAGAAGAGAGACAGAATCAAAGTGGGGTACAAGAGGGGTTTCTTGAGAAGAGAAATAGGAGAGGAGGGGAGGGAAGAAAGGAAAGGAAAAGGGAAGGCAAGGCAAGGCAAGGCAAGGCA
>JAYRBT010000042.1:7609282-7644824 GCA_036023395.1 Myiotriccus ornatus | reverse complement strand
TGCTTAATGACAGACACAGAAATCTTACCAATTTTCATTAAACTCCCACAAGTTGTGTGTGCCTTCAAGGCGGAGAGAGGGGAAGAATTAATTCCAACTCTCCTTCCCCCAGGAGATCTGAAAGAATTTTAGCTTTCTTGATAACAACAGGGAATAAGCAGTTTGAAGAGTTTTCCAGCTATTATATTCAATCAGACAAAAGCCAGGATGACGAACTTATTGAAAAACACCTTTTATTACAATTTACAGGAGAAATCTGGATAGGATGATGAAGCTAATGTCTATCTTATAGAAGAAAAGTATAGGACTCTTTTATAATAGATCATGCTTTCCCAGTATATTTCAACAAATTGTTTTCTTTCAGTTACCAAAGAATAAAATTCATTCACTTTTTGATTTTCAACAGCTATGAAATATGTCTGTTTCACTGGATGAGTACACCCTCACTTGGGTGTTGCAGAGACTTCCCGTGACACAGTGTGCTGGCAATACAGCATCAGGAATTGTGGGAGGGAATGCCTTTGAACTTCCTTCTCTCTTGTTTGACCTGAACACCTGCATCCTGGATGGTATCTCTCCAAGTTCGTCATGACAGTTCAATAGGAAATGGTGATCATAACAGGTTCACTGAAGTCCTGCACACCAAAAGGAAATAAGGGCAGGTCTCACATGAGCAATAGCTCTTTATGCTCTGCTCTTCAAAAAAGAATAATGTTATACTGTGAGTGAAAGAACTTATATAATTGGTGTGACTTTAACACAAAGCAGTGTCCCATCTTTGTTTTAGTTTTCGGTTGTTTGGGTTTTTTTTTTGCAAATGCTGGCAGTTTGCTATAAGAATACAGGTACGTGTAACTATAGATTTTATTTTCATATACATTATATATAACTATACTTTTTGAATTAAGGCATATATAAGTTTAAAGCTAAGGTCCTTTGTGCTTCACGGGAAACATGCCATTAACTGTAGAATTATTTATCATCTAGTAGGTCTGATTCGAGCGTCTTGCTTTACTGAATTTAGAAAGTGCCTGTAAGATTTCTAAGACTGATAAAAGAAAATTGCACAGGTAGTTAAACTATCCCAACGGGGCAGGAAGTGAGCATGAAGAGGTCAAGGAGAAAATACAGGACAGATGGATAATAGTTCTGACTTTCGCCCAAGGGGGCAAATATAAATTTGGATGTATGCGCTGAGTGAGCTGGAGAGACAGAACATTTGTCTAGCCTGGCAGTCTGAAATTTGCTAGTAAAGTAACCACATGTCTGGTCAGGGAAACTTCAAGGTGAATGACACAGTAAATGACACCTGCCAAGATCTTCAATCATTTTCTGGAAGTTCAAAGTTCTACCACAGTGGTTTGATACTGTCTTTGCTTTCAGGGAGTGGGTTTCACTGATCATGAACTACCCTTATATGTTATAACTGTCTAATGCTTTTTGAAGACTGTGGGATACTTTTAATTCATGAAGAAATAATTCACTGTTCAAATGTTATAAAATGATTGAAACTTTAAAACAAGATAAAAACATTTTCAGGATGTTTTCTGATAAAGGACATTAGACAAAGCATAAGTACTTATTTCATGATAAATGAAGGAAGAAACATAAAATATCCTTATTATTTCTAAGGATGGGTAACTTGCACTCAGTCTGTTAAATTCCAACATTATCAAAGGGCTAACATTGGTAAAATACCCCAAGAAAACCAGTGTCCTTTTGAACTTGTTATTTAAAAGACCACTATTTTTAAAAAAAGATCATTATTTTTTTAAAAAAAATATGTATTTCGCTTGAAGAAAATAAAATAATGAAGAACAGTTGTTTTTCATTTATTCTGCCTAAAATCTTCTGTTATATGGAGATAGAAATTATATAAATGCCTGAAGCTCCTCAGGTATAAAGCTCTGGTTTAATTTAATCTTCAGTCCAACCTTAGCTCACTGAGAAAAGTCTTTGCAGACCTTAGTGTGCTAATTGTAACCCTTCAGAAGCATTACCATATGTCCAGGGCAGTCCAAGCACAGAAACATAGAACAGTGGATGTAAATTTACAGTTAGATGATATGGTTAGATTAATCCTTTGTCTTCTTGCTTGCCAAATGAGCAAGATTCTACTTTCCCCATCTTTCCCACATTTCCATGTACAAACTATTCATATTTCTGTTCTCAACTCTATATATGCATAGCACACATAAAGTTGGAATTTGCCTTAGTTACTTTTGTTTTAGTGTTATGGTTGTTTTTTGTATTTAATGGATTTATTATAAAATGAGCCAAAAGCACTTTTCAAGGTCCAGCCAAAGGATTACATAACTTCAGTCCCATGCACATTCTGAGAAGAGATTAAAAAAGGGATGTTCATAACATGAGGTAATTCCCGGCCCCCCCAGTTATAGCCCTTAATGAGAAATGGGTAGCATTGAATTTGCAAGTTTGCAATGAAAAGTTGGTCTAAAGGAGGTCGACGTATTACTCAGGTCTAAAGGAAGCTGAGATATTACTAAGGAAATTGAAAAGTTATTGTGCTTACTCCTGCGCTGCAGGGTATGCATGGATCTCCCATGGGTTACTCAGAATTCACGCAGAAGACTGGGCTGTTACACTGAATTATGTACGGGGATATGGCCTGATTCAAAACTGCATGGGATGAGCATTTAGACGTTCAGATCAAGGAAGACAAACATCTCAGATGCCTAAGTAGGATAGGGAGGATTTTTCTAAACTACTCCTCCAAATACTGTTTTCTTCAATTCCTTGCCAAGAGTGTCTCCTGTGAAAGTCATTGAAAGCAATTTATATATCAGCTGGTTTTGTTTTCTTAGTTATTTAATCACTATTCTATTGAAATCAGTTAAATTAAGAATTATTTTAGAAAACCTGTGCAGCTATTGAAAAAGAAATAATTATAAAAAATATTTTCTGCCTATCTCTTTAAAGAGCTTAAATTCAGCTTCCCTCAGGTATCTTCCTCCCCAGCTGATGGCATTTGAATACCCAGTTCTGAAAGTGAAAAACCCAACTGAGGGGGAAAAAAATCCCTGCATCCTAATCTTTTTCAGTCAACTTATAGGTTTACTATTGACTTGTTAAACACTAAAGCTTATAAAATAAGGATAGAATTAGAAGATATTTATTAAATATTTTTTTAAGAATTTATTTTTATATTCAAAGCAGATTAAGACAAATAGTTCACACAATAAGCATACTGAAATATAGAAGCTTTAAGCCAGGTCTTGAGCTGTGGTCTCTACCCCCTGTCCAAGTGCCCCATTTGATTGTTCAGCATGGCATCGTGCGGTATGGAATATCCCTCTGGTCAGTTTGGGTCATCCGTCTTGGCTGTGTCTGCTCCCAGCTTCTTATGCCCCCCAGCCTCCTCATGCCCCCCAGGCTCCTCACTGGCAGGGCAACCATGAGAAGCTGAAAAGTCCTTGGTTTTCTGTAAGGACTACTCAGCAACAGATAAACAGCAGTGTGATATCAGCATTATTCCCATCTTAAGTCCAAACCACAGCACTGTACCAACGACTAGGAAGAAAATTAACTCAGAAAAAAACCAGGACACCCTGTTAACCTCTCTGTGATGAATCAGAGAATGTCTCAGCAATTCAACTGATGTGTTTCTGGAGTTTTACCTGGGGCACTTTTCTGTGACCTCCCAGTCCCTATGATTCTCTGTGGGTAAGCAAACCAAGAATCTTTAGTCTGGGTGTTTATCTTATTCTTTCACACCACAGATATGTTATCTATATGCTTACCCAATCAGTATTAATAAGAGTTTTGTGACTACCTTGCAGACATTATTTTTTATCTATTGTTCTGTTCAGACTGTGACTTCCAAGTGCTTCTCAGAGATGCTCTCAAGCATCTCTGATATCAGAGATGCACAAATAGTTCTCAAATATGGTCTGTAAGCTCTCTATGAACCCTTCTGTTCTCTATCCAGCTTTCTAAGATCTTATACACTTTCCACATATATAGTACTTGTTTTATATCCCACAAATTAAAAAGTTAGAAAAAAGAAAGAGCTCAGAATACAGCCTTGAATAAGAAAGAGTTGGAAAATTTGCATAATTAAAATAGCCAGACTTTGCAACTATTCTCTAGAGATAACGCATATTTTGTAATAAGTTCAAATGCAGATAGTCACTGAGAATGATTATTAAAAAGCCCACTCTGCTTAACAGACTATATCTACAGACCCTGTCACACTCTTACTGTATTACAGTAATTAAAATAGTAATGGAACACTGATTAAACTCGCAAAAATAAAAGACTGCCATAACAGAGAAGCGGAAGTGAAAGGCTAGTCACGAAGAGCATAAAGCTAATAGAAGTTATATTGCAATTACAAGTAGAAAATAAATTCCAAAGGAATTATCAGCGTGATTTATATCTAATTACAGCAGCAGAGGTCATCTTGCTGCTTGAAAAGCTGCACCAAACTGGCAAGATAAGAGATAACACACATCTATACTGCAGAAGTAGTAGAAAAAAAATATAAAAAATCCCCAAAAAAACCCAAAACCAAGTAAATTGGTTTTTAAAAAGTAGAAGTTTTCAAGGATTATCATTTGTGTCTTCAGTTTTAGAACCTCCAAACATGGCAGGTGTTTCCAGAAAATGCACACTAGCTACAGGCACTAGACATAGAAGAATAAATATAAAATGTAATATGTTCAAAGTTTCATTGTTTGTGAACACTGAGAAATTACTGCTAGGGATTGTAGTGGGTTTTTTGACATTTTATAACCAAACATGGACTGTCAAGTGTTATTTGTCCATTAAATGTTGTAAGCATTAAGAAACTTGAAAAAAAAAAAATCTAGAATCAATAACTACACCTATTGGACTAAAAAGAATGATTTTTTTTTCTGTTATCAACAGTTAATGTATTGTTAAGAGCTGAAATTATTACTTGTTTTTACACCTTTTTTTTATTATTATCGTTAGAGAAAATTCCAGCCAATATAACAATGTACTTCCAACATTTTCTATCTTGCTCTGCATCAGTCTGTATTTCTGTCCACATGCTTTCAGGCAGCAAGGGAGATTATAGAAAAACAAATTTTTTCCTTGTGGTGTTACATCACAGAGCCATGGAACCACAGCAGAAATGAGTCGAGGAACCTCTGGAGGTCATTGACTTCAGCCCCCAGAATATGGCTGACATCCCAGTGGGATCTGGTGACTCCCACCCTCATCCAGCTGAGTTTTGAATTTCTCTGGAGAGACACATGGCACAGGCTTTCTGCTGACCAAATCCAACTGGACTTTTGATGTTACTTGAACTGAGCAAATACCCCATTAACATTCAGCACCTAGTGACCTTCCACTGATTCCACCACGAAAGACAACATTTGCTGCAAGGGGGAAAAAATGACACATCGTTCTTTTACTGTACTCCCATCAGCAACATCGCCAGGAGTACTGGAAGACAGCATCAATATATATACGGCCTTATCTTTATACTTTCATGGCTGTGCACAAACATATTTATTTGGACATTGCTCTGTTTATATTTATATAGATGCAATAAACTAGGACTTTATTTGCATCCTAAATTCCATGAGGAGTCTTTCTACTGAAAGTTGTGGGAATACTGTGGTGTTTAACAACAGCTCAGAAAAATCACCCTTCAAATAATAAAGCTTTCCAAGTGTCTTGGGTGATGCTCCCGAGCCTGAATTTTACTCCAGTGTCAGAACACTGCTCTGCCTCTGTATGACAGGACCTTTTTTCTTCATTAAAACTATAAGCCTTTTTCAAACCATCAGTTCACCTGCCTTCATTGTTAGCAAAACTCAGCCTTCCACCTATGTCCTCTACAGGCATACTGTACTTTAACCCAGTGACAGCTATAAAGTTACAGTTAATCTTGACATAAACCCAACCATAACATTAGATATATTACTTCACTCTAAGACAGTGGCATGACTGTAATGGAATGAAGACAAACTCACAGCTGACCATTCATTTTTCACTAAGTAATCTAAGGTTTACATGTCTACTTCACTGTCTTGAGACACATCTCAAGTCTGAGCAAGAAATTTCTACTATGGAAACTTTTAAAGGGTTCAGTAAATCATTACAGAAACTTTTTTTTGAGTTTTGGTTTTGGTTTTTTTTGTTGCGTTTCTTTGTGGGTTTTTTTTAACTGCTGTAATTCAATTACTGATTTGCCCCCAAAATTCATTCCCTAAGATAGTCACCACACGTGATAATAACCTTCTGCAAGGAATATTCAAAAAGTATACAAAAAGTTAACTATTGCAAACTTTTAGAGAACTTAAGTTTGGCTCAAGTCAGAATGATAAACCAGATACATTTTTTATGTATGCATATAGATGGCAGGAGGAGCCTCCTGAGGCCATAAATAAAAGTAACTACATGGCTGAAGTTAACACTAGAGTCATTTAACGAGGGCAAATATGTGCTTTTGTAAGCTTGGTCTTACCATAACAGTTTTCTAAGTATGAGAATTGCACATGTTAATTTTTCATTCTTTATCTCTTGCAGTAGAACCTTGCTCTGCTCTGTAAAATTTCATATTTAAAAGCTTATTATTCCTTTTGCTCAGCAACACAGATGGCTTCTGAAGTTGTTTTGAAAACTGCCATGCCATTATCGATTAAATAGTTGTGACATTTTTTTTTTAAATAAAATTGCAAATGGTGGTGTAATTCATTTATTCTTCTGCATCTTCAGCCACCATCCTCCTTAAAGAAGGAATGCCATTCAAAATGTAAACTGCCAGACCTATACATACAAGCAGACTACTCTGGAAAAATTTTGAGGTCTAGGCATAGAATTCGTGAAAAAAATTTGGTGTTAGTCAGTTGAAGGAGTCCCATTAAAACCACCCTTAAACTGAACATTGTATATGATTTTTAATTACTTCTATGACTTCTTTAAGGAGATTACATCTAAGTGTCCTTAAGTCTATGGTTACTTATCAAACAGGGAGAGGGGCAGAAGCTTGCCAAGATATTTGAAAGTAGTTACTATGCTCTACAAGCTTTGAACCTACATTTTCACATAGTCCCTTACACTTCAATCTACCCTTTTTATCTGTTTCATGACCCAGTGGGTTGCATTTGTCCAGACAAAATGAATTAGTGTAGGTCCCTTCCATGGGATGCAGTCCTTCCGGAACAGATGGCTCTGGCACAGGCTTCGCATGGGCTCACAGTCCTATTTGGGCATCCATCTGCTCTGGTGTGGGGTTCTCCAGGGGCTGCAGGTAGATTTCTGCTCCCCATAGACATCCATGGACTGCAGGGGCACAGCTGCCTCGCCGTGGTCTGGACCATGGGCTGTGGAGGAATCTCTGCTCTGGCACCGGGAGCACCTCCTGGCCCTCCCTCCTCACTGACCTTGGGGTCTGAATGGAAGTTTCTCTCACATATTCTCACTCCTCTCTCTGGTTGCAGCTGCTATGTTGTTGTAGTTTCATTTTTTTCCCCCTTTCTTATGTTATCCCAGTGGTGCTATCTCTGTTGCTGATGGGCTCGGCCTTGGTCAGCGGTGAATTTGTCTTGGAGACCTCTGGCATTGACTCCCTCAAACGTAGAGAAAGCTTCTGGCAGCTTCTTACAGAAGCCACCCCTGTAGCCCCCCTCTTAGCAAAACCTTGCCATGCAAGCCCAATACCAGTTGACATTGTCATATGAAGCCCAAAATACTTTTGTCTGTCAAAACAGTTTTTAAGTCTTTGAAAGAAAAACAAACACAGACATTTTCTATTCTTTAGATTCATAAAAGAGGTCCAGCAATATATCAGCATTACCTTTTAGAGTATCTCAGAGAAAAAGCTCCAAAAGAGACATAAGACATGAGAAAGTGTCTTTTGGAAAAACAAAAAATGGAGCTCCTAATTCCCTTATGGGTATTTTCTAAATCACAGATTCTGCAGTTACACCTCCTTTCATATCTACAGTATGAATATGGCTTTAAATCTCCAAAGACTCTGTCGAATTATTTGCATATTTATCTGAAGCGTATTTGACCTGAGACACCAGTACTCTTTAATGTACAAATCCACGTTGTGCTTCTCTCTTTTCACCATAAGCAGCCTAACTGCAATGTATTGAACATTGTCCAATGTAGCTGGAAGAGCAAAGTGTAAGAAATAGGTTCTGTACAACAACTCTGATGAGAAGATGTATTCTTACTTCTTCTTGATGCATGTCTAATAGAGGGAATCTCCTATGATACACATAAAATAGTTTGAGGTATGATAAACAGTTAATTGTAACTACTCTGAACTTTGATTGAGTGATACCTACATCAGAAGAGGTAAAGAGCTTGTATTTTAAATAACAATTTACACGGAGAATACAAAACAAGGAGAGATGAAGAGAAGTAACAAAATATGCCACACTACAATTAATAGCAAAACCTAGAGCAAAAAGTAAAGAAGGCCAATGTACCATACTTTTGTCTTTACTGTTTTACCTCTTGATTTTCACTGCTTCTCAATAAATATTGCTCTGTAAATATTCATTGCAATATATTCAATCAGTAGCTATTTTCCCACTTTAAATGTAAAAGGCTAATGTGTTTTCTTGAATTTCTTGTTCCTTGTACAAATTTCTTTTCACATGCACATACAATTCATGAAATATTCATACTGTATCTAACACATTCATGAGAAGAACAGAATCCTACCATATGTTTAAAATACGTTATAATACAAAAGGTCATGAAAAGTTGTCAGTTTTTTAATACTGCCATTTTTTAAAATGTGTGCAGTACACTTCAACAGACATATAACATATGTGGTATATGGAAAACTTACATTGTTTCCTTATGGGTATCTCTGCACTCAACAATCTTCAAAAAGATGACTCAAATGACTTAAATTTAATAGATTAGGATCATTTTACAGACTGGCTGGTAGCGTTAGGAACTGGAGCAGACACAAATGGACTGCTCCATAAAGTGGCTGAAATTACAGCTGCTATAACTTACAATGGGACCCCAGGAATCTCAGTGAACCATTTCTCCAGTGAAGGCCAAACTCTGCAAGTCGTTTTGTATCAAGTCTTTTCAGACAAGCACGAGGAGAAATGAGATAAGCACTAATGGGGTATGGAAGCTCAGTGCTCAGCATATTTCAAAGAGAGTGCCACCACCAACAATAAAGACATATCAGAGACAGAAAGCTTAAATATTTTCACTCCTGTGCTAGAGGAGAGCCTTAAACCTCTATGAGAACCATGGTTCAGATACGACTCTGCAGAACCTTGTTCCTGACTTCAATCCTAGGTAGGCAAGTACTTGTTTACAAAGGGCATCAGATCTGAGATGTTAAAACCCTTGTCCACCATCTTTTTATGGTCTCTATGGAGCACCACTGCCCTCTTCTGGGAATTACCCATTATAGGGCTGTGCAGCATTAAGGGTGTAGTCTCATATTGCCCTTATTCCATATTCTCCATGGAAGACCATTACCTGGTAAGTGTCTTACTCCTCTTGGATTCCTGTAAAAATAACTGTCTGATTAGAAGCAGCTATTTCTATGGTCTATAGTTCTATTTTCCCTAAATTGCCTCATTATCAACTGTTTAATTGGGTAATTGATTTCAAATACTTCAAATTACCACTCTTGTTGCTTCTCTGAATGTTTAATTACCTCTACTTGTTGCAGGGTTGATTGCCCTCACAGTTAATCATTTATTCCCTAATAAATTTCTTAGTTGCTTATTTATTTTCAGCCCACTGTGTTCTAATGCCAAGTCCCTGTCCTTCTTCTGTACTTAACAACTTCCTTTACTGCATTCCCTCATGTCTCTTTTTTACCTTTTTTTATTTTTTTTCATTAGCGTAATTCTGGTCTTTGCTTGCTCCACTGAAAATATTTTGCTAGCTCTCAAACTTAATTTTTCACTGGCTGAGAATAATTTGTTGTGACCTCTGTAGCATTCTTTAAGCAACTCTTTTACTGTTGACTCATTATTGACTTTGATGACCTTCCCAGAACCTCCTTACTCTCATTATACAGTCTCAAGAGATTATGCTCTTGGCAAACTCTTTTCTCATCTCTGTTAGATTAGGTGCTTCTATCTCTTTTCCAGAATCTAATTATCAGGGGATTTCTGAATGCCAGACCATAAAAAAAGGTTTGACAACTAAAAAAATTTGTTGTACAATTTTTTTTATGAGCTGACAAAGTTTGGCCAAAATTTTCCATTTCCTTGGCAATTAGAAATCGCAACAGCAAAATCTAGTTGCTCTGTGTGTCACATGGATTTCAGGAATTAAAAAAAAAAAAAAAAAAGGACTTCAGCAAAGATTGTAAAGGATAAAAACATAATATAAAATGGAAGATTCTCACATAGCTATGTAATTAACTAAGATACAAGGCAGAGTGAAAGGCCAGTTTTCATAGTGAATAAAAATAATGGGTTGATTTCTGCATGAATGTCTGTGTCTTTCCTTACAGTTTGCGTATATGCAGAAACTGTATATAGAAAGAAGTGAATACTCAGATGATAAAGTTTGCTGACAATTCTTTGCATATATGCAGAAACTGTATGTAGAAAGAAGTGAATACTCAGATGATAAAGTTTGCTGACAGTTCTAAATTATTCAGATCAGTAAAGACAAAAGTCTGTTGAGCAGAACTGCACGAGACCCTTAGCAGAGAAAATGACGGAACATTAGAATGGTAGACAAAATCCATTGCAGATGGATGCACCAATTCGTTAGTAGTGCACATGAGAAAAGCGATTCTAACCCTGCTAATAAAGTAATGGTCTCTTGTACACCAGGGGCAAGATCTTGGAGGTATGATATGTATTTTTACAAAAATATGGTCTCAGTGATCAGAAGTAGGCAAAACATATTGAAATAATTAGGAAAGAGATAGAGAATAACCCAAGAGAAATCCTGGATACAAGCCTATGTGATGCTCAAGTTCCCTCCTCCTGGAATGAAACAGAAAAACTAGAAAGATTAGGAGAAGGTTTGATACAAGGAAGAACTAAATAGAGTAAAACACACGAAGAAAGACAAAACACGAAAAACGGGATGAAGAAATTCTGGAGTCACTGTTCATTGTGTTAAAATGTACATAAAAAACTTTTGACATAGGACAATTGCTGACCTAAAGTCCCTAATACAAAACTTGCTCAAAGCTGCGTGACTATTCCAGAGAAATACTATTGCATTTTTTCCATGTTACCATATTCTCCTCTAGGTACATATGAATTAGCTATTGATGAAGATAGATACTGGCCTAGATGGATTTTTAATCTAACCTGATTTTACTTGTGAATTTAAATCTCATATGTTCATTAGCAATATATCTCCAAGTTTCTTTGGGTTTGTTTGGTTTTTTTTCCTGTTTCTTTCTCTTCTCCCTTTCTTCATTCCTTCCTTTCTCTTCTTTTTCTGTTTAGATTAGGAACATGATCTGCAGGAAAAATCATAAAAATTCTTCATATTTTTTTTTTTGACTTCCTTTTGTGATCACGTGGTGTGGCTAATTAAGGACAGAATTCTATAAATATAAGACAAAGATAGCTCTGCAGAATGTTTCTTTTTGTCCTTGAGATACCTAGGTCGAATTTTAGGACTTAGCTCCAGGTCTGTGCTCTTGATTTTGAAAAACTACGTAGAACCCACAGCCCTAACTGAAGTCAATCAGTGTTGTTGGCACTCAGCACTTCAAGCAGGTCATTGGATATTATTGATTTAGCAGGGAGAGGCTGGTCTAAACTATCAGATCTATTACTTTTCTCTAAAGTTAATCTTCCCCACCCAGCCATTAATTTTTTTTTCTTTAATAAATGTTCTCTCTTCAGAATTTCCTTGCAAAACATATACTAAATACTTAATTTTGCTCAGCAATTCATTGGCACTTTCTTTAAACAAAGAATTCTAGACTCCAGCTAACTTGTGTAAACAGTCATCAAAATGCACAAGTAATTTTCTGGATTCTTTCATCATTACCTGGTGATGCCAAATGCCAAATGCAGTTTAAAAGAGAAACAGATTAGAATAAACTCTGCCCTCTATAATACTACTACAAGCCTGCAGTATTTCTACTGCTCTCAACTTGGATATAAAGCAGACCAGAATTTTGGCCAATTAATATAATGATATTATAGCAATGAGTTCAGGAAAGCTTCACTTTTCAACACAGCTCAGTGTAAATGGGTGGATAAGGTTTATGTTGATTATCAAAGAAATAATTTTAAGAACCCTACTTGAGACCGTGTTTCTGAGTACGTGGGAATTCCACCACCATCCCCTTCCCCTCTCCCCAAATCACTTACAAGTTTGTATTTCAGCTCCTTTTTCATGGAAAACAGCTTTAAATAATCCTTGGATTTAAAAATGCACAATGTCCATACAATTATATAGATTCAGAAGGAGTTAAATGTTTTTTCAAGATTTTGAAGCTGTACCAAACAAAATTATCGATTTCCAGTTTTTCTTTAAGCTGCACCCCAAATGGGTGTTTGAGCTTTCATGAAAATACATAAATAGGAAAAAACCTGCTAAACAAAAGATCTGGTCAGAAAAAATTGAACTGAAATTTGGTTTAAACTGTGATAAAAATTTCTCACCGATCAGCACTCATAATTCTACTAAACTTTATTTTTTTTTTTTTTGTATTGTGATATCTAATTTCAACTGCAGCCTTCTGAGAAATTTAGGTCTCTTCTATGGAAAATAGGTCTCTTCTATAGAACTGGGGAGTTTCATGGGAATGATCCTACAGCCCTTAGGAAAAAAAAGGTCTAACCTGCTGCATGCTCTCTTACACCCACAGAAATTTATACTTAAAACTGTAATTACTAGCAGATTGTTCAAAAACATTAAAACAAATATGAATAATTATGCAGGAACAGTAATTAATTTTCATCTCCCTGTCCAGGGAAACTCAAGGAATATGTAGCCATATTTTGTACTCATTTATTCACTCAGCAGCTAGAAGATGCTCTGTCCTACGTGACATTGCTATCCCCAGCTGTATACTCAGCAAAGTTCACTGTAATGACTTTGGGTCCCTAAAACACATACTATTTTTGAGTAGTGAATCTATTTCTGAGCTGGTTTAGAGCCAGCTGAGAGATAAGAGCAATCTCTAAGCCTGATCCATAATGAGTTATGGTTCAAAATTTGCTTCTCAGGCGAGTTTGCTCCTTTTTTCTTGGAGGAAGAAGCAATCGCAGATGGTGGTTCCACTCCGAAGGTTTGTCCCTACAAAAACCCCATGGATCTCCATCCCCCAGGAAAAATTGCTTGTGCATCCAAATCAGTTCCAAAGATAAGAGCTCCAGAGAACAAAGGACCTTAAACATGTTTTAACTTGCAGATGCATTCTCTGAAGCACCTTCTGATACTGAGATAATAAAATCATGCTACTTCAGACACTCCTATTACTCCTTCGTGAGGGAGGAAGAAGATTCTAGAACAATGTGCAAAAATCGAGTACTGACATAAATATTCAAAGACAGAAGGAACCAATATGACATCACCCAAGAAGCTTTAAGTGACCCAAATTTTTGTACTCAAAAATTAAACATCCCTGCCCAATCACTGCAATTGTTATCTGGAAAGCCTTAGGGGAAATAATTTATCAGTAGAAGGTTGCATTCAGTTAAAATGTAATTGTAAACCCAAATTAAAACAAGGAGGAAAGAAATGCTTCAGCTTTGATGACATGTTTGAACTGAAAGGGTCTGTGAGTTCAGAACCTCTTTGAATTTGCTTTTTTTTTCCAAGGCCATTCTATCTTCATAGGAATGAAGGGATGAAAACAAACTCTAAGAACCTATGTGCACAAGGTATAATTTCTTCTGTACTTCAAGATGAAATTGGTGTGGAAACTGGTCTGGAATTATGGCAAAAAATTTTAGGCCCTGTCTGACATACCAGGTCAAAGCTGAGAAGCTTCAAGACAGCCGCCTGATTGTCTGAGGTCCCAAAAAAGGGCAATGTCACTCCCCTCCCCATGGAGACCCTTAATTACTAGTGTCCTATTTTATGACTTCACTAGCTGCCCATTTTGGGCAGGATTGAATCAAACTGGGATATCTTTAACATATAGAAATAATTAACTTGTATGTAGGAGGTGATAATTGTTTTACAAATTCCTGTCTCTTGAACCATGGCCAGAGTATCATTGTAATGATATTTTGACTGTTTTCAATGGTAAAAATACTCACCTGGTATAGTATTTAACTACCTCACATATTTAAATGGATCTTTATTTTAGTTACAAGTCTGTTGCTGTGTTTCCTTGATTTCATACTTTTAAGAAAATGAAATTAGATTTTGAAAGTGCTTATCAGCTTTGTCTACCTCAACATCTAATGCTCAAAAATCAAAGCAGTGAAAGAATTTCTATTTTTCACTATCCTGTTCATGCGATTATTCTTTCCTTTCACTTGATAACTTTCCAGGCACAATGCAAAGTCATCTCAAAGAGAGTGGTTATGAAAAAAAATTGAGAATGCAGATGATGAAAAGTAATTTTCCACAGGTAGTCAGCTGCCTATATGTCTGCTGAATCATCAGACAGCTCTGCTGAAGTTCAGAATTAATTGTCAAAGTATGCCTAAAGGCATGAAACTTGGGAAAAGTATCTGTGCAGTTATATCTATTTAGTACTATAAATATCCATAGTTACTTTGAAAAGTAAAACAATTTAATCTAATCAGTGTAAGTGATAATAATCTATATTGGAGGTGATGTGTATAGTAGCACTTTCTGGGTTGGGTTTTGGGGGTAATTCTTAGATAGTGGGAATTTCAAAAAAAGTCATGTAAGTATTTTTCTTGCCTCTGCATAAGTCTTTGTAATGGAATAAATACCATGGATCTGTTGGGATTGCTCATGCACAAAATGACATTTTGTAAGTTCAGGACTTGGTAATGAATGTTCTCAGCATTCTTTTACCTACATGCATTTACTAAGTGATTTACAAAAATCCTTCCCTACTACTGCCAGCCAGTGTCCTCTTGTTTGTAATGATGATTGAGGCTTTGTTTTAAGATTAAATAAGAAAGAAACAAGTTATTTAACAAGAAAATTCAAAGTGTTCTGAAAGACATTGGGCAATACACAAAAAGCTCATCTATCTGGGGAAAAGATAATTTCAGCTTATTATAAAAAGATTAACTTGATCTGGGTATAAAAGTTAAATTAAATTCAAATGCTAATTGTCTTTAATGTAGCAGCATGTTGTTTCCCTTTATGAATTTTCATTGGAAAATAGTAAGTTATGTACTTGGATTTATGTAATTTTGTTCCTCTCTAATAACCAAACATTTATATGCATTTCAGGAAATCTCTGTCTCTCACGCTCATTAAAAATAAGCTAAAATACCTAGTATGTGACATTAGTCTTTTCCTATTAATTCTGCTGGATCCTTGTTCTCTGTATAATATTTTTTCTCTAATTTTCATATTTTATTATCTTATATTTGTTTTTCCTTTTTCTTATTTATGCCTCTTTCTCTTTTATCCTTTTTCACTGTTTCCTCTTTGCTTACAGGGTGCCTGAGGTTTCATAACATCTGCACCTGAAATACTCCACTTGTAGTTCAGATCTTTCTCCTTTTTCTTCAGATTCCATCTTAGCTTCTTCTACATCTGCATTTTCTGTGTCCTTCCACAGAACCCACAATGTCCCCTTCTCCCCTTCGATATATCTATACCTCTCTAATGTGTGCAGATAAATCTTGGCAGACAGCTGATGAAATAGCTACCAAGTGCTCCGCACAGTTCAGTGGGATATTTGTTGTCATTATGAGTGTTCTTTGAGGTTCTTTGTGGAATGGTCTTATCCCAGAGCACCTTCACAGGTGTGTCTTCCAGGGTATATGACCTAAAAGAAACAGAAAGAGAACACCAGAACTTAGTGTCTTGTTGCATGTTTTGTATGTCACTTCTGGTTGAGAGTCATCCTTTTGTCACTTGCAAAGCCTTCCCAGTTTTTCCTTTCCTGATATGCCATCTTAGCTGGTTGTGAGAAGGCCAGGGTAAAATAAGGAGACAGATCTGGGTGTCTCTAATAAGAGAGATATCATGGAGCTCATAAGCCTGAAAAGCAAAGGTGAAGAAAGCTGACAGATTAGCACCCTTTGTCACTCATTTGGCAAGCATATTTAAAAGCACTGCAGTGTTTTTTCTCATGCTGTCCCGTCTCTCTATGAACCTTCTCTGGAAATATCTACAAGGTTCCTACACTGCTCTCCTTAATACTGTGCTTTGAAAATACAAATTATTTTTAAATAATATTTGATTCTCACTGGTGCTGCCACCCTTGTTAATTGATTTGGTCCTCCTTTATTTTTTTGTATTTGATTAATTTTCCACTCATAACTCTCATATTTTTTTTCATCTGTAAGATCTTTGCTTTGGCTTTGCAGGACAGCAAGTACAATGGGTTTTTTACTCTGACTAGCAGAAATGCCTAAAATAGCATAGTTTACTCCTTGTGTACCAGAGTATTTAGAAATGCCAGCAGAACTAAGTGCTAAGTAGATAATAAATCTAAAATAAACTTGGTGGTTGAAAATAACAGTATTATATAAAAACAATAGAAACAAGTCAAAGGTAATAATGGACTTTATGGAAATGCAGTTTTGCACATAGAAATAGTGCAGTTATGCCACTGTTAAGATAGAAACCAGCTGGAGCTTCCTGAAAAGCAGTTCAACACATTTCTAGGCATAATGTTGTTTGAGAAAGCTCTTATTATTCCTCAAAATGTGTCAGTAGCTCCAGAGACACAATAAAATGGAATACACTCAGAGGTAATGCACACAGTGCAAAATTACATTCCCAAGCTTCAAGTAGTTCTGTATATACATAAAGGGAGCTACAAATGAAACATTGGTTCAGCTTTATAAGAGTACATAAAAAAAATTGTTACTTAAAAGGCAAAATGGTCCAGAAAGCTTTACTGCCACCATAATTTATTATAGAATTAATCTATTATGTGTTTGCACCAGGTCAGGCCACTAAAGGAAACCTGTGTCTTATCGAAATCAGATTGAGAAGTACAAATCGAGAATCCCTAATGGAGTACTAAGCACACTTCAAACAGCCAGCCATATGGACTGTGTTACAGCCCGGGTATGGTTTCTCTTGAGCCATAAACTTCGGCAGCAGAGTGTGGAAGACTCTTTATTTGATATAGGGTCTTCAAGAACAATGATGCATTTGAAAAAATAAATTAATGCTTGGCTCTGAAGTCAAGGATTCAGACCTCCTCCCAAAGACACCTCCTTCCTATTTCCTTCCTAAACCCTATCCTTTTAAATTAGGTCTATTTCAAAATAGCTTTTGCAGATAATGCACTAAGCTTCTGAAGTCAAAGTGCTTAAAGAGGAAAGCCTGTCTAATCATAGCATGTGAGACCAGAGATATCATATTATCAGTCAATACCCACAAGAAATTCGTATGGGGTCAGGTTCATTCCCTGTATATGCACAAGTAGCACTATTTGAAAGTCCAATTTCATGATTAATAAGCTTATGGACTGTTTTGACTATTTTTATCCATCTAACAAAACTGAAACTTCATTGTAAACTGGACTGTTCATAGCAGAGAAATCAGTTTTCTGTGAAATCATGTCAATGTACTGTGCCCTTGTGCTAGTGAGGCACTCACGTAACATTCTGGTAGCTGGAACAAAGCCCCTTCCTCTGCCAAAGGTTTCTTTAGGAAGTTAAGCAAATCTCTTTCAATTGTAGATATGCTGTGTCGCTGAAAGATCACATGGACTTTGACAAACTGCCTTGATAAATGCAGTTCCCTATCGATTTCCTACCTGTGTCCTGTGAACTCCTTTGTAAATCTTGCACTTGATTTTTATTTTTCCTTGTGCTATGTCTAGAAATCGAAGATAGTATTTCCTTTTTTAAGCCTCTTACCTGACTAGTTTATATGTTTTTCAATTCATCAACTGTCTCCAGCAAAGGCAAAATAGAAGATAATATTATTTTAAAAATTTTTTCCTCATCGCATAGAGTAATATTCATGCACTATTTTTTTCACATCATTGAAACTTATCTATTGAATTTTTTATCATTTTTTTAAAGTTATACCTTTGTAATAGTTTTTGTTTCTGTACTAACAACTAGTTGGAAAAATTACTTTTGGCATAATACTGAAATTAGAAATTATTTGTTGTATTTAGTCCGTATTTACATTATAAAATAAGAGGCACACAAAATTAGAAGTTGGTCTAATGTTCCAACTCATTACCTGCAAAGTTTTGCTGCAGTTTTCATAACACCAGATGAATCAAAAGAGCATGACTCTTCTAATAAGAAATTCGCTGTGATAATTACTTGCTCAACATATATCTTTGTTTAAAATATTACCCAAAAAAATCCAATCAGGAAGGTCACTTTTGATATAAATAAAAAGATTTTATAATTACAATAATTTTGTTGCATCATATTGCTATCTTGCATTGTTTTAAGAGAAATATTAACAATATTGTCACCGATAATTTTGATTTGCACTGGCAAGGCATATTGCTCCAGAAATTCAAATATTTAAAGAATATCATGTGTATCAGCTAAACAGTTATCTCAGTATGATATGGTGGTGAAAATGATATCTGAGTTACATGTACTCATTACAGAGAGTGATGCATAAAACTACTCACTCAAGATCACGCAGCACATCAGTGGTGTTGCTGACCATGAAACCCCCTGCCACTTTGAATACTCAGCCCAATGCCTTACTGTAAAGAAAAGGAACCAAGTAAGATGCCTTAAACAGTGATAAAACTCTGCAAGGAGACTGCGAAGACCTTCTAGAGTAATAGCATATAATTAAAAGCATGTCACTTATAGTTGGTGTATCATATACCGCTCTGTGTTACACTTGTTTTCTGAAAAGATCAGAAATCAGCATGCCAGTATAATGATAGCGCCTTCCAGCAGTTTCTTGAAGTCTAAATAAAAACATAATGAATATAAAAATGTACTCACACGTCATGAAAGTGTCAGTAGTCCTCATCCAGTATCTTTTAATCAATATGTTTAAGTTGACTTTTAAATTAGTTTTCTACTTTTCAAAATATTGGCTCTCCCAGTAAAGAAGAGAGTTTTTCTATGGGCAGTAGAACAAAGAAGAGAGGGCGGAAAAAGAGAAACTTGTAGTAAAATTTTCAGTTAGTAGACAAAAAACAGTAATATTTCCTGCTGCTTTCTACTCTTGAAGCATATTTACACATCGATCAGTTACAAAGAGGAAAGCAACAAAAAAAAGAAAAAAACACACACAAAAAAAAAAAAAAAAAAAACAAAAAAACCAAAAAAAAAAAAAACCCAAACCAAACCAAACCAAAAAAAAAAAAACCCTGAGTAAGAGCAGTTTATTCTTGATATTGTCAGTCTATTATTTGAGACCAAAATCTGAATACAAACACACTTCTACTAATTTTTAAAAACATTATTATAGAACGACATTAACTCTTATTCTTAAAAGGTTTTCTCTAATATATGCACATATATGTGTTTATGTATATGTTATGGTGACAGTAATCTGTACAGAAAGTCAAGGATATTTTAGTAAGGAAGGAATACAATTTTATATAATTTTTATATTGAGATAAATTACATGACAAACAGTTGAAAAATTATTTATGCTGAAATGGGGACTAGACTAATGTTAACCTGCTGTGTCATTTTATTAGTTCCTTACCATCTGACCTTCATCAAAGCAGCTATCATCAAGTGCTATCATAGACTCAGTGGACCATACTCAGTGGTTTTGTAAGGAGTCAAAAGTTGTGCTGGAAGTGCATGTGAACATCCATGGTTCAGGGTTTGAAATCAAGCAAGTTGCCCATTTTCATGAGGTGCTGAACACAGATCCCTGCTATCGATTGCATGGTATTTGACTAGGGGTTTGTAGCTTAGACCATCGAGACAAAAGGAGATATACAGACTAAGTTTCACTAGGAGTGCATCAGAAACCAGGAGTCTCTTATTATTGTCCAACTACAGTTATTAGGTCACTCTTCTGTGCTTTTAAAGTTTTATTTATTTTCTTTTTAGTGTGACTTTGGTTTGATTTAAAAACTAATGTGTCACTTCTGTTACTGTAACTGTGAGAAGTTACTGACAAAATTCTTCCCTGTGATTAGCCTGAACTCAAATATAGTTTGCTTCAAAGTTAGATTTTCATTCTGGCATATTGATATGTCAAGAAGATCCATAGCATCATGATGCACTTAAGCTCAGCCCTAGTAAATGGATGCATGTTGAGATTATGGAACTGTTTACACAGTGTTTACAGGTTTTTATTCTATCCTCTAAATTCCTGATGCCAAAGCTTCTGGAATATGCCAATCAAAATAGGGATTACAGATATATCCTTTCCAAGACACATATTTTGAGAAGCTATTTTATCACATTATCTGCGGGAGGCATTACTATGCCCATGGAGTAACGTCAACATAAAAGTAACTAGATTAATGCTTTTAAAATATTGACAATGTCCAGAGCACAGAAAGCTTAACACTCCCAGGGTGCACCTGCACCTTGAATCCCTGCACCTTGCTATGAAAATGCTTATTGCTCTTTGTTCTTACTTTGCACCCTACAGAGTAAAGAATATGGATATTCTCTGTATTTTACCCATTTATTGAATACCTAGTTATTTTATATATATATATATATACGTGCATATATTTGTTGCTTGAAAGTCTTATGAACTCATTAAACCCATTATCATTACAGGATAGATCTTCCCAGAGAAAACTACCATTTTAAGCAAGAGCATTAAACTTTACTTTGGGAAGACAAAGCCCTAAGTAGGATGATGGGTTTCCTTTCCTCCCTCCCTTTCCTCTAGCCAGCCAGGCAATGCATTTTCCAAAGACACCGGTGCCTCAGGAATGTTATTTAATTTCAGTGGGGATGAGGGGTTTCCACCTATATTTATAGTTGTCATTTTTATGCTTTAAACCTCACAAGCTTTCTTTGACTATGGAGCCATTCATATATCCTGAAAGAATGTCAGATAATTTACTGTTGCTGGGCAGAGTTTTACTCACAATGGCGTGAAGAATTACATGCTGTACTCCTCTTTTATTGCTTATGGGCCAAATCCTGCTCTCATTTACACCACTGGAATAATAAATAGCCTCCTTTGAGAGCATTATGTGTGTTTTTTTCATTGTTTGAGGAAAAAGAAGTTACTCAACGGCAGTCTAAAAAGCTAACTCTGCTAACCTGTGAGTGCAGAATGTCCAGTGGTTTTAACAAAAAGAATAAAAGATGTCCACTGAGGGAACACTAAGAGAAACACACTTCACATTTAATCTAGAATTTCTTTAGTGCTAGCTATCTTTCTATTTTGGAGAAAATCAGGCAAAATTTGTAATAGGAGAATACAAAGGAATTTAGACAACTTAGCAGTACCAGCAGCTGCAACTGCCTCTGTGATTTTGCACCTGAACACAAAACACCTCAGTAAAGGTTGTTAGTGCATTAAATTACTTCTCCCTAAACAGTCTGCAAATGATGACAACCTCAGAACTTTATCTCTTGGAGACAGATCAGAGCTCTGGGCTGCAAGGCAGGTGTTCTCTACCCCCAGTCTGTGGGGTGGGCACACACTGGAGCTGTCTCTGTCACTCCAGCTGCATCCAGACCAAGGGATGTCCCACCACCAGCCCTGGTGTCTTCACAAGGAAGCAGGCAGGGGAGGTAGGTGTGTATATGGACAGTGTGAGGTCTTGAGGAGTTTTCAAGTTCTCCCAGAGCCCCTCTTCAAGGTGGAAATTGTCATGTCCCAGTGTGAGGGTGAAAAGGCAACCCTGACTTATTAAGGAAGAAGGAAAATGGAAATGTGGAAGAAGGAAAGTATCCTTGAAAGCAGAAGGGATTTTATGGTGGCCTATAGTTCAAAATGGAAAGGGAGTTGAGGGGAAATGATACAAAGAGTCTCTGATTTATGCACTGAACTGATCCTACAGTTCTAGAATAGATGACACTTTAACAGAAAAATTGGTTTGTGGACCACAGGGCTGTGTTCCCTCCCAGTCACAGCTACATGAATCAATTCCCTGTCCCATTCGTCATCCTGCAGTACTGCAGTTCCAATGACAGCAGTGGTTCATGCTGAAAAATAGCTTTACAGGAGATTTTACTTTATTTTTACATAAAATGTAATTTAACAGGTGTAAAGAGCAAGAAAACTACTGATCTCTATGCAATCTTCGTTGTAAAATATAACTTTGATGGCCAGCGAAATCCTCGTTTTAGCTCCCCACCAAGTCGAAGTCACTTTCACAGCAAGTCACTTAAACACTCTGGTGCAGTCAGTATAAGTAGTTATAAGCCTTATTGACAGGTGAAGATCCCTTATCCCCCGGGTCACAGATGTGATTAATCCTTAAGCAAAGTTCTTTGGTGCAGCTCTTTTAACTTTTAAAGCACTCAGTGTGCAGCAAGTAGTAATAATTTTCTAAAATGCCTTATTTGAAAGAAAAGTGTGTCTAGAAATGATGTCTAAATATAGCTAGCAACTAAAAGCTACTAATGCACAAGTATCTATCATTGGACATGAGGACAAGCTGGACAGATAATGAGGTCAAGTCACTTCATGCTCTAGGAATTAAGAAGAACCATGAGAGACAGAAAACTAAGAGAAGCAAACTACCCAGCAAAGTTGTTTTGACAAAATTGTGGGGATATCTGTTTGGGAAATATGATATAATACTTTATAAAAGCACATGTTGAAAACCAAAATTTATTTCTAAATGAGTCTATTTTCACAAATGGTTTTTTCACCACTCAGGAAAGGCTTTCAACTGCAAATTATGACCACCATTACTTAAAAAAAATAAGAAAAAAAAATTCAGACCTATGTGGCTTCATATCATAACCCTTCAAATCTGATGCACCAAGGAATGGGTCTGCATGCAGAGTGAATATGAAGTAAAGCATCTGGATAACATTCCTTCGTAGCGCCAGACTCTACTCAAACTTAATCCTTTAAAAACCTTAGCTCACTGTCTTGGGGTTTCAAAACATTCACTAGACTTTCATTCAAGGCTGTACTAGAAGCTTAAGACAAAGAGAGCTGTGATTTTTTTTTTTTTTTTTTAAATACTATGAAAGAGGCCTTTTCGCTTTCCCCAAAACACAAACTAGAAAGAGGAAATAAACCATTATTTACTAAATTTTCTTTACTGTAAACAGCTGAATACATTTCATCTGCAGTTGAAATCAGTTTGTGTAAAAACCAAGACATTTAATTCTTAAAACAGACACTACTTAAATTCATCTGTAAAGACTGTTTATGCTACAAGCTGCCGGAAAGATCTGTGGAATTTCCACCTTTGGAAATATTCAAAATTTTGCTTGATGAGGGTCGGAGTGACCTGATTAACTGGGATCTTAACCCTGCTTTGTGTAGAGGCTTGTACTAGATGACCTTCTAGTCATCTAACCTAAGTGATTCTGGTTTATAACCATCCCTTCTGCTAAAATAAGAAGGAACAGAATTTGTAAAGCAAAATATTCTTTCTATTTGAAGCAAAGAGTACCTACAGCCTGAATTTACAGGAAACAATGTGACCTACAGTCACAGACCTGTTACAAAATTACCCTAAATATGAAACTGGGCTCCCAGGTAATTTCATCCTGCAGAAGGGAACAGGTGTTTAGCAGGTGTTTCAGACTGGTATGAACTCATACAGGCCATGAGGTGTTTAGTAGTCCAGTACCTTCTCTGACTTCTTTCTTCTGCTTACATATTAACATCTTTCACTACAATGGGTAAAATTAATTTCATAAAACTGCTTTCAAGAATATAAATATTAACTATCTATCTATCTTTCTATGTATCTAAACAAAGTAATAGACTGAATTCCTAAACTTCTCTAGGAAGAGTCTGAAAATTCTTGTTATTGTCTAGGTAGATTTTAATACATTTACTCTTGGAAAGGAATTTGGTTTGTTCTGGTGAATTGTGAATACACTCACATATGCAAAGAGAAAAGCTGTCAGAGAGGAAAAGAGAGCTCGATACCACTCCTTGTAATTGTTGTATCCTTCTACTGCAAAAATATGTAAATGCTTCACCTCAGACTTACAGCTGGTGCTCAGTAGCACCATATTCTCCACTTGCTGAAAGACTCTTGTAAGTCCAGAGAGTAGGATTTGGGGAAGTGCTAAGCTTCAAAATTACAATGTAAATTGAGGAGATTTAAATTTTTTTAATTCCCTTCTGTCATATATTTGGAAAAATGAGGCCATGTACATCTCAAATTCTTCATGTTATATTAACAAATTTTTTTGACCCTTAATCTCTCCATCCTTGCCCTTCTGATCTAAAACCTATGCAAAACAACATTCTCTTAACTCAAAGATTCACAAAGAAAATTAATACTTTTGAAGCATTAGAAAATTACAGAAATAAGTATCATACATGAATCTTTGGGAAAAGCTGTGTGCATTTTTAGTGAGAAGTGGAGATAATAAAGAAGAAATAGTTAAAGTACTGTTTTTAATTAAAGATCACTGCTCAGAGTTATATGGAAATATGGTAGGCAACCATGCAATTAAAGACTGTAACAGTGCCTATACAAAAAAGAGGACCAAATCAAAGCTGTAAAGACACCAGTATTGTCCTTTGCAACTGTTTGACTTCACACAGTGTTCCTTTAAAAATATTTCCATGCACCCAGTCAGAAAAGAAAATCCCAAGATTCAGCAGTTGTAGAGCATACCAGGAATAGAGCCCATTTGAAGAGTGTCAGTGGAGCAGATCTGTGAAAACTTAACCTTCTTCTGCACAAAGGTGAAAACTATACTCTCAATATCCCTTCTTTAGAAGAACTGAACAGCAAAAAGAATTACTGCTGAACTGAAACTTAAAAAGAAAGGTGACTGACACAAATTTTTTCTTTAATGCTCTATTTTCAATATTAACTTCTTAAACTTTATTTGAGTATCAGTAGCAACTAAATATCCAAGCCCATACAATAATGAGAGGAATATATCAATATTTTCAAAGTGGGGTATTTAAAATACTAAAACCTCATTCCTATGCAAGAATAGAAAATGATAAGGGTGGCTTCTTGTGACAAAGGAATGAGAGTTAATGCTCCAAAAATAACCTGTTCTGATCCTCATTCAAGGTTTATAATTTTCTTCCCCTCCAGAATTAATTCAGAATGAGCTAAATGTATTTGATAGATGTCAATCACAAAGGTGTACCTGATCAAAACTTTAACAGCTTGATGTTTATATGACATATAATTGATGGAAATTTCATGACAGTACACCGGAGGAAAAAGAGAAGCTAATTCTTTTTTATTACTCGATTTTTATGTCTTTTATTTCTTGGACTGAATCACTGAAAAAAGTCATGTAAATCCTTTGTTAGGACCAAATCATAACTCAGTTCCTACCCTATAGTGAGAGGACAAAGAATAACAGTTTTAAACTGAAGAAAGTACATTTAGATGGGATATAAGGAAGAAATTTTTTACAGTAGGGGTGGTGAGACAAACTGAAATAGGTTTCCCAAAGAAGTAGTGGATGCTCTATCCCTGGAATTGTCCAAGGTTAGGTGGGATGGGGCTTTGAACAGCCTGATCTTGTGAGTGATGTCCCTACCTGTGGCAGTGAAGTTAAACTGGTTGATCTTGAAGGTCTCTTTTAACACAAACCACTCTGTGATTTTACAGCTCTATGAAATTGGCTATTTAAACCAAATTAAATAATGTCAAATGATAAGCTAAACACTTTGAAAATTAAGTTGTCCCACACATTAGCAATGACAGTGTAGATTTATTACATTAATTCATTTTTTTGAGCTGCTTTTATTTGTGTAATAGTATCTGAATGCAACCTTGAACTTGGAAGACTTTACCAATTCCTGAAAAACCAGGATTTTGTTTTAGGTCCTCCTGTACCTTTATACATTCATCCAACACAGGAGTAATACAGGTTTTGGGAGTTAATTTTCTGCTCATTTAGTATGATCTTTGGTAAGGATAACCAGCAGGCTCACAAGACTGTACTGTACCTTTTGGCTGATCTCCACTTTGTGTGTCTATCTTTGTGTCTAACCCATGAGGACTGTAGCAGTTTGCTTCTGAAAAGCACCAATGTCCTAGTCCTAGTTCTATCCCTAAGGTTTTATCTTTAGAAAATAGAAGAGAGCTGCCAGTAGTCTCTCTCTTCAGGATTTTCTGTAACAAGTTCCCAAGGACCTGTAGCGTGTGGCTTTTAATTTCAAATAATATCACTACCTAAAGAGAATTAATAAAAAAAACCTATACTTTTAATCAGGTCAACAGCAACAGCAAAGACCTATTTTGACAGCAATTCTGTTAAGATAGTTAACTAGTTAAATAGTGCAAGAATAAAGTCTTTAAATAGAAGTAAATTAAAAATAAAAAGTATAAAATGTGGGAAGACAAAACTCTTATTCTTTCTTTTATTTTTTTTTAAATACTATGAACTATGATTTATGGCAGCTTATATGTGTTTCATCTCATGAAAAAAAAACAATAGAAAAGGATTTATCCAGTCAAAAAGTCTGCCCACACCAGCTCCCACAGAAACTTTTGATTACAACATACTGCTTTACCATTAATGCGTACCATATAATGCATTGAACGAAATGCCAGATTTCATTCCTTGATTTTTTCCTTAAAACCCACAAATGATTAAAGTAAAATGTGCATGATGATTTTAGAATTCATTTCTAAATGTTAGAAATGTTAGTGACAGATAAATGTTAGGAGGAATTCTGACTTACATCAATCAATCTTGTAACAGAAACGTATTCAAACTGAAGGATATAACAAGGTGAGAAACATAAGTCCATCTGAACACTCCATCAATTCCAAAGAACACAGTCCTACTCATTTTAATAATTTTCTTTTTCTTAACCATTAGGCTGTACCAATTATTATTTGGCAACTGCCAGTAACACATCAGCTAACAGAGTGGAAATGTCGTTTTTTAAAATAAGTTAAATGTCTGATCACACAATGTATGAGTAGAGTATTTAATGATGTAAGGAGCCTGTTTCCTAAATATTCAACGTTCAGAACTGTTGAACTTCATTATCTAAGGGAAATGCTGAAAGTTGGCCGTCACTGAACACTAGAAAGGATTGTGATTTACATCTGAGCTTTGAAAATATTCTAAAAGTGGAGCACCTAGATTGCCATACACCTGAAAACAGGATTAGACTATCACACACACATCTTGAACATATTTTTGTTTTATAAAAGAGGCAATTCATCAAACTGCAGAACAATATACTCTATGCAATGAAAGCGCTATTGAAAATCTTCCAAGTGAGAAAGTAAATATTTTATAGGAAAGGGGAACATTTTCAAAAGTGACTTCGAAGCTTGAATCACGTAAATCACTTCAAGGACTTTTAGGCATCTGTATGTTTGGTAGCTTTTGAAACTGTTTCAGGCTCCTGAATCAGGAAAGGTCAGATTTATAAACACCAGTAGAGGGGCTGTTCATATAAGTTTAAACACTCATGATGTAGACATCTAGGTTTGAGCTAGTCACTCCAGTTCCCCTTCAAATTAGCAGAGAAATGATAGGACGATGTTAAGATACCACTTACCTCTGCATGGCGTTGACATCGAAATAGATCAGATAAATTCCACCTCCTGCATCTCCTCCACTGACTATAAGGAAATCTATTTATACATCAAATTAAATTATCTCAAATTATCTGCTCTAGATTGCTAAAGGTGAAAATAAGGTTCTTAGAGACATTTACAAAGGAAGAACCTAATTCCCATTAACATCCTTTACAAACCAAAAAGAAAGTACTAGAAAAGAATATCAAATTCACCTTGTCTATGTCTGAAATCAATGGAATTTTAGTTAGTAGCTTTCCAAAAGCTTACTGAACTTTCGAAGTGTAAAACCTTAGCCTTACCCCTATGCATATTCCCTTAGGTACATTTGAGAATATTATACTTTCATGCTTGGCTTTAAATTTTCTAAGTCCTTCTCAGTATAATAAGTAATATTAATATATCTTCTTCAATATGTTTTAGTCATCATGATAAGAGCCAATTTACTCAAATTTTACAGGTCTTAAGCACATAAATTTTAAGTGAGTTGCTCATTGCAATGCCTAAATTCCTTCAGTCAAGGCAAAGCATAAAGTGTTTTTGAAAGCCTTTAGAGCTACATCATGTTCACCTAATTTATTGACCTAAGCTGAGATAGGCAATTTTGTGAAAATTCAAATACCACTTTCTTGCATTTACTTTACAAAGAACAGTGGTATGTACTAAAAGAAAAAAAAAAGACAGTTTTTTAGATACCTAAACTGTAGATGAAATTTAGTCTCAGAGGGACTGCATCAAGCCTGGATAGTTTTGTTTGCCTTCTATTCTTATTCTTTAAAAGAATGCATTGCTTCCCACATTTACAGAGACATTAAAGATGAAATCTTGAAAGAGATTATGCTTTTAGAATAACAAAAGTGTCTCAGCAATGTGCATGCTAACACAGAGGATATGGCAAAACAGTGGTAATTAGTTATATTGGAACAGAAATTGGACAAGACTAAGCATTTACAAAAATCTCATTCTGGAGTTTAAAGTGTTGGATTTACTGTTTCAATTTGACTTCCATACTTGAATAGGATTTTTTGAAGGTAGAGTTTGAAAAAAACATTTTGAAGTTCTCGGATGAAATGTGCTGCATGAATGAAGAGCATTGTTCTATCACCCGTGATGTCAGGTGGCTGCATCACAGCTAACTGTCATTGCCAAGCAATTCAGTATTTACCAAGACAGCTGAATGATCCTGGGATATTTCATCTCCTCTGCCTTATTCAGTAAAAAAGCCCTGAATGTCAAAGGAAAAGCAAATAGCACTTTGACTCTAGGAAGCGTGCCTTTCACCATTGCATTAAATTCCAACATGTCTTTCAAGTCAATAGAAAAAAAAATGTTGATGGAACATTCTTTAAAATTAATACTCCCACTAGAAATTCTGTAATAAATGCCTCTCCTTTCAGCATGGAGATGGACATATTCTGGTCTTTGTTGGAGCCAGTGTATCACAGCAGGAGCAGCATGCATGGTAATAGGGCAGAAATGATACTCTTCTGCACATATGGAACCAGCAAATTAGGTCAACTTTTTTAATTGTAAAAAATGATTGAATCCCTTCCATTTCAATTGAATAGTCATTTTTCCTAACAGCAAGCATTAATGACTTCCCTGACTAATGAAAATTAATTGCTAGACCGCCTTGACAATTACATTGTGATCGATCAAGTTTAAAGGAGCTGCAAGGGTCATTTGCTGTAATTCTAATGCAATCCATTAAATCTGCAGCATATGATAACCTTTAACTTAGTTGCATATTAGGGAATACTAATGGCAACTCTAGATGTCACTGTTTATACAAGAGGAGATACATCATGTTGTCTATTTCTCCTAATGTTCTTAAGGTGTTGCTGTTTCTCAGCTGACGCAGAAATTCCTCTTGACATCAGACAGAACCTGTGTAATCTTATCAAGGTGCTATAAAGGCAGAGTTGTACAAATCTATAAAGCAGCCTGAGAATGGTCATCCCATTTCAAGGTAAGCTCCTGGCTGTTACACAAAACTGAGTTGTAAAATGACGGAAATATTTGCTAAGTCCTGATGGAATGCATTGTCAGAGAAATACATCTAAAGCAAGCATCATATTTTACTGGTCCTGCAGAAGCAATCAACAGGGCTACACCCTTGAATGAGATCTGCTGTCTCTTAGACAAAATGGAGTTGTAAAATAAGGCTCAAATTTGTGAAGGGGTTCTTACTGAACAACAAATACAAATGGTACTAGAAAATCAGAACTGCACTGTGTATTCTTGAATTCCTTTCCAGGCACATCATCCAAATGTTTACAGCACCTGCATGGTGAATTAAATTTTTTATTGCAACAGGAATTCAAGACAAATCCTATTCGACCTAAAAGCGAAACATGGCAAACAAAACCACCACAACAACAAAAGCAATAAACAAAAAGAGGAAGATCTCTAAACTGAAGCTTATGCAGCTGATTTGAACTATCCTGTACATTTAAAGGCATTTTTGGGGAAAGTTTGATAAGTTTTTTTCACAAGGTGAGAAAATAATGATTGAAGAAGTGAATGGAAGAATAAATTCTAATCTAATTTTAATCTGCTGCCTATTTTTAATGGGGATAGGTAGTGAGTTTAGATTTCTATCTAGGCCTTTTTAATATAGACACAAGAGACACACTCATGCAATCTCATCTCAACATCTCATTTCAAAATTGTGAAAGTGTGTCCCAGTAAAAAGCTTTTTGTGTCAATATTGAGTGCATGTTTTTACGAAAGTGGAAATGAGTATTTTTTAGGTCGATACATCAGTTTGTGAGGTAGTTATAGAAAGAAATTACAACCTTATTCTTTAGTTCTTCAAATAAAATAGTCCAAGGTTTCTTTGTCTTTTGGGAGAGGTTATTCCACCATCTACTAACAACTATGAATATAGTGCAAGAATTGCAGCAGTGATGTCCGTTCACAAAAGTGTAAGTCTGTAAAAGCCAAGGAAATTTTGGAACCCACACACCTTCTGCATATCTCATTTACATCTAAGGCAACCAGCCTACAGTGATCATTGTAGAGATTCTGTAAATAGGATTTTGCACAGTCCTACCTAAAATAAGCACAGAAATGTGAAAGAATACACAGATTCATGAAAAAAACCCTAGGTCACAAATTAATCTAATTTGAAATGTTAAACCAGTACTGTAAATAAGCATTCTATAATATTATTTCTCAGATAGACTTAAGGTTTTTTCCTAGTTTCTTTACTAGCAAAGAGAAAAAGCTTATTTCTCCACAGAAATATTAGCACTCTAGATTTCTCAGAGAAGCAAGAGTTCTCAGAATAAGAAGGATGCTGACTCTGCAGAATCCAAGTGATGAATTTCTTTCATTTTTTGTCCTGATGGGAAAAAAAAGACACAAGGCAACCAGCATAAATAAACTCTAAAGCTGTAAGTGAATAAATATGTAGTTACAGAAGCTAGGGTTACCATGATAGACTTTTGTGTAGCAGTCAACATCACACTAAGAGCCAGTGATCTGGAAGGAGTAGAATTTTTTAAGTGCACCTAAAAAGCTGAATTTAAAGCTTTTCCTATACTACAACAGAAGAATACTTACCTATTTTTAGATTTGCTTCTAGTGTGGCCAAAGTATGCACTGAGACCAATATAAACCGGCAAGAATTCCATGAAAACCAATTAAGTTAATGTGGATTTATAGAGGTATAACCAAGATCAGATGTGAGTCTGTGGAAATGTACTTGAAACAGCCCAGAGACATGAGCTCCTTCAGACTACAGAGGTTTCAGTTTTTGTAAAATGGATTGTGATCACTGGATCAGGTTTGGGTGTAATCGCTGTGGTGGACTACCAGTGGTCTACAAAAGTTTCCAGTAAGTATCATCAGGGAGCAAAACACACTCCTGAAGACAGGAGAAAGCTGCACAATTACCTGCTCCAGCATGGCTGATAAAATATTGGACAACCTCCCCAGACCCTTCTGTTCCACCCGAACACTCTTGGAGTCCTAAATATTTTGAAAATATTCACATAATCTTTGACCTTTTTAATCAAATTTATTATTAGAAATTATATTTACTTTATCTTAGCCATAGTTTGCCTGAGATACTTTTCATTTTAACCAAAAGCTACTGCTGCACATTGTTTATGGAAACTGTTCTAAAAACCTGGTTCCACACAAACTTTTCATATTTTCTATTACAATGTAAGAGTCAAAGCTTGCTGAAATCAATGAAATAGTTTTATAGGCCTTATTGACTTTTACCAAGACTAAGACATGAGCAGAAGTTTAAGATTTAGCCATGAAAGTATGTTAACATACTCTGAGTTTATGTGTGAAAGCATTTCCACTGGTCTCAATGGCTTTCATGTTATCCACATTATGCATGTGCTTATCTAGTGCATTGAATCAAGACTTTCATGTCTACTCCTGAGACAAAACTTTTGCCTTTCAGTTAAATCTCATCTCGAGTATACTTATGGATTCTGACATTTTCAACTACCCAGCACTCAAAAATGAAACCTCTGACTAGTTACGGTTCTGAAGCACTTTTAGAAACTATGGCATGTAAAGATAATAGTCTCGTCTCATACAGTAAAGGTAAAAACCATACCACTATCAAATGTGACACTGTTGATGTGGAAAAAAATTAACTTTCGCAATAGGTTATTAAATTGTTAATGGCTGCGTTCTGTTCTCAGGTTTGTGGTTTGATGCAGTCTGGGCAAAATGTCAAATTGTATCAACACTGACGTCTTCTGACAAGCTCAAGGGGGTAAAAAAAAGAGCTGAATGAATAAGTTGTTCTGTAAATAAAGAGACATTGTAACCTTTAAAGTGAGACAGAATTTAATTAAGAAAATTAACACAGACTTTTGAGAGACTGCAGTTTTCTGAATCTCATTCTTCTCTGTCAAGCGAAAGTTATAATCTTTTATAATAAGAAACAGTAAGTGTCTATTTTCTGATCAAAAGTTAGTGATACTGTCTAGATGAAAATGCAGAGGAATGAAGTTCATGAATTTGACTTTTTCCTTTTATCCGTTTTTAGCTTATACAGCATCACGATTAGATGACAGTTTCACTATCTCCACTTCAAAAGCGAGGAAAACAAAATGTAGTCAAGAGTGAATCAATGGGATGGCCAGGGTAAACATCAAAATTGTGTTTTCACTTCCCTTTCTAGTGCTGTATTTAAGGATCAGAATGGATTATTATTTATCTGCTAAAATTTTTAAGCTTCCTTCTCTCCAGCCTAGAGAAACAAAAGCTAAATCTCTTAGTCTAACTTTTAGTACTGAACCATTCTGTTTCCACAATATGTTTCTTTCTCAGGTTCTGTATTTTTCCATTTCCTGTGTATTAACTCCTGGAGAAGAAAAAGCACCAGTACCTCTTATTGGTCAGTGAGGGAATTAGTTAACTGGACTATTTTTAAGTGGCTATATTCTGATATTTTAATCAGGCCTATTCAATAAGATTAAGATGTTAAAATTTTGCAGAAAGATTACCAGACCACTGAAAACTGAGATCTGGGAAAACACGTTTTTATTTTTTATAGAAGAATTGAAAGAATGAATTATGAAAGTCAAGAAGAAAGGAAGAAAAGAAGGCAGGATACAGAAGGGAAAGTAAGAAGATAAAGAAAAGATTGATTTATTTTTTTGTTTCAATCAAAAATTAGTAAATAATTGTTTGGAATTTTCCATATACTGTCATGATTTTCCTGATTAAAGGTAAAATTTCAGAAAAGTATACAGAAAAAAAAATTCTGCTAGTTTTTGAAATTTACATCATTTTTCTGTTAAAAAAAGAAAACAACCCAGAGAGAGAGAATAAAATTATCTAGGTAGTTAATCCAAGCAGAAGAATACTGTCTAATGCTACAGTTGATTCTATATTTTTAATGAAGATAAATTTTGGGTGCTGAATAGGGGAGAAATGTTGATTGCAAGGGTAGAAACTTTGGATTTGCACAGTCTTATTGTTCTTCAGACTCTAAGTGTATCAACGAGTCTGCACTGACTACAAAGGGAACTTAAGTATCTTGACCATATATGGAGCTGTCCTTGAGAAACATGAGATGTCTACAGTGAGGTGTCTAAATCCAGAACCGAATTCCACACCAAATGATCACACTCACAGTTTATAGTTTTGTCTATGTACCATACACAAAGTTAATATTTTATGCATTTCCATATAGACTTCTAATTCACATAGACATGGCCACAATCTCATGTTGAGAAGAACAGCTCAGCTGTCTCTGTCTCAGGAAGCTGACATTGTTCTCTGCTTCTAATTAATCTTATTCCATCAGTTCATTCCAGCAGCTGGAAAGGGTTTTCCTTCTGAGGATTGCAGCAGCAATGTTTCACTAATCCGACAATATTGGATCTTTGCAGATGGTAGGCAGTGATGGCACGTGTCACCTACTCTTCAGTTTTCCATTGACCCATCCAACCTTGCTATGGAAGTATCTCCCTCTTCCCTTGGGAGCACTAAGTAAGACTACATTCCAACTTGGAAGACTACTTCACACCACAAAGCATAAAAGGATTATTATTGGACCTATATTTATCTTTTATTCCTTCTAAGTCCATCTGCAATTAATTTTAGTTCCTATTGATCATCTTCTCATTTTAGTGCAATATAAACATTAAGGAACAATGGGAACTTTGGCTCTGCAACTGCTTTTCTGCAGAGACACTGAGGCTGTTACATCTTTTATCTGCACAAGGCTAAGGTTGTTATTTTCAACACTGAATGCTTTGTTTGATAACATCTTAAAAATGTTATTGATCCTGAGGCTTTAATGTGGAACATTTGTTAGCTTAATGCTCTGCCATCTCTCTGCTGTTCACAGAGATGTAACTGTTATGGAGGGTCCCTATTACAGAAGGTTTATCACCGTAATTTATTTGAAGACTGATGCTTCAAGAATGTGAGCATGTCCTGTAGAATATACCAACCATCCTTCATTTGCTTTGATTGTTGACTGCCTTTATCACATCACTGGATCAGAGCACAAAAATGCAGCTGTTCTTTGAACTTTTTTATGTTTTGCACCATCATATTTATGGCAACTGTAAAAGACTGAATCAGCTGAGGGCTGGGCCAGCATACTCTTTCAAGAAGCAGGGTTTTTTAAACTCTCCAAAAATCCCCAAATATTTTTTCCATGAGGGCAGCAATGATTATACCTTTTCTTTTCGGTAACAGCATGGGGAATTTGAAAATATCTATTTAATATAAAGTAATATATAAATTTTTGTTTGAATTCATGAGAATGTAAACTTCAACCACCATCTTAATTTCAGCTAAAATCTGGAAGAACCCCAATACTCAGTTCCAGTTGCAGTCAGGCAAAAGCAATTTGTCTACCAATATTTTAGCAAGAAATAAAGAAAAAGGGAACATAATTGTTTCTTGTCTTCTTTTCAAGATTGGGGAGCTAATTTCAACCATGACGGTTAAACAAGTTGTCTGACATACCTTCTTCTTATCTCTTTCTACAACTCAACACTTCTTTTATCCAAGATTAAAAGTGTAGACTAAAGATTTCTCTTAGCCTGATTACCAATAAACAATTCATATAAATCTTATCCTTGAGTCAATATATGAAATAGGTTCCAATAAAATAACACCTTGTGGAATTAGAGCTCTTCAAGTAAACCTTTGAGCGCCCTTAGCCCTGTTTGAGCTCAGTAGACTAATGGCTGGGTGAACACATTTAGCCAGCCAGGAGTAATGCTGATAGGACTATTCATTACCACATTTTCCAGGTAGCTGCTTTGAGTAAGAGTGCAACCTGAAAAGTAAAATTTTCTGAGTGGTCCTGATCCACATGGAGATAAAACAAAATGCTTCAAAGCTTTTCTTTTCTTTTCTTTTCTTTTCTTTTCTTTTCTTTTCTTTTCTTTTCTTTTCTTTTCTTTTCTTTTCTTTTCT
>JAYRBT010000042.1:7597105-7609182 GCA_036023395.1 Myiotriccus ornatus | reverse complement strand
CTTTTCTTTTCTTTTCTTTTCTTTTCTTTTCTTTTCTTTTCTTTTCTTTTCTTTTCTTTTCATATTTACTTGTTTCTCTACATTGCTCTGACTTGCACTTACAAGGAAAAGCAGCATGAGATCCAGAGTCTACAATATTTAGGAGACCTCTTTGACCTCTTGGTCAAAGTACTAAATGGGGATAAGATGTGTTGAGACTGAATTTCTACACTGACTTGGTAACAGTATCACCTGTTTGCCATAAATACACCACAATCTCTGAGCTATTTTCTATGAAAAAATTATTTTGTGAGAAGGATACAGTGACTATTTTTTCTTACAAATTAAAAAGACTGTTTTCAATATACTGAGACTAAATAAATTTTTATTAACAACTACTCTCCAAATTCTTAAAGGTATTTTCTATACAAAAATACTTCTATTAATGTTTTACCTCAAAATTATGTTTCAGTACATCTCTTTTTTTAACTAGTTCATAATTTTTCTTCAGTACTGACTGTTAATTTGTTTGCAAACATATTATTTCCTTCTCTTTCATAAATTGCTATAAGTAAGTTAAACTATCTATAAATTACCTAGGCTAATGACAGCCAAATTATTTTACTTTTTGCTTGGTTGTGAATAAACAGAAATTTAGATTAAACTGAGAAATATTTTCCAATGCACACGAATAAGATTGAAATTCAAGGAATCTTAAATAATTTTGTACTTCAATAGACCATTGTACTGCTATGTCCATCTGTTTAGAATATTTTACACTTTATGGTCTAAAGCGAGATGCTCATATCCATGAAAGCAAAAGAGCTTGTCGGGCATTAAGAGGTCAGAAATCTGCTGAGAAAGAGAAGCAGGATGTCAACGTCTTTAATAATGATCTTGAAGACCGTAGCATATTTCAAATGTGATTTTGCTAAATAAAAGGATGGCTTTCTACATCATGGCAACTACCAACAGAAGAGTTCAATAAGAAATCCACCGAAGCATGAGCCATCATTGATGCAAAGTAGACACATGTAGAGAGAAGAGTGGAATAACTGCTTCATCTTAGAATTTTTTCAAGTGATTTATTTTCTTCAGATACAAGTACTGAAAAGCCATGATAAAAGGCACCCTTGAGAAAATTAAAAGATATGGTCCTAGAGTGATATACATCTTTCACCTCACTTTGTATAAAAAGGTACTGTTTTTCTCTGTTATTGAAATTTGTCTTTTTTATAAATTGTACACCAAAAAAAATCATGCTGTCAATAAATATTTGCTCTGGCTATAATGAGTTTTATGAGTAGAAGAGCTTAAAAATACATTTGTTATAATTTACTGTTTCTGTATGAGTTACTTTACAGATCAAATGACTTGGTAATCAATTCTTCAGAGAGTATGTATTACCCTCATTTAGATCCCTGGAAGATGCTTGTAAGGAACCTTGTTAATTTAGGTTAATTGAGTGTCAGAATGTTCAAAAGAGAAGATATTTTTACCATTCTTATTTGTTTAGAAGTTCCCCAGAATTCAAACTTTTCAGACCCTAAGAAGAATGTGCAAGCCAGATTTGTTCTCTGGCACACAAACCTCAAGCTACTGTTTCAGCCCAAGAGTCTTCATAACTCCAGAAGATGTGAGAACCAGAGAGACCACAAGTTGACTTTTACATCACAGATCATGCTGGTAGAGATGACAGTTTAAAGCCCAACCCACAAACCCACTCAGCCCGTCCTTTAACTTGTAATTTGAGCAAGCTTGACCAGGAGCCATCAAGAAGCAGTGAACAAGGGACCTCATTTCATTGACTCAGAAGCCATTTCTGGCCTTGTGTATTTCCTTTGAACTTCCTGAACTGTGTCAAGGCAGGAGATATTAACTATAAATCTCCATTTAGACAGCTACCTGTTAAGATTCTCCAGCAGGCCTGTATCTGACATAGCCAGCCCCTAAGCAGGTTTTATTTCTTAATGGCTCTAGCCACAGTCCGGGCTGGCTATGCTCAGCTGGCATCCTGCATGCTGGGGGCTCTTGCCAAATGATACACAGCTTTCCTGCTTCTGGTGTTGGATCTCAAGCAGAGAAATGGGGAACTGACAGCTCTACTGAACATCAGAGAAAGGGCAAGTTGGAACTTGTTTAATAAGGCCTAACAATAAAATATCCTGGATATGTAAGCCTAAATGGGCTTTTCAACACTCAGACAGATGCCAAAATGATGATTTATAGATGGTAGGTGGATGCTATATTATCTTATCTCTGCTTAGAAATAGAGTTTGCTTTCCAACACAAGAAAAAAAAAAGTAAAAATCATCTCTTTGGATAAGTACTGCCAGTGGGGCTCAGATAAATTTCAAAATGTAAGGTCCAAGGATTTACAACTAACCATTGAAATCCCAGCATTCCAAATTTTAAATGCCATTAATTCAAATCTTTTTTTATGGTTATTACCTTGATTGGAAATTAAAGTCGATGTTGTTGAAGAAAGAGTACAATAATGGAAAATTAAACCAATGTTCCCATTGGGACAGTATCTGTTGACTACTAATTCAGGCTCAGTTTAGCTCCAGGCATCAGTGTTTGGACAGCACTGCCTGCAAAGTGTCAGCCACACATTCAAAATAGTAAAGAAAGAAGAAAATCGGGTATGAAAATTGGCACGTGTAAGCTGGAGACTTGGGAACACTGGATTTTGAGTTGAAGCAACACCAAGTTGACTATTTTTAAGCACAGAGCACACCTAACCAACAGACAGCTGTGAATGATTTGCATTACCCTTAGCCATAAAATTCAATGTGGTGTGCCAAGAATCTGAATTATGAGGCAAAGGGAACAGGCTTCCAGTAATGAAGTGTCACACACAAAAGAGAAGAAAAATAATGGAAAATCAGTGGTTATCTCCAGTCAAGGGGTTTTCAGTAATATAGGATGACAATTATTGGGGCATGAATTCAATCCAAAACCGTGTGTTTGGTCTTCCTTCAGCCTGCAAACTATAACCTACTCTATGGTGGAAGACATCCATCTGAAACAAACATTCACAATTGCTGAATTTCCATTTCCCATAAATAATCTTTTTTAATTGACGTAATAATACGTTTCACTTGCTGACAGGATTAGCCCAGCTACATAGGTGTTATTTACCCTTGCAAAAAAATCTGAATCAGTCATGAATGAACTAGGGTGAAATATTTTGGTTTAAGAGGAGTGTAGAGGCAATGGAAACAGAAGAGGGAATATTTAGGCATTATTAAGTTTAAATTTTTAAAATATTGTCTTTTTATGCTCTCCTGTTCTTCCAATATGGCAGATTGACAATCCTGTAATAAAATATCCTGGTCTTACCTGCAGCATTAAGCAAACCAAGAGCCATTTTCTGACCAATTGACTTTATTGTCTCTACACAGATTTCATAGTATTGCTTGGGTAATGAAGCAGAAGAAAGATGCTGGGAAAGAACAGCAGGTATCTAGATGGAACAAAATAAAAATTAACTGAATTGTGTCTCTGTGGGGCATGAGAGCTCAGAAGATATTGACCTACAGAACTGAACAAATGGTTATTTGCCAGGAAAAAGTGAACAATTTAACCAAGTAACAACTGAATTCATTATTGGGTTGTTTGTTCTGATGTAAAATCACGAGATTTCAAGAGACAATCCTGATTTAAAAGGACTCATATAGCTCAGAGAGGTATTTGTATGAAGGATGGCAGACTGTCCACAGTGGTTTGGAAATTCTGAAGAAGAAGAACTCTTCCATAGTCAACAATAAAAATAAGTAAAAGTTTGTTTTTCAATCAGAAATTTTAAAAAAGAAACCAATAACAAAAAATATTTACAATTTTTAAGAAAAAACAGTGTTATTTTTTGACGGTTCTTGAAGTATTATCTCTCTTGCACAGATTGTGAGCTCCTGTGAACTACAATGAAATGACATTAGGAGGTCAGGGAAGAAATTTCTAGGAGCAATATGCACTAGAGTCAGATTTTTCTAGCCTTAGCCTAGATCTACACAAGGCTACCAAAATTCCATCCACAGACATCAAAACAAACTTATTTTTAAATTTACTTTTAAAACAGGCTTACTTTATCAATATATATTGGACACATATATCAATATCAATATACATTGGACACATATTCCTGTGGATTATACACCCACAACAAACTTAGCTGTCACCTTCTGTTCAGTTATATACACTTAACTATTTTTAAGGCCTTACTTGCCTAATTTTTTTTGTAATTAAAAAATGAAAGTAATAATGCAGAAATACCTAATGCAATAGTTCAAAAGCAGTAAATTTTTTCCTCCTTCCTTTTTTAAATGAATCTTTGTCAGAATCAAGCTTTTCCTGAAGAATGTTTTATCATACTATTTTCAATGAGCTTTGTGAAACAATAATAAAATTAGTTGACAATAATGTTTTTTTAGTAGAAATCTGTAAAAAAACTCTAAATTTTATAGTTGAATGATTTATATCACTGTAACTTTGCAAAAAATGCTGCTTAGGACTAGAATTAGAACAATATCAGAGCAGTAAAATGGGACAGAGTATTTTTTTTTTTGTTTTGTTTCCATATGAAAGCTTCCACAAAACACGTGTTCCATTTCCAAATGCTTCATCATTTTCCCTTCCAGATATACACAGGCTTATAGAGTAATAAATAAACTCCAAAGTAATTATTTTCCAGAAAGTTTTACTAAAGAATATATTAATGAATTTAATGCGTTTGGATCTGCAAAATAATAATATCCAAATCACAAATATTCTAATTCTTTCCTCAGTTTCTCTAAAACTCATGACTAAGCAGTGTCACTGCAACTGAAATCCACCACTAACAATCATATCCCTATGCAGCATCTTTCATCTGGAAGGATGCTGAGGAACTTTGCTTTTATTGCTTCAATGCAAAAGTCATTCATTTCCAAATGACAGTTTCTTTATACTCCCCTTCCTGTGATGCAAAAACATAGAAATGAAAGATTCAATGAGCTTTCAGGCTAACCTTTGTTGCTCTACACTTTCCCTTTATGATTTGGGGTGACTTCCCTCCCCCACCCCTTGCCCAGCAATAAAAGAATGTAAAATCAGGATTGTACTGCCTGGTCCCCAGAGTCACATTTGATTAAAAATGCAGGAACTAATGTGCCATTGACCTGCTACGGTCTTAGCATATAGTTTATTATCCAGTTTATAAGAAACATGTTATTCATATAAGTGGCATTATTAGAACCATAAATTATTGCATAAACATAGATCTCTATTTGTAACTGCTGTGGCTTTCATTAGAAATGGCTGAAAAAGTATTCCAGTCAGTTGTCTTAGGAATGATCTATATTAATGTCTATGTCTTCTGCCTGTCATCTGGATTTTTTTGGCTTTCTAAGGTAAAGTAAGTACTGTATGAAAAGACAGGTGGAAATAAAGTACAAAAGGAAACTATTCGGTTCATGTTTGGCATTCCAGTACAGCTTTGAAAATTGGAGGCTGATAAAGGCCTTAAAAAGAAAAAACTGCAAAGATCTCAGCACCATTGTTTCACGTTCCTTTACAGTTTTACTAATTTTAGTAAGTGTTTTGAAGCATTTATTGCCTTGTCAAAACTAGCATGAAAACAAAGGCAATCTTGCAATAGGGAAAGTTATTACATCATAATATTTTGCGCTATAAGTACAGTTTTTTTAGGTTGCTCTGTTATTTTTTTTTCTTTCCTTCTTTTGGTGGGAGGATTAAGCGGGTGGGTAGGATCCCCTTTAAAGGTAAAAACAACAGCAATAAAATATGAATGGGTTTAAGGTTAGGGTTAAGTTACCAATTAAGTCAATTGGAATTGCAATTGGAACAACAAATCCAGAGTTTTAGATCATTTTAATGAATCCTGAATACACATTTTTCAAACATTTGCTATTTGTTTGAACCTTGTGCTGTCCAAGATTTTGATACTCAGAGAAGGGCTAAAAAACATATTTCAAACACATTGGTATTGTGTATCAAAAAGATCACTATGATCTTACCACTGCACCAATTTTTAAAATTATCTGTAGCATGACCAGAATCAGGAAGGGTCGTATGGAATAGCCTTACCTTCTCTATAAATGGCATCTGTACCTTCAGCCACTCAGAGTTCAAGTAAGCCAGCAGCTACTTGACCTTGCATTGCTTTAGGGTATGTCATAATTAAGCAACTTATTCTTGCAGGATTAAAGCATTACAGAAGTGTTTCTAAGAACAGCCCTGTCAGTGGCCTACCCTTCATTTCCCCCATCGCCTTATCAGTAGAAGGCTGTAAGGAGTACCCAACTGAAGGAAGCAAGTTAGACTAAATTAAACATATTCATACATATTTCTCTTAAATTTACCTTATATAATGGTAAAACAAGGAATTATTATGCTTCAGATATTATAATACACATTTACTGAGATTCACCCATAAGGTCACTGTGAGAGGGTTTTTTCTGTCTTTCAGACACCAACCTGCTGAAGCCATGAGACCCTCAGAGCTCTGTGTTCAACAGCACTGACTGACTGCAAGATGTGCTGTGATGTCAATTGCTTTGCAAACTGTCAGATTACCTGCTCTCTTGTGTAGACATAAAGAAATCTTGCATGCTACACAGTTATACAACCTCCAACCATTCTTCTTTAGAAAATACACAAAACACACCAAACTTCTGGGTTTTGTTTTTCTGGGTTTTTTTCTTTTCAAGCTTTCTGACAGTGAAGGAAGGGAAATTTTTAACTAACCTCTGAATGTAGAATGTGAGTTTGACATGTTAATTTAGTGACTAAATTAAGCACATTCTGGAATCCTCTTTTTACACAGAGGCCAGGTGACCCAGATGAGCTTTTATCTGTGTTCATCCATGTCTTCCCCTACAAATAGGCTGGCTCTATGCAAACTACTGACATTAGTCCGCAACAAGTTCCGGGTTCTGAATGTGCCTGGAAATTCTCTGAGTGGACAACTGACACCTTCCAAAATAATCTCAGGAAATATTCTAAGAGCTTGAAAATAGAGACAGTCATGTTTAACTGTCTAAGAATGTTTCTGCATATTGCCTAAATTATTACTATAACAGGCAAACAAAGAATTCTTTTAGAAGAGACAACAGTGGAGGATTAGTTGACTAGACTGTATTTTTCTTTCTTAAGCAAGACACTTTTTCAGTCACTTACTGAAATTTATAGGCATAGTTCTGTCATTGAAACTCCAGCAAAGTGACTCCAAACCTGAACCAATATAGGTTACAGCAGGATTGGATCCCAAGTTTTTCAAACATTTGACACAGTACTTCCTTTTATGAGGACCTATAAAAAAGGAAATAAAATAAACTGTATCGTCCCCTTCATCCCCATGGACAGATGAGATTAAGTCCACATGGATTTTTGAAGTGAAATTGTGGAGGAACAGAGTATAAACTTTCAGCGTTTTGTCTCTAAACTTGAAAAAAGAATAATTCTATATTTGTTTCAAGGGTTTCATAGGATTCACGAGCAAGAATGGAGCCTGAGTACTGGCTATTCTCCATGACAGTGCTGTACAACTTCATAACCCTATGAGGGAAAAAGGAGAATGTATGTAAGGCTGAGTTATGGGATCTATACTGGATCTGTAATGGAGACAAAATCTCAGTTTCAACTTGGGCTGCTGACATGGAATACAGAGGGGAAATCTGGTTTCCTATATTTCAGGTGGGCACCAAATTCAGCAGACTTTCATGCACAATTTGAATACCTTCCCAATAAGAGGAGTTGATGCTAAAATAGGTTGCAAAAATACCAACTATGAATTTAATATGTATGTAAGAGAAGTCATTTGAACTCTTAGCTCTCAAGACTCTGTCTTAGGTAACACTTCTAAGCTGTTTACCTCAGTTCATCCATACAGAACATTCAGATGTTCACTGAAGCACAAAGCAGGACTGTGAGATAATTCATCTGCTGCACAGTATTTAGGATACTTATCCTAGAGATGTGATATACAGTCTCTGATCTAGAGAATATCCAACTAGTTTACACAAAATGAAATAATTTAAACAGAAAAGATTTAAACTAGCTTTATCTCAGACCTAAAACAGGATGGCTGAGAACATTGTCATACTTAGATTTGAAATACCTGAAGCAGAGCAGGATGTTGAACCTATGTTCTTCCATAAGCACAGGAAAATGATACAAATATGAGTATTTTGTAACATGGAAGTATTGCTATTTTGTGGGTGCTATGTAAGTCCACCAACTTCTTTTCTTTTGCTAAATATACTCAAATAATTTTTGCCTTGTATTAAGGAAAAAAATTTTTTTTTTTTTTGCCAAGTACAGAATCTGAGCCAGAAGTTATTTGGTTTGGTGATAGCAATGAAAAACTCACACTACTTCATTGCAGAAGGATTCCTTTTCAAGTTTTATGGATGTACTGGAAAAATAATTAAACACACAGCTCTGTTGTGAACAAATATTTGACAATGGTATGGGAGTAGTCCATGTGGAGTGTGTTAGTATTCATAATACTAACAGCAGAAGCATGCCAGCTTTGTAGAAGTTGACTTTTTATGTGAGAGTGATTACAGCTGGAAGCACACTAAAAATTAACAACACATAACTACATAACATTAGCAGGAACTGCAGAACTGAGCTGAGTCACAATAAAAGCACAGAAGTTATATTTCAATATTACTTTAAGAATATAAAAACATATGTTTGTTGAAATATAGTTTGGGTGTATTTTAATGTTTTTATCAACATGACAGATCTATTTAAAAGTGTGTCTATTGCAGTATTTCTGTTGTGCAAGGATCTTGTTCACATCCAGAAGTGAATTACGCTCACTGATAGGCAGTGATCTACGCACTGGACATTCAGCACCTAATGTCCAGTGTTCATGTACACTTCCAGTCAGTCCTGCCATATCAAGCTGAAAGAAGCAGAAGGAAATAAAATGAGTGTGAAAGAGAAATAGAAAGTAAGAGAGATGAGAGCACGAGGTAACAAAATCACTTTTTACTTTGCAGCTTTAAAAAGGAGGTGTGAAACTCATGCATACTTCCCTGGAGTCTGAGTCACCAGAGCCCCTCGGCATTCCAATAACAAACGAGCAGAAGAGAAAACCAACAATATTACAACTGTATTGGATCATCCTTCTTGGTAGATTTCTGAATTCTTTTCTCACTGTATAAGCACAACTCTAAGGCATAGGAAACTTTGCAGTCTTGTCCCTGGAGACCTCTGAAGAAAATAGGACAGCAGTTCCTACATATTCTCCAGGGAAGTCAGTGAGATGTCAACAAAGGTAGCATTTCAACAGGTGAGGGGACCTGTGGAAAGTACTTTTACTTTCTCTGACAAGGAGCAGAACTGTATGTGGGATAGGAAAGAACTTATCATCACCAACTTGTATAATATTAACTAAATAGCATCTTTTTCTTTCTTTTTTCTTTTTATTTTTTTTTAATATTGATGAAGACTTCTGTTTTAGTAAACAGTGTTACTTGTAGTAATTCAAAATTATTAGTCTCTGATTACATTACCACTGTGTTCAAAGACCACTTCGACAAGCGGTGTATTTCTAGTGCTGCTGGAACAGATAGGGAATGTGTAGGAGGCAAAGATTGGAAAAAAACCTATTCATAGGTGATTATGGAGGTTAATGCAAAGAATATGCTTGTAAGGAAATTAGAAATGTTGCACCAGATTCACAGGTCACAGAAGTCTCACAATATTACTCAGTGCAGTATCAGTGGGAACAAAGATATTGAAACGAAAACCCAAAGCCCAGAGAAGGAAAGAATTTTCCTAATTATTTTCACTCTGGTGTCTAAGGTTCATTCTACAGTTTACAGTACACTGAGGATACTTGAGTTTTCAGAGAACATTATGTTAAAAAAAAGTTTCTTCATATGTGTAACACTGAATTCTTATACTAATTAATGTGCTTACAAAACATTCTACTCATAACTTCTGGTCTATCACTGTTTTCAGATTCTTAGATCAATGAGTGTTATCTCTATCTGAACTTAGTCCTACAGACTATTTTCCAACTTCAAATGCAGAATTTCATCCTCCCACATAATTCAGGATATGTTTTTGCACCCATTTATAATGTTGTGATTTCATCAAGGTTATTTTACTTTAGACCAATTTCAACCAACTCCTATTAAGACAGAAGCCCTTATTTGCTTGGCTTTATGTTCCTTTCCTTTCTGTGCACCTTTGCCATTCCTTAGTAACAGCTTAATTTGCTAATAAGAGTAATTTATATTCATGGAAAACTATTTCACTGAACATTAATGAAGGAGATGACACAGGAGACTTAAGCATCTCTTAGAGAGACAGCTTCCTAGCAAAATTGAAATCCCCCCCTTAATTTACTATTATTGAAATACCTTCTATTTGCATCTTTGAAAATAATTCCCAGGCTGTAATGCTTTACAGGCAAAGCATTGCTGTCCAAAATGATATCACAACACACATTTTTTCAATTTGGGTGGCAGACATGCTACTGGAGGTTTGGGAAAAGCCACACTGCCTGATATTAGTGCTTGTTTTCTATGCAGCACAGCATGAAAGATCTGGCACGTGTTCTGTGCTTCTGATTTGATGCATATTTTCTGCATTTTCTTGAGTATCTAAACCAAAAATAATAGTAAATTCAAGTGTTTTTCATCATGATCCTAAATCATTCACATGTGTGACTAACTCTAGGTGCCACAAAGTTACACCTCATTTAGCTGTTGTTCATTCAGCAAGACCCGAATCATATTAAACTGGATTTCACATAATGACAGAATGCACTGAGTTGGAAGGGACCCATCAGGATCATCGAGTCCAGTTCCTGCGCCTGCACTTCCCCTCATGAGGATGTTGCAGACTACAGTGAGGTCTCCTCTGTCTCCTCTTCTGCAGGCTGAACAAACCAAGTGACCTCAGCCACTCCTCATACAGCTTCACCTCCAGACCCTTCACCATCCCTGTGGCCCTCCTTTGGACACTGCTAGTAGCTTGATCTCCAACTTCACAGTGAAATTCTATATGAAAATATATCTGAAAGAGTTTGTTATTCCTTTAAGCAATTCAATTTCCTAATTTACTCTTTCAAACTAAAGCAATTCATTAAGGGTTAAACTCTATGAAAAATATCTACATAAGGGACTTACACCAATTTGAAAGAACTGTTTAAGAGCTGAGCTAGAAAAGTAGGACTAATTTAAATTCCAACACCAAAGTCAGTCACAGTGAAAGGAAGAATATGAGTGTGCATTTGGAAGTCAGTTTAGTTTATTTGACTTAGCAAGTTGTTTCCCTTGCTAAGAGAATTGTTAACTACTGAAGTAGTTAACAATTTGGCTTAAAAACTTCCTTACCTGGAGGATCATGTCAATTTTCTTGTTACTGAACCAGCCTTCAAAACCAAGATGAAGCTTACAGGTAAATTGTCAAAGCTGTCCTTTATGTCATTTAAGTTACCAATCATTTTAGGGCCAATGCTTACTTAGGTATTTAACTGAAATTTTGTAAGCACTTACAGCATTGAAAGTAGAAAACTATTGTGTTCATAAGGGATTTTGAATTTTATAGAAATAAGGCTATGTGGGCAGTTTAACCCACTTTGTATTGATTTGAGAAAAAGGAAAATCAGGACTATGTTCAGTATAAGACTTTAGTGAGTATATATCAACAGATCAAATAAAGTAAATAACAATGAAGTTTATATTCTGTTGACTTTTATATAGTCAGTAGTTGGCTAAGACGAACATACATAAAGATGGAAAAAGATTGTAGGCCCATTGGTATTTAGGAGGCTTGAGATTTTTGAAGTAGTCAGCTGGTCATCCAAGACTGATGAAGGTATCTTACCGACAAATGTCTTCCTACTGACCTTCCTCCGGCGTCATCACTGTGCAGTTTTGTCACACCAAGAAAACATGACAGTTATAAAAAAGCCTCCGGTGTTCAGCCACACTCCCAAATCAATCCTCTAATCAAGATTTGGGGACTCGAAGGTGCAAAAGGCTTCCTTATCTGTGGAACAAAATGAAAGTTTCAAAAACCTGTACTCTTAAGTTTCTAAACCTGCATCTTCAGGCAAGACTGGACATGAC
>JAYRBT010000042.1:7522781-7597005 GCA_036023395.1 Myiotriccus ornatus | reverse complement strand
TGGAACAAAATGAAAGTTTCAAAAACCTGTACTCTTAAGTTTCTAAACCTGCATCTTCAGGCAAGACTGGACATGACAAGCGTACTTTTAGAAAGCATTCTGGAATTGACCGTAAAAATTTGATATGGTTACAGTAACATTTAATACTGGAGTATTTAAGCTCATTACTCAGCTCGTTAGCTCACCAGCTAATTAAGCCTTCTAGGACAAGATGCTAAGCCGGATAGTAATGTGAGAAGCAGACACAGAAATACATTAATAATGGTCTTATAAGGAAAAAGAAAATTGTCAGGTTTTTAACCTGAAAAGGAACACAGAATATGCCACTGTTTTTCCAATCTAACTAAATGGTACATCAGGGACAGCATTTCAGGCAAACAGCTTATCTGAAAGAGCAGTTCCCTGATTAAACCACCAGTGATAAATCACAGGGTATTCTCTAGTGCAACACACTGTTTTAGCCATAGAAAAATGAAAGAAAAGGATATGAAATGCTAGGCCTTAGAGACTCTATATGGTGAAAAGGAGTTTTGAAGTCTACAGAGAATTGTTCGTGTGAAAATATTTAATTTCTTTCTACTTTTTTTCTTTGTTTTAATGATCTCAAGGTGGTTAGACTTTTAATAGTTTTGACCCACTCTGCAGAAATGAAGAATGATTCTAGAAGAAAGCTACTAGGTGTGATCCTGATTAAAGCTGTACTATGACAACTTTTTATAATACCTACATTTAATTCTTAATAACAATGTAGAATCTACAGTTTAGTACCACTCGTATTATTAAATTAGGGAATACAAAATTTAAAACTACAGAAATAAGATTATCTTAATTTGATCCTTCAAAATACTGGTTATTCTTGTATATATGCACACATATACTATGTATTCATATGTGACTGCATATGTCAGCCTTTAGTATAATCCATATTTATCTGAATTGTATTCTTATACAGTTATCTGTGGAGCTCCTGTCACTTTTTATTTTTACCACAGAATCCATTTCATGTATTGCTCAGAATAGACATCGCTCAATTAGCAGTTACTTTTTCACAGTTAAACTTGTGTCCCTGGGCCTCATTAAAACACACCATTCAAAGAATGCACTATATTTTACCTTGAAGGTACACAGTTGTGGACCTTCACCACTGTTGGAATTTGGGGGTTACAAACTGGAATGAAGCTGTTTTTAAAGGACACGGGAAGGTCTTCAATGACTCAAGGAGAGAAAACACCCGACATTAGTATTTGTCCTACAAAGAACATAATAAGTGCACTGTGATGAGCAACTCAACAAAAGGATGTGCTTTCCCTTAGAGCCAAGACAGAAGATGCAATTACAAGACTGGAATTACCCAGTTTGCTTCAGATGTAGTCAGGAAAAGGTCTTGCAACTCAAAGTGGTCCTAAAATCATGGCTGTAACTGATAGCACTATATATGACATTGCAAAATGCTCTGGAGACCTCCAAGGGGATTGAAGGAGAAAAACATTAAAGCATTTCCCAGAGATTCATCCCATGTCATGAGCAAAAGCAGTCAGGGGTCAGAAGAAGCTATAACCTTCTTGTACAGCAAAAGAAGGATGTGCCCTTGTTAGAGCTTCCTAGAATCAATCTTCCCTGAACAGCATGGCTAACATAGCCAGGAGGGATAAACAGAAGAAAGAGAAGAGGTGAAAAAATACACATTTACACCTATACACTTAGAACTAAACTATGAAGTAAGGATCCTGCATCACCAAAACTCAGATGAACACGAAGGAGAAACTATTTAATTTCCATCTAGGTAATAAACAAGTGACAATTGAATTTTTCATGTCTGAGATTAGTTTGACCTACTTCAAAAAGACTGAATTTGGGTTGTAATATTCTAGCAAACCCTAAATGAAATTGTGCTGTAAGATTCACCTTACCAGAGTCTTTCCATTGATGATTATAACCTATATAGAAACAAATCAGTGGGGAAAAAAGGAAGGGGAAGGTACAGAATGTTAAAGATAACTTTAGCTGTTTCTAAGTTACCAACATTATGAAACAAATAAAATGTAATAATTAGGAGTTACTGTGGTAACGAATAAATCACTATATCTGGAGCTGTAGATTACCAAATAACACTAAGCAGTGGGATGATCAACCTTTTTAAGACCAATATGTAGGTGGAAGAAGATGCATTAATGTCAGCCACTTCAATTCTTACTGACACATATTGGAAGTCACACACAGGGAGCCCCTCAATACTTTCAGGATTTACAAAATTATAAAATTTAATCTAAAGAAAATGTCATAACAAATATAGATTGTCTTCACATGGAAAAAAAGCATTTATCTCAGAGCAAAAATTAACAACTGGTAGAGTACAAGATATAACGAAACAATCATGTCTAAGTGCAGAGCAAAATCCCAACCTGCACCATATTTACAGTTCATTTAAATTTTATAAGCTGGTTTCTTGAACTTTATAACAATTATGAGCAAAGTCTATTGGGAGAAAGTAATTAAATGTGACTGATAATTGGGAATTACTTAAGTGCCAAAAATGTCAAAATTTCTGCTGAGGAGGAAGGCTCTGCTAGCTACAACAGACAGGGAAGGAAACGGAGAGCATCAGTTAATTAACTAATAATTATGATGGAAAAGAGGAGGAGCTGATAGTCATAAATATATAGCAAAAAAATAGGAAATATACATGATTTGCAAGTGAAGCAAAGAGAAAAGGAAAAATCTATGGTTTATATATTTATGTAATTGACATTTTTCAAGATATATTTTACTAAGTATTACACATATTTGGAGTTTATCTGGTGGCTGGAGGATAAGCTTCGTACTTTCAGCATAGGTACACTTAGACTTCTGCATGTTTATAACTGCTAGGCAGTATTACACATTTAAAATGCTAAAAGAGGCTAAATAATTTTTAAAAATAAAAATTATTGTCATAAAAGAGTGGTTTTAATGTCAGCCTGTAGATTTTAGTTCTTGAATACATACTAATTAAGCTTTTTAATAAATCACTTGAGGAAAGACAACTTAAATGTATTATTATAAAATTTTCTGATGAAAGATGAAGATCAAGAGAATCAGTATCAGCAAAAAGACTTTGTCATATATGCAGATGAACTCAGTTTCTTGGTAAACATACTGTGGGAAAATGATGTGCATTTCAACATTGCCAAATGAAAAGAACATAATTATGAACAAGGAATGTAAGTCATTCTTCAGGATTGGGAATTCTAAGGAATGAGAGAAATATTGAGTGACTTAGAGGTCAGGATGGATAATTACTTGAACATGAGTTTTCATTGTGGAATACAAACGTCCTTGAAAGTTTTAGTAAGAAAATGCCAAATATAAGTGAAGAGAGGATGTTACATCTGTATTGTACCAAAGTCATCAGTGCTAGACTGTTGCATTCAATTATGTGTTTAAGGAAAAATGATGAAAAATTATAAATGGTTCAGAGAAGTCAGGAAATATGATTAAAGGACCAGAGTACATCTCTTACCAAATCAGAAGAATAGTCTAGTTTCCAAAATTGAAGGTTAAGAAGTGACATGATCAGTGATTAAACATTCTTTCCTGATGAAATCTGATAACAGAGACATAAGGAAAATAATCCCTTCTTATTATTCTTCCCAAACAACATCAGCATTTCTGTGGGATGATTCTGATACCCAGTGATGCATATTTTAATGCCTCAAAATCCTTTCCTGAAGGTAACTTCCGATCTCCACATGATTCTAATTCTCAGTCTCAGAATGAGAAAGAGCTGGGCAATTGTTGCCATAATTATCTGTGGAAAACTCTACCTTGAGGCCTGACAATGAAAAGTAGTTAAAATCAGGCTGCCTTCTAAGCATCTAGGAATGCACCATGCACAATCCTGACCCGAGGTGTCACCTTGCAAAATATTTGCAAATTTTCTGTGGTTTGGATTCACGTGACCTCACAGAGTTTCTCAGAAGTCTAGCCATGCTCTAATCTTCATTTTATGACTTGGCTTTTATGAAAAACTGTGCCTCTACAGCTTATCCAGAGGCAGAAATAATGCAGTGGCTGGTGATAAGAATACAAAAACCATTTTTTGACTTCTTACTCCTGTTCAAGTTACCACTAGACTTCCCTGATAATATATAGTGTTCATTAGTTACTTCATTATATTCATGCTATAGTATTTACAGACTCTGATTTCCTATTCAGAAATCCACAGTCTTCATTTCGCAATTTATTTAGTAAAAAAAAACAAACAAGAACAAAACCAAACAAACAAAAGAACAACATTAAAATAAAGGGAAAATATAAGCACTGGGAAATCTGAATTATACAGACATGAAACCTCAAGCAACAGAAGAACCTCAGTGTGAAAAAATCAGAATCAGTTCTTTAAATTGTAGAAGAGGGATAGGTGATGTCTGAGTGGGATTTTGAGGTTCCTAGTCCCAAACTCAGAGACTGGAGCCTCCAGCTTTAATCCTAGGCACTGGCACATGGTGCATATGGAGAAATTTCCTTGTGCTGCAGTTTATGTTCTAATCTAAACAGTACAATATAAACTGGGGCATGTGTTATTTCACGGATGACACAGTTTTCAAGTTATGCCTGTTTAGTAGTGTCCCAGGCTCTTGGTTCCCACACATTCCACAACTTTTTTATTTTCCAGAACTGTCATCAAAAGCAGCTTCAGACTGCTGGAGAACACTGAGAATAAAGAGTAAAAGATATGTAATATATTTAGATAATAAATTGTGATGGATCTGTGTTATGACATTATCTGTTACTCTGATGATTGGTCAGGATTGCAGTTAGGCAGTTTAGAACAGTTAGTTTAAGAAAACAAAATTGTTCCCAGTAGATTTCTAAAGGCCATTACAAGCAAGAGAGAAAATCTCTTTCCTCATCCTCTTCCCCATTGCTCACTCTCTGTCTTATGCCACAGTGAATCATAATGATATACTTTCCCCACCCCCCAAGTTAATTTTCTCCAAACTCAGGATAATATTTTCTTTGAAATTATCTACCTATCTACCCTCATACTGATATCAAGGTACCCTCTTAGGATTTTTGGTGTTTTGCCTGCTGGTTTTGTATTGTTTTGAACCCAGCCAGCATTTTTAACACCAGTCACATTTGTTGAGTAAGGGAATACGTGCTTCACCCCGTCTTACATAGCTGGCACAACTTAGGATTCATATTTCAAGCCTCGACCCTTGATTTTTCAGTTTTCATATATGTAGAAACATCCTTAGTCCTTTCATGAATTATCAGTTATCAAATGCAGTACAGGACATTTAGTTTTTTATGTAGCATTTTTCTAAATACCATTGAGTAGTTTCATGTAGTGTGGCACATCGTGTGAAATCTAGTTTTCCTTCCAGAGGTGCAATTCTCAGTATGGATGGGGACAGAAAGAAAAGTACACAACAGCAATAACGAAAACAAGGTATTAAAACATTGGTTTAGAGACGTGCTTTTCCAACAGGGTCTTTTCATAGCTCATTTGTTGTCAACCACCAGTAAAAATACTTGAAAGTTACAGATGCTTTGAAGAAACATGTGGAAATAAATTTAAAACTGATTTAAAATACAAAAATCAGATGTTGCTCTAGGCTGAACCTGTTACAGTTATACCAATTACAAACTGTGAAAAAAGTTACAACCGTCATTGCTTAGAACCAAGAAGCACGTATAGATTTGCCTGCTACATGTTACATCTTTGCCTAGTTTGAAATTTGCAGCAACTGTGTTCTCTTCAAGATTCAGGTCAATCAAAAAAAATAAAATGTATAATAAATCTTTGGATCCCATAGTCAGATGGGTTAATCTGTGGTTACTCTGCATGTCACCATGCACTCTAGATTTGTGAACTATTACAGACACCTTCTGAAGTTTAGAAAAGTTGGATTCCTTTAAATTGTCACCCACAGGTAAATTTAGTCTCAAAGTTTTTGTTCAGTGACTTAAATTTAGCTGAAATTAAATGTTCGATTCGTCAACATACGAAGCTTAACTGTGTAATCTTTCTTGGTTTTGTAGAGATTAAGAGGATTTTAATGGTAAATTGAGAAACATAACTTCCCTTTCTGTCTTCTACTATGCACTTGTAAAAATGGCTTTTCTTGTTTCCACAAAAATCTGTTCGAAGTACAGCATCTTGTATCAAAGAACATAAATAACTCAGAGCAAGTTTCTGATCCCTTTTGTTGATCAGACATATCATTGATCTGTACAAAGAGCAATGAAACCAACAGAGTAACGCATGCAAGTACTTGTGTTAGTAAAATTATCAGCCTTGTGCCTTCACTCATTTGCAATAATGAGGAAGGAGATGCTGCTGTATCTGAACTCTAAGGTTTCGTTTTATTTCTGTAGGAGGAATGACAGTAGAAGAAAAGACTTTAATTATCCTTGCTAATGTCTGTAGTGCAAAGGAGTCCATGCTTTTAATTATGAGCTATATCATAGAAGGGTTTTTTTGACTCTTTGGTAGGAATGACTGTAAGTGGGAACAGTCACTGTCGTGCCCACATTCTGGGCAAAATTCAAGTCAAACAACACCATCCAGACAATATGTATGACAATTTTCATGATTTGGATATTGTTCCAGTCTTGCACACTTCATGTAAATAGTTTAAATCAATCAATCAATACCATTAATCACATTTCCTTAGCTGAATCCTATTCAAGTCATTGAGTGAAACCTATGTTTTATAAGGTTTATATTATTTTTATAATTTTTATTAGTTAAAAATTGTATTTGTAGGGTGAATACAACATTTATGGTTATTTAGAAAATAATCAACTATAAGAATCTTCTTACAATAATAATCAACATAAATTATCAAAACAACATTAACTCAGAAAATAACAGCATCAGAAAGCAGGATTCAGATCCACAGAATTCAGTCATCTGCTACTATAATTCTTCAAAATATTTGTGGTTGACCTTATGATGGTGGTAAATCAGCATGTAGAAGTGTTGTTATTTCCCTGTGAAGTGACTGGGAATAAACATCACACTGGTCAGTGGTGATGTGGAGATGGGAACTTTCTGAGTTCATCATAAATCCAATTTTCTTAACAGTTAAAGGTAGATTTGAAAGGAGTAAGTCCCATCTCTGTCATTTAAAATTTCTCTAACGTTACTTCTCCTTTATTACGTGGGAGATTGAGCTCTATGGGTCATCAGTTTTCCTCCTTCTCAAGTGACTTATTTTATTACTTGCATGCCTAGTATCAAAGAAAAGCACTACTTTCAACTTTTTTTTTTTTTAAGCTGGGTTAACACAATGAGTTTGAACCTGGGAAAGGCACGTTCTTGGTTATGGTGTCTCCCTTGCCAGGTGAGTAAAGGCAGCATTCCTGCTTTAGCTAACTGGCACTTAAATCAAGCCCTTCAGCTGATTCATTAATGTCAGCCTATGAACTTCTATGAACTGTGTGAAAACTAAGTTAATCTGCAGCTGAAACCAACATAACGTTCAGGAAGAGCATTCCCATTGCCTGTGCCAGCTTCATTTTCTGCTAGAGTGGCATCTGCCTTTAGGCAGGATTGCATATGAATGTAATTAACATAATCTTTGGGGGAAAAAAACACCCAAATGAACTAATTTCAAAACCAAACCCAAAAAATTCCTCCAACAAACAAACAAAAAAGAAGACTGAGTGAAAGGCATTTCCACAGGCTACGTGGTAACAGCTTTCTTCCGACAAAACTTTTTGCCAGACAGAACATACTCTACTGAAACCACAGAATCATCAAACTACACAGTTTGTCATGATTTTTGAGTTATATTTACAGTAGTTCTTCTTTTTCCATCTCCCCCTCACACGCTTTAAATCTACTAAGCGCTGGTTTCTGTTCAAAGCTGTGGAGAGGTCATGCAAGCTGAAGAAGCTACATGTGGTGGAAAGAATTTTCTCATGCATTTAAAAGACATATTCATGACAAGCTAAAAAAAAAATGTTAATTATTTTCCTTAATGGTACACTATCTCAGCTCCTCTCTGCTGTAAACTACGACCAGAGTAAATCATGAACACTAATGAGAAAACAACAGAGTGAGGAGTAAGAAACTTTGGTTTTGGCTCGATTACTGACCACAAGAGGCTCCCAAGGTGCTGTCAGAAGATAAATTTTAAATTGTTAAAACAGTTGGGACTCCCACTGCATGCAGAATAAGCTGTGTTCATGTATAATTATAGGTTTACGACCTATTTTCCTACTCAGGTGCTGATCTGTAGGTTCTGCTAAGCAGCTTGAGCTTATATTCAGTCTCTGAGGGGGCTTATTTTCATTCTAGATAATTTCTTTAAATTAGCATAAAAAGTCAAAACCCAGCTGCATTAAAATCAGAAATTATTACTATTCCATTAATTACTCTTTATTTTTGTCATAAAATATCCTTTAGGTGGCCAGTGCTTTAATAAACATGTATCCTAAATTCTATCATATCCTAAATTTCCACCATATGTATTTTATTATTTTTTTTATTACCTTTTTGACATTTGCAAAGTTTTTTTTCAACTGCCCATGTTTCAATGGTTCCGATCTGCTCTTTTACACAGATTGCAATTTGCATTATTTTTTAATTACATATATTTTACCCCATCAATTTTAGTAACTAAAAGTATTCAATTTAAATAAGACATTTCTAAAGTTTTTTGTGATCAATATTTTCATAACCTTATTGTATATAACAGTTTCTTCCAAAAACACCTGGAGGGGCTTTATTAATTTTCTTGCCTTTTTTGTCTGTTCTTAGTATTTTTTGGATTTTTTCTTATTCAGAATTTCTTTTGCACATAGTGAGCATAGCCTCTAAGTCTTCCTCAGGCTGGTCAGATGGTCAGTTATTAATCTAAACCCCAGATCCAACAGTATGAAAATCATAATATGATGGGAAAGGATGAAGAATTATGAAAATGGTAGAAGAATATAACTTAAAACTATTTTTATATGTGAGCTTGTACCTATTGATGTTATAGTAAGAATAGACCTCAGTGATAACTACAAATAAATTTCAGAGATCAAAGAATTAGTAAAATATATTGCTTTTTCAACACTCAATGTATAAATCAATTAAAAGATATCATCCAAAGAATGAACTTAACTGACATACAAAAAAAAAATTTACTTCAACTATGCCTTTCATTTTCCTTTTTAGTTTTTCCTTATTTTCCCATTTGTTTTCCCTGTGATACTCCTTCTGCTGTTGGTAGCTAATATCACCAGCTGCTTATCATCAAAATTATTAAGCTCATTATCTTCTGAACATATTTTTCTGTGCCAATGTAGCAACAGGATGGATAATCTTACATACTATCCCTGTAACTATATATGGCTTGAATGAATTCTAACTACTTTGTAAGTAGGAATAAAAAGAAATCTACATTTGTTAGTTATTACTGCTTGGTTTTCTCAAATACTTTCTATTAATAAAAGTAAGCTACTAGTGACTGAGGTAATCAAAAAATACTAGGGGATGGCAAGTCTTCAGATATAATTCTTTATTTGTGTTTTCAGTGTAGGTTATTGAGTAAAAGTACACTGATTTCAACACTGAATGCTACTATTTTAAAAAATATAAAAAACATAAAAAACTTCACTGTAAAATCTGTTATCTGATGAAATCCAGTGATGAGGCATGGCATTCAAAAGGCTAATTTCATGTCTTTTACCAACTCTTCCATTGCATGTCTGACCAGAAAGAGCTGTTTGACGGACATGAAAACACATGCACACAAAAAAACCCCAACCCACACGAAAACATAAACTACAAAAGTCATAGATAGTAAGTCACAGAAGTCACAAAAGGCAGAAAAACTATTTCAAATGAATATTCCCTCTTGTGCACCCTTAACTTATCTCCAGATGTGGTTAAGGGAGAGTTCACCTGTACCCATAGTACTATGCCTTGCCATATGGACATCACGTTAGCAACTTCAATGGGGCGAAGATTTGTCAGCCCAGGAAAACCAAAGGGAACAAAACACAAGACAGGAGCTCTCTGCTCTTCCTTCTCCTCATGAGCCACATAAAAATTTTTGCTTGTGCCCATAAAAGGCAGAACGTGCGCCAAACGTGGGCTCTGCTGGCAGAAGCTGTTTTACTGCAGAAAGTAGGTTACTGTATATACACGGGGGTAGAAGATGATTGTGGGCAATTGCAGCAGGATTGGGCTTTGTTGAAAGCTCCTGCACTTTCAGAATGTAAAACTGAAGCCAAAGCCTATAAACTGCTGGACATTTTGTGCAGATTAACCATCATTTTGTTTATGTTAACTGTAATTAGACCACATTGCAAGACATCATCACACAAACAGACTTCATTATAGCTCAAGATTACTTTTTAGGAGTTTTACAAGCCTATGATAATTGTGGGGTGGTTCTATTTCCACAATATATTGAAGAATTACCTATGGTATGTGGATATTTTGTTTATTGTTATTTTCCTGCAGAGCTGTTTCCATATGATTTTCCTATTGTGCAATAAACAAAATAGCTTTATCCTTGAAATAGCTCTATTATGGAAGTTTAAGTGTCAAATGTCTTTCTATTGCTCGGGCCAATGTTAAAATATTCACCATTAGAGCCAAGTTTTAGTTAGCACAAAACAAGCAAATTAAACCTTTCATTCCTTAAGTGCTTTTCTTTATCTGTAAGACTGAAAAATATCTTTTTAGCTGGCACCAGTGGCTTTGGGGAGTGTTTTGCAGCACATTTTTGCAAATGATTATTTCAGGTTTATAGGCCTCAAAGCAGAGATTGCAGAAGACCACACAATTGGAATGATCATTTTTCTTTGCATTAGCAGAACACACTTAGAATGGCAGCAGCTAACCTTAGGGGAACCTGGGCTAAGGAAAGATGCTTCATGGAAAATGTTTCAACATTTAAGAAGGAGTTTTGAGGGGAATCTTCAAAAGTCAAAAAATCACAGTCATAACTAATCAAATTTTGCTCCTTATTACCTGGGTTTGGTTTTTGTTTGGGTTTTTTTGTGTGTTTTTTGTTTGTTTGTTTCAATTAGGCCCCTATCTCCCAGCCCTCAGTCTTTTATAAGCACATTTCATGGATTTAAAAAAAAAAAAAAAATCATTATCTAATGGCTCACGGATAAAAAATTCTTTGTTTACATGCAGTAAAACAGACATTTATGCGTGAGAGAGACTTTCCCTGCCACAGCAGGCTCTCTTGACATAGTATTTGGAAAAAGGAATGTTTAAGCAAAGGACATATGCACAACAAACGTGTGTAGATCATAGAATCTAAAAACTCCTTCAGCATTTAAGAGAATCTTGTTGTATATTCTTGAATTGACGTGTACTTACGAAGTAATGTGATTTTTTTTCTTTATTATATGAAAGAAATATATGGACAAGACCTATTGCTTTAAAAGCTCAACTTTTTTTTTATTTATCTTTTGACAGCTCACTTCATAATCACATCATAAAGTATCATTGAACTTGAGTTAGAAAAACTATTATATCATCTCTTTAATCCTCTTTCAAAGTTAGCTTATGATACAGTTCTCCCAGAGAGACTAGTGCAGACAACTGTCTTTTGCAGAAATATAGGAACATGGGTCAGTCTCATCCATATTCATTGCCTTTCTAGGCACATCTTACACAAGGAATGAATTTGGAGCCATAAACAGTAGTTAAAAATAAATGCTTAAAATCTAGTCCCATATACTGTTTTCATTACATGTCTGAATAATACAGAAACGGGGAATGAAAATGCAAAGCATATTGCTGGGATCTGTAAGTAGCACTGTTTATTAATACAGTAGTTCAAACAGTTTTCAAACAAACCATCAGCCAGCCAAAGACATCTTCTGTGAAAACATAAAAAACGCATACTATATTTTAAATAAAGAAAAAATTTCTTTATGGGTGTGTTCTGCATAATATCACACAAGATGGATTAATGAAAATCAAAAGATAAAGAATTGAAATCACTAAGTTATAGTAGTTTGTCCATCTAGAAGACTTGGACACACGAAAGAGGAAGCAAGCTAAATTTGGAAAACAAAGACTATATCAACCCAGTGTTCAACACTACAAAGCCTGGATAATTTCTAGAGTGTTTAAGCCTGCTCCATTCTTCCTGAATAGTCAGAAAATTCTCTGAAAAACTTCGATATTTGCTCAGTTAAAGTGTTTTTCTTTCCATATTCAGAATAAACTAATCCTGGTGTAAGCACAGCTCTTTAACAAGTAGATCATGAACATTCTTACTGCAATAATTTAAAAATGCTCTATAGTCTCTGAATGATATCACTAGCTTGCAAAAGTCAGTTTGAAGATCTGGAGTAAAAGACATCATGTTACACACTACATTGTGTAACAAGTAGATCCTCCACTCCACATTGTAGTAATTAATTTCTTTTTATACAAGTAATTTCATAATTATTTCAATTTGATCACACTGAACTCTCAGAAATCTTCTTTTCAAATGAGGAAGGATCATCTTTACAGAATAAGAGGCATCTCAGTTGTTATGTCTCGTTGTTCCTTGCTCTCTGCTGAGACTGGGAAGATGAGAGTAGCTTGTACTTCCCTTTAGCTTCCATTTGCTTCCTTTTGAAGATTAGGAAAAGGGATTAGGACAGTCATGCAGCCTGGATGAGAAGTCTGAGTATTGAGAGATATTGATTAAAATTTAAAAAATCCCAAAATCCTGTGAATTCAATACCAGTTTCTTTATCAGTCCTCTTAGCCATAGAAATTTAAGAAATGTTGCAAAAGTAGAGCACATGATTCTTACAGACTTTAAAAAAATATTTGTACTGCAAAATGAACTCAGTGTATGACTTTACAACTATATGAAAACTCATTTTCTGTCTTGGAAATTTATAATTTCTTACTTAGAGTTTGTTTTATTCTTTAAAATACTAATGTCATGCAATACCCATCGAGGCCAATTTGGTATTTGATTATAGATCGATTTCGCAAAAACGTAATTATTAAAAAAAAAAAGTTCAGGACATACAGAAAGTTGAAATAAAAGAAATCTATCATGTGGTGTTGATCATGTCCTAAAATATTGCATCACAAAAATTAATATGACACTAAGTTTTAATTGCCTGTTTCATATAATTGACAGCAGTTGAAGAAACAAGAGAGTGAAAGAAACTTCTTTGACTTGGTGTGTGGTTGGGTCTGATGAAGTTCAGATTATCAGAAAAATATGGCCAAATGAGAGCTGGTGTAATTCCCTTAACTTTAGGATCATGACTTCAGGTCATTAATGAATTTAAAACACATTTGAAACAGAAAAATGAATATATTTACCATGGAATTATTGTTCTTTCCAATTACATAGCAATAATGTTCCTAAACTGAAGAAACCATGAAAAATCTTCCATATTTCTCAACAAACAATAAATTTCTTAATTTCAAAAATTCAAGTTTTCTCTAGCCCTGGAAGGCATAGTTAATCAAAATTCTGGAGTCTGTGCCTTAAATCCGGGAATTATAGCCTGATCTTTTTCCTCATGCAAAATATTAACCTCTGCCAAGTACATAAGACAATAATTAAAACCAGGTCTAAATCCTTTATCAATCAAGATTTCAAAGATGTTGCAGCAGACAGATGCTATTTCAAGCTAAGATGAAAGTGTTACATTATCATGATCATTTATGCCGTGGATATGGCTCTACAACCATAGTTATATTGAGGAAAGATTTTAAAAATTGTGGCTTTGTTTGAAAAAGAAGAACTAGCTCCCTGCTTGCAATTAGTAGGTGAAAAGCCAGAAGAAGAATTTCACTGATACATACTTTGAAAAAGGACCTTACATCTGCAGCTGATAGGCTGGAAGTGAATCGAAGAGCCTCCGGAGAGAAGGAACAGTGGTTGTGCCTGAAAAATGATCATGATACCTCAGGGGAATGAATCTCTTCCAAACACTCTTTCAAACTGGACTGCCCAATAGGCAACAGAAGCCATAAATATGGGTGGAGGAGGTTTTTTTTTTTTTTTTTTTTTTTTTTTTCTTTTTTACTGTGATCTTTATGAACTTCTAATTTAAACTGCAAATAAGGAGAAGATGAAGAGTACCCTTCCACTCCAGAATTCAGTATAAAAAAGCTGAAGGGAATGTAGCTCAGCAGGTTATTTTATGTTCTCTGAAGCAAATAAATATTTATTTTATTAATTCTTATAAATTATGCATCTAAATACTAATGCTATAGTCAAAGTCAATCCAAACACGATCTGGTCATTTAGCTACTGGATTCTCTGATTACTTGACTTGAACTGGGATTCTTATTTCTCTTCGGCTTCTGTGATGATTTATTTCAGTCTTAATGCATAGTTTAACTAAAATATGTCTGTAAAAACAGATTTTAAAACCACAGGGCAGATTTGCTAATCTGTCATTATAGTTAAGCATTGAAATACAAAAGTAGGAGTCTCATTTTTAAGTCATTTATTTCCTTTAAAGCTGTGTGGTTTATTTCAAATTATGAGATAACAATGACTTTGACTAGGTTTTCTGAAAAATCCCTGAATGATATTTAAACTGCTGTCCTGTTATTGTCTCCTGATGATGCTATGAATAAAGCACTGTGTATGTTGTCTCATATCTTTCTGCTAACTTCTATGTAATGTACCTTATTATTATTCAAATTTTTTAGTCTTTTAAAACATATACAAAAATATTTCTTGAAATTTTAAAAAATAGTTTACAAATTTTTAATTCCAGAAGGAATTTAAAACACAATTGTTTCTTGGTATTCAACCCTAATCATTAGTATTTTGGAGGGAGTGGGAACATTTTTAACATTTACATTCCTAGAAGAACCTTCATCTTAACCTAAATGTGATAACAATTTGCATGAATATCGAAGCTTCTATATACAGGTTGACATTATTCAGTACTCAGATAAGGTAACCCATTTATCACATTGTTGAGCTCTTCAGTCAGTCTACAGCTGAGCAAATTTCTTTGGCTTTCTTTTCCCAGGACAATTATTGTAGATATATTACCTTCATGGGAGATGTTAACCAAAACACTGCTTTCTTTCAGCCTTGCACTGAAAGTCCCTCTTGGCATATAAGAAATATGAAACACATTGTTTAGATTTCACCAAACCTAAATCACCACAAGGAGGATAGAAGGGGCAACTCGAACATTGACTAGAAATTTGAATTAGGAAAAGGCAAACCACCCAGGAGGGAAGCTTTCCTAAGATATCTTAAAATAATAAATAAGGAACTTCTCTCTCTTCAAAGGCAAGCCCACCCCCTTGCCAATGCAACAAAGCACAAGAATAATATAGTTGGCACTTAAAAACTCATAAAAATTTGGGAGTTGTTGAATTCAAGCTTTCTAATCTTCTTTGTAGCTGCTGTCTACCTGTGAACCTGTTATTGAAAGGAGATCCAGAGGGACCACCCATCCAGATTCTGCATCACCAAGCCAGGAAGTGCCAAGTTTAATCCTTAAGGGAGTTTTTACCCCCACCATATCCAACGCTTCCATCAAGCTACAGGATTGAGTGACAAGAGATTTAATGTTTTGTAATGAGAGGCTAATTTTTCAGGAATTGTACTTGGGGGCAAAGGGGTCTCTGTAGCAGAGCTGTGTCAATGAAAATGCCACAATGGTGATATCACATCCAGGTTGCTAAGATTACCACCTACTGATGTCCCAAAGGTGGAGACTAAGGAATGAACTTCATAGATTTAGTCATGAGTTCATGTTACAGAATGCAACCATATGCTGGCACTTAGGTTGTTGAAGCAAAACTTCCAGCCGTGGAAGGAACTGATAAGACAAAGCAGGGAAGAGAAAGACAGCCAAGTAGAGATATAACAGTAACATTCATACATTTACATAAAAATGAGGAGATAAGATTAATTGTATTTTTCAGAGCAAAATAACTTTTCACTTAAATATGTCAAAAAATCACATGCCAGCTATTCTAAAGATTTTCATTTTTAGTTTACTATTCACTAACACAGTTTAACATGGGTAAGCAGGGGTACAAAATAAAATGTAATTGCCTTTAATTGCTTTTAGCACAAGATTTGTTTGCCTAGATTAACATGTTGAAAATTATTTATTACTAAAAATGTCTTGATGGTAAGTTAAATGTATAAGTACTCTGATTGCCTCAGGGTGGGAAGAATGATTCTGTTCTCACACACAGAAGTACTTGACCCAGGGAATACATTCAAAAATTGGGGTCAAATGTGCACCAGCTGAGTTAATTTATAAAAACCTCGTTTTTCACAAGGAAAAGAAAAAAATCAAGAAAATGATGGGAGAAACCCTCAAACTGATGAGATCCTAGACTTTTACAATAGCTTCAGGTGTAAACAACAGCTGCTAAAGCAAAGCATTTCACTATAGCTCCATAACACAACTTGAAATGTGCTTTAAATCTCTTTAAATCTCCTCAAGTTCAGTTGAATACTCCATTTTCATTACTGAAAATGATGTCAAGTTTTTGTTTCAGTCAATTTGCCCCTAAATTTTACATGGATGGTTCTCTTATTTGGTGTTTAAGTTTAGAAAAGAGACCTGGAAAAGGTTGATAAAGGTTAATTAATAGAATGATATTAGAAACAGGGCAAATAGAAGGAACAAAAAGAAAGAATGAATTTAGAGAGTATCTTTGAAAGGCTTTGATTTTTTGAAGAAAGAAAATTTAGAGCAGCAGAAGAGGTTAAAGAATACTGAAAGGAAAGAGGGAATGTATAATCAGAGCGACTCTTTTTCTGTCCTGTAAGGTTAGTAATTCCTTATTCAAAGTGGAAATATAATCATTACCACTTTATCTTTTCTATATGGAAAAAAACACCAGCTACAATTCAGGTTTGTTTGTTTATATATGTGCTCTAAGGCATTATAGGACACTTCATGCAACGGACTGAAATTCTCTTTATACACTTGATCACTATTTCTTTTTTTCTTCTCTTTCCCCTTCTGGCCTATGAATGGAGAAATGACTGGCTAAAAATTAAAAAAATAGAGCTGACACTCATGAGATGTGAGTCCATAACCTCCCATAATGTTTTAAGGGAATAATACTTTTTAAAAATTACATGAATGCTGAGAATGCAACATCTTCTGGTGACCATTGCATACTTTGCTTGTGGCAGTTATGCTAAATATTTAGTTAAATTCTTTCTGAACATACCTTGTAGCTTTTCCCCATCTGTACAATGAAGTCTATTCAAACAGCAATGCTTCCATATTATTTCCACATACCATGCTGCATACGGTGAAGGAAATTTTAGTTAAAACATCTTTATTGTTCCTAAATAGTGTGATAAAATCTCACAGGCATCAATAGGTGTGACCTTTTTCTTGTGAAAAGAGAATGTAATAGGATCTTATTATTTATCTTCTATATTTCCTTACGTGGTCACGTGGAGGAGCATCCTAATAATGCAGCTGAAGAGCATGAAATCAGTGTATCTAGCACTTAAGACAGCTTAAATATAGCAAATTGAGGTAAAACAACATAGGGTTCAACACACTGATAAATTCATGCAGTAGGTTTATGATTTGATTCAGGCCATGTTTATATAGACATATACACACAAACACACATATATATGTGTATATATACATATATACACTGCTGCAGTTACTGACATGTTACATCTGGATAACAGTTATGCTGAAAACAGCTGTATATATTTCATTCATGCATCAAAATTCACTATGTGTATAGGCTATTGCTTTCAATTTGAATATACTTTTCTCATTTCTTGATCCTAATGAAATTTCAGTTTTCCCCTACTGGTGGGTGAAAATAGCAGTAAAATTGAAACATAACAACATGCATTTCAGATTAGATGTGGATAGTGTTGCATTCACATTGAAATAATATAAGAAAAGATACTCACGAAGACTTGATTTTATGAAGACAGTTATGCTATAACTCATGTCTGCTCCAAATTTGACACATTTCTCCTCTTTCTCAAGGTATTTATGATTTACAATGCACTGTAACTCCCTTTGGATTCATATTCTTCCAAATCCATCAAGCTTGAGAGGCCACATTTAATACATTACTTCCAGACCAAGTATTTTCAGCATTTAGATGGGATAAAGGAATAAGAGAAAAGGAAATATCATCAGTGATGTTGTACAAGCAATTCACCCATAGCCTGGACAGCAGGGGTGGATGACACTGACCGTCATCAGAATCATATCAGTGTCAGTGTCAGGAAAAAATAAATATCAACAGCACAATTGTGTAATTTTGGATCAATGAAGGTTACACGTATATTACAACTGCAACAGAATGTGAAATTAAAAAAAAAACACACTAATTAACATATTCATGCTGCCTTCGGATTCCAGACTAGTTACTCTGTGTATCTCACTGTGGTGCTACTTCATGACAGATCTATTGGAAGAATAGATGTTATGGAAGAAACCCATTAAAGCCCAGGGAGAAAGCAGAGGTCTTTGACATCACTATTTTACTATCAATCATGGTATTAATGACTCAGTTAGTATGCCAATCTTTTAATTTTAGTCTAGAACTAATTTCTCTCTACTAAATGTTCTCAGAAAGTGTTAGAAGATAACTAACAATTTTGAATGTGTTGGTGTTGTGTTTGCTGCCCCTGTGAGACTTTACCCTACTCTCTCCTCTATTCAGAAAGGCTTCTCAGAGTTCATGAGAATCTTAGTTCCTAAGAGTCCTCTCAAAGGATAGCCAAAACCACTGAGATGAAGAGGACATATCAGAATACAGCATCTTTTCAATTACTACCAATATTTCTTTGAGCCATGAATACAGTGGGAAAATAAAACAAAATTTACTTTAATAAGTGCCATTTATAGTTACTATATATAGAGATTTAATATATGTTAACATGAGAGACTTTATTTGTATCTGTTCTGAATTTAAATAATTATCAATGCCAGTTTCCTGAAACATATAAAAAGCAATAACAATAAAATTATGAACAGTAATTCAGCTTTGTAATATCAGAATTAAAAAATGTGACTTTCAAAAAAAAAAAAAGACTATCAGTTAAAAGCATTGAAAAGGTTAAGATCAATTAAGAGTTCCAATCAGTGAATAAAGTGTCATCCTATGTCCATCAAAGAAATAAAGATCATAGAAAATATGTAAATTATTAAATGACCTTCCCCTTGGTCGTCTCCCAGCTTGTGACTATATTGGTTGAGACTGCTTCTGACAGGACAGTGAGCTGTAGTTAACTGGCAGCTTTTAGAAAGCTGTAGATTGTTCCAGACATAACCTACATTTTTATCATTATTTTTATTTTTATTATTTTTAGTATGTTTGTTTTGTTGGTTTGTTTGGGGTTTTTTTAACATGAATCAGTATGTTTATGTGTGCATGCCTGTAATGAATAAAAAGCGTATCTTGTCATACAGTCATCTGCAATTTCTCGTTATAAGAAAATAGACTGAATTTTCCTTATTCCTTTCTACACTCTAAATTATTAACACCAACTTAAAGAAGGAGCTTTCTACAATCCTTACATACAAAGTCTACACCTTAGGAGAAAATTTTCATAATTCAACATTTAAATAATAGGTGATATTACCAACTAATGATCTATAATAATTACTGCAGAAGGCACCATGTCTAATGCAAATAAGAATAAAGTCTTGACTTTTATCTTAAGCTGAAAAAATAAAATGAAACTTGTGATCAATATTAATTTTAATTAAGCAAGTGTAAGTCTATTTAAACTTATTTATACTTTACCATGACAGTTTTTTGTCAGACCCAATGACCTTAAAGATCTTTTCCAATCTAAATGAATCTATGATTCTACAGTGTGACTCTTTAATCCTGAATTCAAATGATTTGCATGTTTGAATGAAATAATGCTATGTCACCTCATTATGAAACCAGGCCAAACTCTGATTCTGGTTCTCAGTGGAATTTGTCCTCTCAGGTGCAATGATCTGGAAAAGGAAAAAGTAACAAGATATAGTTTCTGGTTATCATAAGAATGTAATTTTGTTCTTTAACACTGAGCACTTTGTATAATGCTGTCTCGATTTGCCATCATTAATTGACTGTAGGCAATTCATAATGCATTACATAAATAAAAACCCATTAATGACTTGGACACAGATTCTTAAAACCATTTAGGCAAATTCTCCCCCTGTGGGGAGAATTACTATTCCCTTGCATAAATAACTGTAAAGTTTGGAATATGAATACCTACCCAAATTTAATTTGCTTTTACTTCACAAGCACAGCTTCCATTAACTCAGCTAGAGCTCTGCATATGTAGCTGTATCAGTGGCTTGCATCTACACTACCAAATTAATTATGTACTGTCATGAACTTTGGATTATTCAATTCTTAGATAAATGGTATGCATGGAGATACAATCTGTGAATCAAAATTCATGTAATCCCTGACTAAACCAGCATTCCAGCAATGAAATCACCATGTGAATTGTGGGAGGTATGGGTGATGAACAAGAGTTCAGAATCATATGACCAGCAATTAAGCTGAGGCCTTTCATTCTTGTGAAATATTATGGTACTTCCTCAACTGGAATGAAACAGATTGATTTCCAAATACAGCAAAGTAGCTATAGATGAATGCATGTTCTGTGCCACAGTAGTGCACATCTGCCAGCTAATCAGAAAGGAGATTTTGATCTTTATATTCTCTCTCTAATGCAGAAAATAATTAATCTGTCATATGAACTTCAATAGAGGGGTTAAGTCTCAAGCTTATTCCATATGTTTGTTGCATATACCAGAGGGAGTTGCGATAAGCAGCTTTTCAGCATATTACAACCGGATTCCGTTTCACCTAAGGAAGGTTTCTTTTGTGCTAAAATGAGAAAAACCACATCTATTTGCCCCACTTGTCTCTAATTTTATCTGAGTCTATTTTACTCTCATCATCCCTCTTCAATCAGCGCTCCCAAAGGCCAGTCCATATCAGCACCATAAGAGCAAGGTCTTGCAAGGTCTACAATTATCCAATGACTTGATAGGGCAGGCTAATCGCATTAAATTGCAGCTATATCCTTTCAACTGGATTCCCCAGCTCCAAATAATCAACATCACAGAGAGTAAGGTTCTCAGTTTTAACTCTCTCTGGGCAGTCAGAATGAGTCCTGTATCATTCTCACAGCACAGTATTTAGCATAACTTAATGTTTGAAAACCATTGTATTTTAAAACCAGTTATTTTGGTTCTTGGGCTCCTCACAAAAACAATACACTTCTTTCAGCCTTAAATTTTAAGCTAATTACCACGATGATTTGCCTAGGCTATAAAATGGCCATTAGAAAAAGGCTGCATTATCCAAAGATAAGCTTGCTAGAAAATCCTTAATGAATGAAAATGAGAAACAGGATTCATACAGCACCTGAAAGACTGTTTCCAGCTATTACATATATATCTCTAATTGATATTTTAATCCCTGAAATAGTTCTTAGTGTCTGCTCTTGTTAACCTTTCAAAAGTTTAAATTACTATATAAGAGGAGGTAGTTACAGAAACAAGTATTCCAAGTATTGCTGGTCCATAACTTAGATGTTTTTAATACAAAATAGATTCATAACTAATTTGAAAATTTCCTCAGCATAATCTCATAACTTTAATATCTAACATATTTTCCAGAAAATACATGAATGAATTATGGTAATACACGGTAAATTCAGTTTCTTTACATTCCTTTAGTAGTCCCAAGCCATCTGCTTCACAAAATCATGCCTCCTATTCAGAATAACCTCTAAATATATGGCATAAGTATTAAAAATGTTCTGCATAACTTATGAGTCAATGTATAAAAACTGAGACAAATGAGTAGGCATTTATGAACAGGCTGTAAACAGAAAGTTTCAGTACAGAATTCTACAGTAGCAGCACATGTGATTTTTAAATTAAAATTTTAAGAAATAAAAAATATAGAGGTAAGGTTGTGGAGGTGGTGGCGACATTAAATGTAACATCTGAAACACTGCTATACACGCAAAAAGGTTTTTCAGTTCTCTCACAGAGAACACCTAGTGGTGCTATAGAAGTCAGGGGCACTACATTAATTTTGGGGTACTCAGAACCATTAACTGAATGTCAGCAGTAAGAAGTTTAAAGCTGTCATTTAAGCAATCAGCAGACTACTGGAAAGAGTGGATATAACTTACGACTTCAGAGATATGAGTTTTGAGAAAACGTTACTTTTAAATCCTTTCAGAAAAATGCCTCTTTCCTCCCCAAACCAACCTGTTACTAAAAAGCATTACGGTGGAACTGAAAGATTTGTAGAACTGCTGAGATACTCGACCTTACAGATACATTTCCTAAACTGTCCAAACTAATAACTGTGCACAAAGTAAATTCTGTCTGTGTCAACAGCACCAAGAAGAAAGCACAGGACAGAAGCAGAGTCATTTCTTTCACAACCAGACAACCAGAATAATGCAGTGATAGTTTTGTTTCATTTTAACAACACGAGGTTAGATCACTGCTGTAGGAAATGGGCATACTCAGCTTCCTTTGATGGATGAATGTACCATATTACTTTTACCATAAAGGTGTTCTGCAGGTTTAGTTTTCTGAATGTACTTGCTGGATATTCTACTTGGTGATTAATAATTATATTAAAAAAAGAAAGACAAGGGCAGGGAGGGAAGGGATGTGAGCCTAAAACAGGGCCTGGAAGAAAACCAAGAAAAGAGAACATGTTACTATATGGTCTTTAGCTTCTTCAGGAGAGAACCACCTAGATTTTGTGTTCTTTAAACAACTATTTTCTTGTTTGTATTTTTAAAGTCCAGAATGTTTAAGAAATCACTGAAACATAGATGAGAACAATAGAATCTATACATTAAATAACAAAGGAGGACTATAAATTACTTGAGATTATTTTTCAGCAACATCTCAGTTTGTATGAGAGTAGAAAAGTCTAGAACAGTTTAGTTTAAAACAGAGGTAATTCACTATAATGAAAGATACTTTCACATCACTCAACACACACACATCTAGTACAATAATGTCTTAATGTCAATTGATGCAGCTGAATGACATTGAGACATTAAATAATAGGACAATTAATTTAAAGTATTTGTCATTACCTTTTAGTAACTACTTTCCTACCAAGAAAACCTTGCTAAGTGGTTTTCTCATTAATCTTACTGTGAAAATGGAGATAAGGAAAATAAAGAGCCACACACCTGCATTCTGGAATTGAGCTGTCTTTGAAAAAAAGAAGGGGAGGGCAAACAGCAGCTACAAAGCAGGAGAACTTCCTTTCAATTATATAATAAATTCAAGGAAAATGGCAAGAGGATGACAGGCTTCACAGCTGAGGAGGAAGAGATAAAACAAGAAAACCAAGAAATAAAGACATTAAGTAACCATCTAGGCAGAGGTATGTTAACACCTTGGGAGGAGGAAGGAAGCATTAAGAATCATTCCACCCACTAGCATTTATTCCTCAAATTGCAGGTTTGCTGTTAAAGGAATGTAAAACATCCATTAGCCCTTCGCAGGAAGAATAGATCATGAATTACAACTGCCAGGAAAGCAGTGAAAAGAAACAAAGTCTGGAATTGTTTTAGAGCTAATTTAAAGATTTGTGGTATAGTTCAGGTCATACAGCATCTTACATTACAAATGAAATTGAGGATGTAGATTTTTGTTCCTCTTATTTAGGCTGATTAATATCTCCTCATTAAAATCTATAGCTCTATAAGGAATTGTCATTTATGCTTTTAGAATCAGACCCATGGAGGTGTTATAAACAATAAATAAAATGGCTATTTTTACTCAAGAGGTGGCCACAAAAACTTACTATACAACATGTAACACAGTAGTGTTGAAAAAGCATACATAAATTTCACCATTACAGCAATTCTTAAAAATTGCTTTTCTATAGGAGAGAAAATGTGCCTCTAATGGCGCACTGTAACAAAAAATATGCACAAAAATAAACATTTGACCAAATTCTTGTCTGTCACACTAACACCACAGAACTGATTCTAGTGGTGGTTTCTGCTGCAAGAGACAGAGTTTTATGAAATACATTAATGAATTACATGTTTCCTTCCCTTCTCCCTCTTGCTCTGCTTTTGCATTATTAAGTTTTTCGTTTTGCCTTTTGTATTAATTTTTCAGTCTATGAAAATACTAATAGAGTTTGCTGAGAAAGCAAGCTCTGGTCCCCCACTTCACTATTCACAAAGTAACATCTCAACATATAAAGATTCAGTATTTGGCTCAAGCTATAGAGCTTTTTTTTTGTAGTTCTTAATGTGCTGAGTTTGCTACCTTGACCGGTGGCCGTCAAGCACTTGGGGACACAACATTGTAAATCAGGCCCAGAGAGGGATGTAAGGGCTACTAGGTGGTGGATTAGATGAACAGAACTGTAGCTGCTCTAATGTCTTCAAAGAAGGCTTTAAATTTAACCCCAGTTACGTGTTATCCCAGCACAGAAGAGTGAATTTCACCCTCAGGGGGCATATACTAGCTCATATAGTAGTCTTATTGTGGAAAGTTCACTTCAGACTCAATTTACAGTATTCCCCTTCTCTCTTCTTGTCTCCCCTTCCTATCCCCAGGCCAACAAAAGGAAATCTGGTTTATATTTCTCAGCACAGGGTTTGTTTTCACCTCTGACACGCACCGAACAATCCCTACATGCGAATGCCGTGTTACCAGCAGTGCCACACTTCTCACCTCACAGACTAAAGGTCTGCAGAGCCTTCTGCCCAGCTCACAGCCAAGTCAGCCACACCTCTCCTGATAAGGGCTTATCAAGGGATTTTATTCAGGGAAACGAGAAAATGCAAAAGATCATGATTCTGACTTAAATGGAAGCTTATCTTCCTGAAATTATAAGGAACACTTTCCTAAAGTGGATAATTTCTGTTATACATCTGTGCATAACTGCGTGTCAGAAATCAAAGACAGAATATCTTTCTGTAAATGCTATGTTTCAGAATCATCTTTGTTTCAGCAGCAAAACTTTTCGGGTGTAACAGCTGAGTTAAATACAAGCAAATGGAAAATAGCACTGAGTTAAGTTTCTAGGACTAATCAGTGACTGTACATGAAAGGAAACTAAAAAGTGGTGATAAACCCTATGCAAACTCCATTTTCAAAGACATCTGAAACTGCAGAGGTGTGTTAATCAAAAAGTCTTATGTTTGGTTTCTAAAGGAATTTACTTTAAACTACATAATGAAAATGGTGCTCAACAGGCCGTTGCTGTGTGTTATGAATACCACGAAAAGCAAACACATTCATAAACTTCTGTATGATTCTGCAGAATCACAAACCTGTGACTTAATAAATATTCATATTATTAACAATTCAAGATAGACCCTAGTTTTTGTTTATTATAAGACCTTGATTATCCTTGCTTTAATGCAGAAGCAGCTCCCAGATAACCTCAGTTCAGCCATTCCAAATTTTGCTCATTTTATGTTGCTTTTTCAGGCTCTTGGAGGCTCAAGTCCCATAACAGTTTGTGCTCATGCTTAGCATTCTGCAAATGGGTTTGCAAACGGCCTCTCTGAAACCATTCCTATATTTAAAGCTGTGTATGGTAATACAGTTGGATTAAATATCATTGTTCTAAACACTATATACAGGCAACTCCTCCTCAAGGGCATATAAGCTAGATAGACTAAACAGACAGTCTTGCAGGAGAATCAGAGGCATAACAACCTGTATTTAACTTATAACACTGCTACACTTCCATGTTTGAAAGCTTGACTTGTTTTTGTAAGAATTTTTAAGCACTGGTCTAAAGCAGTCTGACTACTGTCAGCAAACTCTGTTTGAAAGCAGAATCAGGACATTTTTCCAAGTTGCTAAAGCAGCTCCCTGGCACAGACGGAAATAAGACTGAATTTTCTGAGGCTCTATTTGTTAGTGTGCTCCAAACTTTGACGAATTACTGTTCTGGAGATAAGAACTGAAATACTGAGCAAATGCATTCTTATATGAGCAAAGCCTCTTTATAATCTGAGACCATCCACTCTTATTGATATTAATCTTGTCGCAGTCTCTCTAAGTCCACAGCATCTTTCAGTTATATCAGACTTACATTTTCATATCTCAAATGCTGACTGTGAATAAAAGTGAGTCATCTGTTTCTGTATGTGGTGGGTTAGCTCTGGCCAACAATCAAACTCCCACCCAGTTGCTCGCTCACTTTCCCCCTCAGCAGGAGGAGGAAGAAAACGGGAATAACAGAGAAGAGAAAATACATGGATTGAGGTAAGGACAAGGAGGTCACTTACCAGTTACTTTCATGGGCAAAACAGACTGATATGGGGAAAATTAGCTTTACTGACAATTAAAATAGATGGGTAATAACAAGACAACTTTAAACCAGTATCTTTCCTCTCCTAGTCTCAATTTCACTCCTTCATTCTTGTCTCTTCTAAGCCTCTCTGAACAGCAGAGGGTAACAAGAAACAGTGGGTTGTGGTCAGAACATAAAGCTTTCTCTCATCTGCTCCTCTGCTGATCCATGGGCTGCAGTCCTTCAGGAAAGATTTGACTGCTGTGGCGTAGAGTCCTTCACAGGCCGTGATGGAGACCGGCACTGACACTGTGGAGCATCTCCTCTGCTCCATGGAGCTCTCTCTGCTGCTTCTCATTCTTTTTGCACTTCCTTAAATATGTTTTCCCTGTTTGTCCAAGGGGCTCAGCTGTGCTCTGGTGAGTCCAATGGATCTGACTGGGATCAGCTGTTTCTGGTGCAGGGAATGGCCTCTCAGAAGATTCAGGCTTGCAACCCTGTTGATGTTAGCTTTGGGATGTATTGAATTTACTACAAATAAATGGAATAGCACAAATAAATGTGTTCTTCTTAGCTAGTTGACCACTTTGTACACTTTATGGTCAATCAGTTATGCTGGGGTCAGTCAGGTAGGTTGGTAGGTCTACATTTAATAACCACCTTTTCATTCTACTTTTCATTCATAAAAACATCCAGAAGACCCTCCACCCCAAAAAAAAACCACCCCACAACAAAACAACAATAAACAAACAACCAAAAAATCAAAACCAAACCAAACCAAAAAAACCAAACACTCAACCAACCAAATAAATAATTCACAAACAAAAATCAGTTTTAAATGAGTAAAAATGCTTTCACCTGTCTAAATAGACATCTGCATACCCACTAACTGAAAACGTATTATATAATGTTTTCAGCACCTAAAATTTGGTGTTGTACATCAGATGAAGACTGACTAGATGTTGTGAATAAATTATTTAGGAAGCTAAGATGGAAATGATAAAGACAGTCTTCTATGACTGAACATAGTTTAAAGTTCAAAGTTTTAACAATGCAGTGTTAAAATGAGAACAATCTGATCTTACATGTGCTGAATTTTCTGAGGTAATTAATTCAATAAATACAAGTTGCAATAATGAATTGTTGATAAATGATCATCATAAATTTAATCTACTGACAGTACCTCTTGACAAGGCTGAAAACAGACAAAATGCTTCATGCAATTATATACACCAATTCACAGATATTTTATTTCACATTTCACTTCAGTAAGCAAACTTGCCCTGACCTGATTTCATACTTCATGTGAAAAATTTGTTAATTTTTCAGAAACATTCCAATATTATCAAAATTCTCCACCAAAAATAGATATGAAATATTTGTACGAAGAACACTGTGTCTTGATTCAGTGACTATCTGTGTCATCCAGTACAGGTATTAGGAAAGAAGGTGATGTGCTTTCTTCAAACCCCAGCTCTTATTTTTTTTTTTAATTTTTATTTAATGGTGATATTTATATTATCTTAGATGTAGCAGTGGAATAGATATTTGTTTTTTAACAAGTTGACTTTAATAGACCACAGAAACCTTCCAAGTACTGAATCTGCTAGGCTGGAGTCTAAATTAGAATCACATCAGTTTTATATTTAAAGCTATCAAAAATATAGAAACACTGAAATTAATTGAAATGTATTGTAAATGCTATTTTTAGCAGTGGCCTATTTGAAAAATACTGTTCATGTCAGGGAAGCAGAATTATGCCTATAAGCCAAATGTGTTATTTATTATGTGTTTTCCCAAAACATTCATTAAAATAAAACTTTATTTCTTGCTCTTCATGAAAAAAAACTCAATAAAGTGAACTTCCACATATCTCCTTTGCCAGCAACTAGACCCAGAAATACCATTATCTCCCCAAATGCCTTATAACTAATTATTGCTGATATTTTACATTACACAGTTATCAAGGAGTAAGGGGAGGGGGAAGGAAAAGAGCAGAGATAAATCTTTGAGCAGAGGCAGGTGTCCAAGACTGCTTTTTCCCATGTCAGTGACCTCTTAGCTGCTCCTCTGACATCACAAATCCCACAGTCCTTACTGCAGAATACTCCACCCAGAACGGGATTCTGCAGAATGTCCCTATTCAGAACAACCCTTAAACGTCAGCACATTTTCCAAGGATTTGGTCAGGAGGGCATCAGTTCCTTGTCTCGGTGCTGGATAAGGACACTAAACACCAAGCTATTATGGAGTAAAGTGGCGGGTTGATAACATGTTTTAAAATAAACATCCTGGCCTGCACTTTTAAAACTTAATTGCAATTCTCTTTCCTCAGGAGAAAATTCCCTGCTCCTGTTTTCCATATCCTGTTAGGCTGCATGATGGAGGGGGAAGGAATCAACTCACATAATTCTGATGCTGTGGGCACATCTGAGCTCGATTTCTGCTGCAGTTTCTCTTTTCATGAATGGTCTTCAAAAGTCAGCTCTGCCAGGATGGCACAGGAAAGTGGAAGGAACATCCCTATGAATTTGAGATTCAGCTGCTGCAACTCGCTGTGAAGGTAGTTTGGCCCCAAACCACACAGGTGTTGGTCTGATTCCTATTAAAAAGAAACTGTTTTAAATGATGATAAATGACTGAATCTTTCTGTGAATTTGGGACTCCAGTTCCTCAAAGGGTTTCAGTCTACTAAGCATTGATATATGGCAGCTGAAATTTTGTTGGATTTTAGACTCAATATCTTACTAATAGGATTAAATTTTGTCAATATACATTATTCTATTTTGCTTTCCACTGAAGCAAAAATTATGTGGTAAATATCTCTTCTATTTGGGGACCACAGAAATGTACTAAATCCTGTCATCACACTAAGAGTATATTCAGTAAGTTTCTAGCTTCTTTTACATAGAAAAAGATGGTTTTCTCAATAACTGATATTAGTTTTAGAGTGCAGAGCACTTGTATGCCTATGCAGGCTCCAAATTTTTACTTTTTCACTCTGCAGCATTGAAGGAGACATCTTTCAGCATGTCATATGGAGTCAGGAAGAAAGTAGGGCTAATTCTCCAGCAGAGGAAAGAACTGGAAAATAACCACAGCCATGTCAGCAGGTTCGAGTCCTAACTTTCCAGGCTGCTACAGCAACTAAAAACAACATATCCATTTCACCCATGCTCTATCCTGAAGGTTCAGGAGGTGAGAGGCAAATCTCGCTATGTATAAACAGTCATCTACAGTATATTTGACAAAGAAATTTTATTGTCTTAACATGGCTTGGCTTCTACCACCCACAGTGTAGAAATACAACAGTGGAGCTTGTAAACCAGCTTCCATCCTGTTCTAATGATAGTTTAACAACCAGAAGAACTATAATGTTTAAATATAGAATTATTTCTGTTTACACATTTAACTATCCCTGGTGTTATGGGGACTTTGGCAGTTTACATAATATCCTCTGAACAATAGATATGTTCGGTCTGCACTGGGTGAAATGATACAGCCATCCTTTAAAGGATTAAAAGTTGTGGCATTTTTGTAGCGTTTTTTGTTGATTTTTTGAAATGACAGCTAATCCTGTCTTTGATATGCAATGCCTGTGTTGGCAGCCTCTGGATGCTGACAGCATCTAGATTCAGTTTAGAAGGTCCAGCTTAAATTTGCCACTCCATCCAGACTTATAGGCACCAGGCACTATGGAGATGTCTCTGCTAGTAAATAAAACAGGGTACAGTGGCCAGCCTGACGAGCAGAGAGTATTTAAATAAGAAATGTTAAGGTGAGTCATGCATTTGAAATCCTCTCTTTGCTTCTCCCACATTTAAGTTCTAAGTGCAAATGTACCTACATGACAGCAGGACTCAGAAAAGGGATTCCCTTCTGGCTTTTAGGTACCTCTGTTAAATATGACTGGCTAATAACACTCGTATTTGGCTAATACTTTGCAGCTTTCCCTGGATATTATCAATGCTTTGTTTTTCTCTTTGCATTGCACATAAAACATACTCACTGTTAGACTGAGATTTAAATATACTAAATTTCCTCAACATTCAAAGCAGAATTTAGGATTTAGGTTGGTTCTTTTGAGCTGGCTCAACAAACAGTTGATCTGAGACTAATTTTTTCAAGTAAAATTTTGCTCAGCTTTTTTACCTTCATAGAATTAACTTGTACTTTATTTATAGCAGTGACTGGATAAATGACATGTCTTTAATCATATTGTCCTCAGCTCACAGTAGGGTTTTGTGTTTTGATTTTTTTTTTCTTCTCAGCTTTTATATTAATGCTGATCCTTCACAGATGCATTCAAAAGTACAACCAGACTATCCCATTGCGAAACTCTGATAGGAAAAACCCCAAAACTTTTATTGTTTTCTCACTTCGGAGAAAACCTATATTAGATGAGTCAATTTCATGATTTCCTTGTAGAAGTATGAACTGTGATGCTTGAAATTTGGTCCAAGGTCATGTGAAGCACAGCCAAGTCTCACAGCCTAAAGGGTCAGAAGGAAGGTACTGAATCTCCATCCTGCTCAACAGAGACCTGAAGGCTCCTGGCTTTCATTCCTGTTAGAACTAAAACTTTGACATCTTTTTTGATTCATCCTCCAGTGACTACAGTAGAAGTACAGTGAAGTAAAGCCCTTTGAGAATTAGTTTTGCACTCTTTAATCACCTATTCTAAACCCTTATGATTTTCTCTTTGGAACACCAGGGGCACATGGGATACAGGTTGAATGTCCCTAAAATGAATCTTCCAGGTGAAAGCAAACAAACCAAAACATGAACCAAACTTGATTTAAAGAATCTACTTTCATTTTGCAGTTAAAAAACCCCTGAAATACAGATGATACTGCCTGGCTTCATGTTTTGTAAAACTGATTCAGAGAGATTAGAAAGAAAAAAGTATCTTTTGTAAAATTATATTTATTTTCGACAGGTTCCTAGAGAAAAGTCAATCTATTTCCACAGCTTCCAAAACAAATGTGAGAAAATCTTCTTTACAAATTAATCAGCTGGATATCTGTTCAGGAACTCTACTGTTACTACATAGCATGGATAAAATGTATTTGGCCTGTGTGTGCTCTTGGTTTATATCAGCACATTTATTCTCCAGCACTAAACACAGCTGTGAAGTAGTGAGTGAAGGAAGAAGGCTCTGTGGTAGTGAGAGCGTTTCTCCATTTCATAACCCAAAGCACATGTTTGCACTGAGCACTGCTAACAGGCAACCACAGCTCTGTTAGCCACCTCTTTTCCCCATGCTTGTTAGGTTTGTTTTGGGATAGTGTGAAAGATGCAGCTATTAGAGAAACAACAAAGGGGGGAAAAAACAAAACAAAACAAAACAACGAAAAGTTTTCAAAAATTCAATAACAGAGAACACAAGGCTGGTTTTCCATCTCTGTTATGCCCTAGTAAAGCTTATTACCACAGGTCAAAGGTGGAGACATTTTAAATTGTGATCCTGAAGGGTGGTGACAATTTTGTATCTCTGTGTTTATCACTCATACATCTGGTTTATATCTGGGCATGGTTATAATTTGTTAGCATCTTGAAGTATTTTTCTTTTCTTTATTATACTTGAGTACACTATGTCTAGATGGATGTCCTGGCAGTTAATTGACATCACAGAAAGGATTGCAAATATTAACATAAGGCAAAGCAATATATAAACTAATCCTAGGAATGTAAGGAAGTTGTCAAAGATTGTTAAAATACAGGGCAAATACAGTGATAAATAGACCACAGGACACATAAAATCCTTTCATATAATTTTGATGTATGAGAATAACTTGATATAGAAATGATACAATTAATCAGTTACAACTAAAGTGAAAAAATGGAGGTATATCTACAACTTCTTTCTTGTAAAGAATACCTACGCTTTATAAGCATCTACATGGCTGTTTAGCTCAAGGGTGGCAAACAATGTATCACTGTTAAGGAAGGCTCATTTAAAGCTAAATCTAGTGAAATCTATTAACATAAGAGAAACTGGTATGACAACAGAAACACAACAACTAAAACTCAGTGTTGTGATACACAGTATATGCAACGTGATCTAGTAATTAAGACACTGAAACTCTGAAACTGGCAGAACCAGTCTGTCTTTCAGTTTATAAAGTCTCATACCTAAACCTTCTGCTAAAGATTTTGGGGTGTAGAATATCTCTTAGTGTGCCCATTACACCTCTGAGCACCAGCGTTAGAACCAATGCTTCTCAGCTCTTTAAATTTTTGTATACACCCAGTCCAAAAGCTCAGGGAAAAAGACATAAATTTTTTTCCCTTGGATACATTCATTGTTTCTGTTTTTAAGACCACGAGCTAACAGTACCACTTATGGCACTGTCTTATATACCTTGAACCCAGTGAATCTAAAACACCGGACCTGGGGGGACATTTAGTATTGATCAACCAGATAATATTCTGACACACGTTTCTGAAGAGATCCTAGATTGCTTTAAAAGTAGGGAAAATACGTTATAAAAATTGGATAGCAAAGACAAAAATAAGTAGACCAAAATTCTGTTAACTAGAACAAACTCTTCTGTTACTAAATACACTTTGTTATAGGTAATTCAAATTCCTTTATTCCATGCAAATTAATCTATCTAGAGTAATAACCAAAATGATTTAATAAAAGTTTGTCCTGTTTTGGGGAAGAATTCAGTGATTATAGTGAACTATTTTTTGAGTAAATATGTCTTCCTATGATGTCATGAAAGTTAGAAAAGATCATGGCTGGTCATAAGAAAACAGATAATTGATGTCTCTTTAAAAACTAAAGTGTTATATCCATACAGATTTAAAGTAAAAATTGGAAATCCTCAACTTTCTGGTAAGTAAGGAAATATAACCAAGCCCACTGACTCCTCATTAATCTGTCTTATATTCCTCTTTCTCCTGCAGTTAGAAATATCAACATATTTTCAAATAATGCCCCCAGAAGGATTTATTGTTGTTTTGTCTATTTTCATTTCTAGCCTGGTATATAACATACACAGTCTTAAAACACAGCAAATTTTCAAAAGAGTATAGAATACTTTCCCTTTATCAGAAGGTTGTCTGTGTGTTGGATTTTTTTTTCTCCTTTCACTCACTGATACTGTATTGCCAGAAATGATGTCATGCTATTCATATCATATCTCACAATAACACTTTTCTAGAGTAAACCTTAATCTCCTAAATCCAGTGTACAGTGGCTGTCCAAACAGAATAGATCTCTCTCTCTTTTTTTTTTTTTTTTTTTTTTTAATAAAAGCCAGGTGATAAATTAAGTGCTTCTGATAAATGAGAACCCCACAGTTCTGTGGATCTAATCCTCCCATAGAGAGAAATATTTGACCAAGCATAATGTGTTTCTTATGAGGAAGGTATCTTTCACAAAGGAAACAAAGCATGGAATTTCTGTAACATTCCTTGCATAAATATTCTTATAGATATAATGCATATGGAAATAATAATAAAAAAGCCAGCTACTTTCATCACTCTTTTTGGCCCAGGAAACAATAAATAGGTAGGAATCCCAGCCAATTTTTTCAAAGTTTGATGTCTGAAGGTAGTCCTATAAATTGTATCTATGTGAAAGCAATTTTCAGAGGTACTGAGAATTCATGGTTCTCACTGATTCCCACATGGATATAGGTACTTATTTCTGGACACACAACTTTGAATTTTTTTGGCATGTAATTCAGCTATATAAACTCAGGATTTGTCCCAATAAAAACATGAGTGAGATTTATCATTGCTTTTCCTGATATTTACTGTCTCTATCTAGCTACTAGTACGGTCCCATCAGTGTAGGTTTTGAGCGCCACCCAAGACTTAAAAATTAAAACCAATAAATCTCTCCTTCTTATTTCCTGTCTTTCCAGTCTAGAGAACACGTTTTGATTCATTTATTTGTCTTTTTTTTTTTTTCTGGTCTGCTTAAATAAAAACTGGGGGGAGAGAGGCGCGGGAAGGATGCTCTTTCTGAGGACTAATTTAGATATACCCAAACTAGCTTTTATACAAGCAAGAATGGAGTGTCATTCAGGCACCTCTGAGAAGCAAAGCTCGTACATCTGCATCCTGCTGTGGTCACACTGCCTCATGCATGAATTGGTTCCTTTACAGCTACCTTGGGCTAATTCTCCTCTCCAGTGTGGTCTGTAGAACAGACAAGCCATAAATTAAATAGGGGAATTTCACTGTTTTGTTCCACAAGTGATGAGGCCTGCAGCCATGCTCTCAGGGGGTGAGCTGCACACACATATCTTCTCTCCCAGACTGCTCATTCCTGGACCAGATTGGCTCAGCAGTAAGTCACATCCACCAGCTCCCTGCTGGTCAGCTCCACTTCCCAGTCCACACCTTCCTAAACGTATTTCGGTGATATTTCTTGTGCTGGGGGGTAGACAGGGATTAGGAGTTATTCGAGAGGACCTAAACCCCAAAGGAGTGTCTGTAGCTGGGCAGAATGCTCCGAGGTAAAGCAGCATCTCTTGCTACAACATGTTCCTTCCATCATCAAGCTGTTTTCCCATGTCTCTCCGGAAATTTCCCTAGTCTCTTCTTTCCTCTTTTCCTCCAGAGATTATAATCTCTATTTTGGAAAAGGAAAAAAAATACTCACAGGTACCTTATATTCAATTTATTTTCTGTAAAACTGTAATAATTAGAAAAAAAAATCAAGTATTGGTTTGTATGTCTATACCAGAATCTGACGAAGGATGTCCTAAATATGCCCCTGTGATCAGTATGGTCAGAGAAGAAAATCATGGTGGTGTGTTCAGGACAGCACGTTGCTAAGCACAGCCTGCTGTTGTGCTTCAAACAAATAGTGGCTTCCTTGGTTTATGAAACTTCATTCCTTCATTCCTGGAAATGGAGAAATGCATTAGTCAAGTCTCAGAGGGGATAATTTCTGCACGAGCAGTGGAAGGTGTGTGTTCTGGTAGAAGAGGCAGCACACTGACCCACGCGGATGGAGACTGCTTTTTTCAGGAATTTCAGTAGCACTGACAGAAAGGACTCACACTTTTTTACTGACTTCATCATGAGTCGGTTCTCCATATCGGACTAGGAAGTTCATGGAAAATGATTTCTCCCAAGTGTTCCCTCCTTCCTTCCAATAATAAAAGAATGCATAACTCAGAATTTACTAGCACATACCTACCTACATAATCTTGGTTTGCAAAGCTTTTTTCAGTAGGTCAGTGAACATCTTTGATATTGTTTTTCAATAGTCATAATACGAAGAACATCTACTGTACTTAACTTGTCCCTGAACTGATTTACACCAATTTCTAGTAACATGTAAAATTTTAGCAACAATATTTAAGAAGATACCAAATGGCACTCTGCAAAGCAGTACAAACATCTAATCTGTGTCTTATTAACAAAGTCAAACCAAAATATAGATAGGAAAAAGCACGACATTTTATTTAAATGTTGAAAAACTAGAAACTGCACACTGCAGCCATTAAACATGGCCATGACACTGTATTCATTTTCCAGCCTGTGAGGACAAGAGAGCTTGGCTGGATCTCAGGGACAGCCAGCACTCCACACATGGCTGTTGAGTGCAATACTGAGGTGCTTATGCAGCCACAGTCAGGGGCAAGTCAGGGCTCTTAGGAGAAAAAAGCCAAGAACAGTAACATTATTTTCCTAATTTTCACTATATTGCATGTCAGGCTTGAGGAAGAGTAAAATATTTGTATATCAGTCAATACAATTGTTTTCTAGGTATATTTTTTTTTTCCTTCAAATCCATGAATATTTCTGAGATATATTCCCCACAGGACAACCAGCATACTTTCAATGGAATTACATAACCTTCTATGTAAGGTAATTACCCGATAGATACTATATTTCATATTTTGGTTTGTATTCATGTTTTGTATTTCATATTTTGCTGTATTTTAAGCTGTTTATGTATTGCCTGGTATAGGAACTTGGACTTGTTCCACATAGATTTCCACAAAGTATTTCTCTCTTTTCCTATATTTATTTTTTTAACAGGCCTAAAAATTTATAATATTTTCCTATACATGGACTTAGGCCAGCACTGGACGATATTTCATCACAATAGCAGATCATGAAAAATAATGGTTGTGTCAATGTTTGGAAATGGCACATTTCAAAGTGAAATCATTATTTATAGGATCAAAAGGTGCCCATATACAATGATCTCAGAGCAAGAATGCAAATTAAATAGGCATGGGGTGATTTTCTCTGATGCGATGCCCTAAAGTTCAGAAAGGATAAAGCAAGCCTCTTGCCTCCACACTGAAATACTTTTAAGTAAAATCATGGACAAGATGCCAACTTTAAAATTTTCTCCATGTTAGTTAGACTCTTCCTTGAGCCATGCATTATCCTAGAGCATGCTTTTGAAGATCTTAATGGTGTAACTGGCAGAGGCTCACAATATATTATACCTATTTCTTTAAACACCTATATCACTTCAACAAGCTAGAGGAGACAATTAGAATAAATATTTTATTAAAATGTTCTAAGCCAAATAGCTGGCTCTGTGCTATTTATTCTATTTATGGCTTCCTAATGAACATTAAGAATGTGCTCAAGATATTCTAAGAGATGGAAGGACAAGGAAGTTCTGTACATAATTTACATTAGCATACTGAAGTTGTTCATAGCGAAGAAGAGATTTCAGAAAATTAACGTTTTGTTTGATTGCTTAATACAAATTTGTTGTATTGAGAGAAACAGTCTGGCCTGTTCTCATGTTTTTACTTCATTTTTCATTATAATTTTTGGTTGGTCAATACAGCTGCTCCTAAAACTGAGTTATTCAAGAAAATCACTTTTCACTTAGAAGAAAAAAGAACAAGAGGAAGAAGAGATAATTGTCCTTTCTTACTAATGAGAACCAAATATCAAAGACTCAAAAACTAGGCAACACAATTTTCTATACCTTGAAAAATTACTGTGAAAGTCTTTGTTTTATTGTTAAAAAGATTTTGAAATGCTGAAAACCAAAGAACATTTCATGCTTACACTGAGGATGTTAAAGATTATACAGTATTAGAGATCTGCAGTATTACAAATAGCAGCTTCATGTTTTAGGGAGTCTGAGTACGTGCCAAGCACAGGAGACCACACAAAGTTTGTAATTACTGTCTTGTCTGGCAACTCTGATTTTTTTTAAACTGGCCAGTTTACTGGAGAAACATCCAGCATAGAGAGAAACATCCAGATTTTGTGGATCTGACTGGAAAAAAAAGAGCAAGCCATGAAACAAAGCAATAATAAACCAACCATGACTTTAATTCAAGAAACTTCTAACTGTAGCAGTGACTCAATGCTATTAGTAGCCTTTTCCTTGGATGCACGAATGGCCTTCAGGCAAAAAGACTGATCACTTGTTCTCTGAATCTTCACACTGTAACACTGACAAAGCTGATTTGGTCTACACTGACTGTTCACATCATGGATTGTCTTTACCATTTCTGTGAGTGAAAAAGGGATAGGTCTCTTAGGTTACAAATTATAAGAACAAGAAGAAATTGCCTCAGGTTGCACCAGGGGAGGTTTAGGATGGATATTAGAAAAAGTTTCTTCACAGAAAGGGTGGTCAGGCACTGGAACAGACTGCCCAGAGAAGGGATGGAATCACCATCCCTGAAAGTATTCAAAAAACATGTATATGCGGTACATGGTTTAGTTGTGGGTTAGACAGTGCTGGGTTAAACGTTGCACTCAGTCTTAGAGGTCTTTTCCACCTTAATGATTCTATGATTCCATGAAGGTAGAGAAATAGCCTCAGCCTGTCAGTAGAGCATGTAGTTTCCAAGTAAGATATGGCATCTGAATTCTAAAGGAGCAAGAGACTGACTGGTTCCTCATGCAACTTTACACCTTGGAAAGTGTGAGATGCCAGTATTTAATGAGATGCCAGTATTTTCAAATAGCTGTTTCATATCAAACACCTATCAGTTCCAGGTTGGCTTTAGTTCTTTCAGACCTGGTTGTGAAATAGAGATGGAAAATAAGTTTCATGCCATCTGAAATGGCTGTCAACATAGAATAACTCAGGAATGTACTTTTGTCTTCTATTTTACAGTGTAAACCTGTGATTCATTTTGACAATCTAAATAATCCTTTTATGATCCTAATTTTTTTTTTTCCTTTATGAGACTGATCATCTTCTCACTTCTTTTGATCAAAAGCCTAAAAGGTATGGTCTTTATTTGGTTTTGGCAGTTTAGCCATCTTCTTTAGTGGCCTGGGAAAAAAAGAAGGAAAAGCCTAACAGTGCAAGGAACTGACAGATGGTTACAGTTTCCTGACAAATTATTTATTTGAATTCTTAAACACTCAGCTCTTACTTATAACTTTTTCACTTCAGTTTTAAGAGTCCATTTATCAACAAGAATGAACACATATTGACCATACCAGTACTCAAAAGCAAATGTCTCCATTTGTTCACTATACGGAAATGAGTTAGTGACAAGTGAACTGATTCAGACAAAACACACAAACTAAGGCTTCAGCCCAGCATTTGAACTCTTAGAAAAAGCTTGTCTATGTCCTTTCTTTCTGCATTTTTCTAAACCTTGGTTGTAGGCCTTTATTAGGAATTACATGCCCTCATATGGATCTTTAACTTTTTCCTTTCATAAAACTGATTTAAAAAAATCTTTGAAAATACTAAGTTGCTTTTTTAATATATATTTATATATACCAAGTAAGATAATTTTTATCAAACATATATGGTATTTTCAATAGGAAAATCTTTTAACATGAAATGATTTTTCATTTAATGAGAAATTTTTACCATGAGGAAAGGAGTTGTTGAGCACTGGCTGAAAAGTTTTCAAACCTTTTTTAAAAAGAGAATTGGCTTTTCAAGCACAAAAATAAATTTTAACTGTTAAAACCTGTCTGAAAATTTCTGCTCCCTCCCTTCTCTCTCTGGTAAGTGACACCTTTGCACTTGGCAAGTCAAGCAATGTTAACTGGCCCCCTCCATGCCCTGGTACTCCCACGGAGTCAGTACCTCAATCAATAGCCAGATGTTTCAGTTAAAAATGGTAAAAGCTGAACCTTGAAGTAGCTACAAAGTAGGTTTTTGTTGTTATTTAGGCTACAGTTTAACATAACCAAATCTCTCAGCTTCTCAGTGTGAATAATTTTTGTAGAGGTAAAACTATATCTTTACATTTATCTGCCCTGGTCTCCTAATTTTAAGTGAAATACAGTTTACAGGTAAACGTCCAATGTAAAGCATCACAAAACTGAAATGCAGATTTTTCATATTTTTCTTTCCTGGTTTCTCTTCCATTACAGTGAAGTTTTGCTGCTTTTGTATACATATGGTTCAGTGTTTATTCTGTAAGTATATTCAAGACCCATTCAGACCTTCAGCTTGTATTTTGTCTTATTAGACAGTGATTGCACATACAGCAAATGGAGTATTTACTGTGTCCTAATGGAAAAATTTGGGAGTCCAAGCTGGAAGCAATCTTTCCTAAATGTAATATTAGATGAGTGACTGTGTGTGTGTTGTGCGTGTGTGTTGTTCTAGGTTGCTGTCCATCGTAGGATGTGAGCTGTAGCCCCTTTGTTCCTCAAAGCCTCCATGAAATCTGCAGTAGCATGAAGCAGATGAAAGAGACTTCAGATTGAGAGACACAAAAGGTGTTTCTCGCTCAACTCTTTACATAGTATATTCACTCTGAGTGTGCAGGTAGCTTAAAAATTAGGTCCTTCACATGAAACTTTATCTCACATAGTGATGGCCATAACAGTGAAAATAAAGGGCTTACCACAGACATCCAGATCCTCTCAGCCTAGTAACATGAATATCCTTTATTGATTCTATGAGTAACCAGCATTTCACTGACACAGGACTCTAGCTGGAGAATCAATATTTAGAACATGATGAATGGACACGAAATTAAGAAAACACACCAATCAGCCCTGCATCTGAAGGTCTTCTTTAATGGAAAAAAATAACCAAGTGATGTAAACAGAAAGGGCAAACCAAGTGACAGCCTACAAGACCACCCATCTGGGTAAGGCAGAGTGTTTCAGGGTTATCTGGCTACTTTCTTTGTGCCGGTTCACACAGTGACTATTGCTCTAAGTTTTGTTGACAGTGACCACAGTGCTTTTTTAAAATGTAAACATTCCCGAGTTTGAAGATGCAGTTCTCAGTGAATTTGCTAGAAAAAAACATACCCTCATAGATGGCTTAACTATTGCATTACTACAACACAATCTTACTTTGGAATTTCTGTCAGAAGAATATGTGTGATAGATTCTGAAGTAGTGCAATCACAGCCACTTGCATTGCATTTCTATAGTACCCTTTTAGAAAATTACTTTTAAAACAGTTTTACAGCTTTTTGCTGAGAATTACAAAAGCTGTCCCATGCCAATTCAAAAAAGAAAACTAAGCAAAAGTTACATTCAGAAGAGGAACGTCACTGTAAGCAAAAATAAACACACTAAAATATTTAATTGAATATAAAAATGTTACTAATCCTCTTTAAGGTATGTAGGGCTTTAAAAGAGAAGATCAGAGGATTTGGATCATTTCTTTTTGTTGTAAACCATCAAAAATTCAGCCATATGAGTCAGACTCTTCTTCACAAGAAATATTACTATGCTCCAGTAACAGCTCTCATGATTTCAATGCCCTACTTTTTGAAGTAAAAAGTACTCAACATGCATCACAAGCCCTAAATAATGCAAAGCATCCCTTGCTTTTAGATATTTATCCTCTTCCCCAGTTTCAAGTGCTGGTTGCTAATTGCTAGTGAACACCTGAGCTGTCCTTAGCAGATACATCTGTTACCAGCTAAATGCCTTGTTCCTCCCTTGAAACTTGAATTACTATTACCTTTACATCCATCATCTGGAGTGCTAGCAAAGTGGTAGGGGACAGTGACTGAAAGTTCCAACAATCTATTTAACTATTAAAAAGCACAATAATAAGGGTCTTGAGGCTGATAACTGTCTTTTTTTTTTTTTTTCCAGTTTGGGAAATTCTTTCCTGGTTTAACTGTTTTAGCTCCCAAACTGCACTGTTACTGACTATTGAGTGATGACCAATAAAGAGTTTTACTGATCCCTGGTTGAGAGTTAAGCCATACAATTATTCCTACTTCTCCTGAGGCAAGCACACAAGGGAGGGATCAGCAATACACTAGGAGCCAAAGTAACGCCCTTCTCCTTTTGAGAATGATATCCATCTCTGACAGCAAATATAAAAGCAGCTGAAACAAGATTTCATGGGCCTCAATTCCCACAGCTTTTTCTGGGCATCAGATTTGATCACCATTGTAAAACATTCTATGTGAGTAGCTTGGACATTGCAAAAAGAAAAAAAAAAAGAAAAAAAAATCCCAAACCCTTTAGTTCTATGTAATTTAGAAAGTAGAAGAATCTGTTTTGGGGAGGACATTTTGATGTGAACCAGACAGCTTTTAAATCAGTTTTCCTCTAAGAAAGGCTCTTATTCCTCTTTGTTGAGCTATTGTACAACTCTTTTACCCTGATCTACCTATTGTGATTCCATTTCTTTTTGATTAGTGAGAGAGAATATTCGTTATTATTTGAGCCTGGTTTATAGTCCAAAATCATTATATATATATAAATTGTCATATATATATGTATATATATATAAAATGATTTCTTGGAATATGACACTGAAATGATTAAAACACCATGTAAAATAGTTTTTCAAATCAAATTTTTTATGTTTGCTTTTTTAATCTTAATAAAAATAATGCTCTCCCTCAGAAACATTAGAAACGTTAGAGAATCTCCATGAATCTTTGAATTGTTCTTTTTTTTTCAGAATACGTAACACCAAAGTTTAAGCCCACAGACTCCATATGTGTTTTCATTCCTGGGCCAAACACACAGATCATTTTTTATTATTACCAACATGTATGCATAATGGATGGCTACCAGACAGCCTAGAGTCATGTCACTGACAGATGTTAGCATAAAAATTCAACTACCCTAACCTCACCACATTAAAAAAGAATTTTTCAGTTTACAAAACATCATAAGCCTCAGACATTTCAGAATATATTCCTGCATTCTGTAAAGCAGTGTGGAGATGTAACTAAGGCTTACACATAACTCTGAGAATGTTCCCTGGTTCTAAATTGCATACATTTAATATGTCTGGAAAAGGGGAATGTTCTGCAAAAGATGTGTACAATGCAATAGAGGCTTTCATATTGCAGGCATAGGCAATTACAGAAATGTTTGCTTTAATTTACTGTGGAACAAAGAACTTATAGATACTCCAAGCAAATAGGCTCAGCTTGACCAGCTCAGCCAGGTTTAATACTTTGCTGAGTCATGTATAGGAAATTCTGCCATGGTCATAATCAACCATCATCCTCCAATAACTATGTATTTTTTACAGCAAGCTCATCTTTCACCTTGGATAAAATTTGGACTTACTGCAACAGTAAACAAGAGGTTAAAGATAAAAACTTTCCAGCCCTTAAATTAGTTCTATTTCCACTTTACATCCACTCAAGCACCACAGGTTTCTCTCTAAAGTTCAGTGTTATTCTCTCTTGAAAGTCAGTGTTATTCTGCTCTGCTGACCCACAAGCTGCTGAAATTTGGGTTTACTCCACTGTGTGATTTAGGGGTTACCCTCTCACTCACAGAGATAGCATGTGGTCTTTTTTTTTCTGTAGTAACCCACACATTTCTCTTTGCCAGGCTTTCACTGGGGATTGTAAGCGCTTCAAAATACATGATGTCCAAAAGCTTGTAGGTCAGAGCTGACAAACTGAAGCTTATAGTTTTAGGCTTTTTTTTTTTTCTTTGGGAACTCTAAAAGGAGAGGAGATTCCCTTTTAAATTCCTTGAGTTCTGCTGACTTCTGTAGGGAGACAAATAATTTCTCTATATTTGGAAAAACAGAAACATTTCTTAGCCTTTTCATGCAAGCCAATTCTTTTTATCTCACAAGGTCTTTTGGAAAATGTATTGAGGTAAAAGGAACATTTTGCTTCTTTGATAATTACTTAAGGTACTATTATTATACTATTTCACCAGACAATTTAAATTCTGTCAGCTAAAGTACATAATTAACATTTAAGCTACCTCTAGACACATTGCAAGGTACTACACATATTCTTGCTGAGATGTCATCCTTCAAGTGAACAAACACTATAGTAGCCATGGAAAGAACTACCTGGCCAGTGTATTTTCAATGCTTGGCAGTCTGGTTTTAGCACCGAATGCATACCTAAACCTACATAAGAAGGTATTTTAACATGCCTTATCTTTTTAAATACTGATGTTTTCAAGTTCTCCAGAAATTTTACAGAAAAAAATGACCAAAAGCTTCCCTGAGAAGTGATCAGCAGCCATCAGTCAGCATTACTCAGTGTGACCTGTCTGCAAAAGCTTGATTTTTATTAGAAAAGAAAACAGGCTCTGACAGAAAAGTCTTTGTCTATATGCCATTGGCCTACCAACTTTTTAGCATCCACCAAGGGTTTTACTGCCTGATTCTCCTGCCTAGGCACAAGGCAGGGGAGAAAAATTGGTGTATTCTGACTGGTATGGAGCTGGAATTCATGTGAGCAGGCAGCTAGGTGTAGGAACTGGGAACTGCTCGAGCACCTGATGATAGAACACAATCTGTCAGAACACAATCTGGCCTGCTCTGCATGTCTACTGCTTAAGGAAATAGAAGAATGGTTTTAAGGCTGTTACTTCGAGATTATCGAGAACAAAACTTTGCTGTGAATTTATCACACTCCTGTATAATGGTGAAAGATTCCTGCTCTAGTTGTGTCCACCCAGTGTCTCAGTAGCTGACATTCAGGGAAACAATATGCTATATACATCCATGCATCTCTAAATAGCTGAAGTCGCCATGTAAGAGCCATACAAGCAGCATCTGCAAAAGCGATCATACTTAGAAATGTTATAAACATAATGCAGGCGATATGGTCAAGGGGTTATTTAAGCCTTCCTTGTTATTCAGAGTTCTATTATTGTCTTTAGTAAGCAGTTCATAATATGAAAGCCTGGTTTTCTGAAAGCCGTCAAATACTGATTTTTTAGCCTGCTCTATGAAGACCAGAACATAAAAAAGCTTCCTCCAAATATGAGTCAAATCAGTCAGGTTAAATCCTGGCAAAAATGAAGTCGGCAGCAAAATTCCTGCTGACTTCTGTGTTCACAGATCATACACAACCTCAGTTTTTGAACACTTCTTAATCTTCAATGTATTTAGCCTTACAGCCTCCTGGTGAGGCAGAGAACAGCTGTAATTTCACAGATGGCAAAGTAAGCCTTGAAGGATTCAGTTAACTGGTTCCACCAGTTGAAAGTTAGGTATTTAGACTAGACTGATTACTAATGCTGCTCTAGCCAACAGAAATAGATTTTTCCTTCTAGTGGAAATGTTAAATAAAAAATAATAGTAATAAAAAATATAATAAACTCTCCTCCCCCCCAAAAAAATCAAAAAGACATAAACAGAAAGAAGAAGTTTAGTTTAAATAGGAAGAATTTCCTTAAGAAATTGACTCTGACATAGCACAGCTATTCTGGGATGAGGTTACTCTCCCCCAGAGCTGACTGTCCACTTCTGCTAATAAAGGGAAGACCTCTAGATAACCTGTTTCAGAAAATAAAATCTGAATCTGCAAAGGAACTTATGAATTTCTGCATGTGCTGATATAATGCTCAACTTCAGATCACTGCATTTATTGGTGCAATACTTAACTTGTAAGTGTCAGGCCACAGCGCAGTCTGTGGTAAGACTTTGGTTAGATATTTCAGTTTCGTATAAAGTCCTTCTTGAGGTGAGGTGCAGAACCCACCTGAGATCACCAACCAAAATGGACAGCAAGAGATACTTAGAAAGAGACCACCAGAGCTGCCTAAGAAGGCTCAGATTCTCTGTTCACAGTGAAGTTCATTAAAATGTTCAGCTTGAGTTCCAAGTTCGGATTTGTCTCCTTGGGCTGGATATTCAAGCTGTCAGTTTCTAAAAACACCATGTAAACTCTTCTATACTTTATCTCCCTGTCCAGAAAAATCAGAAAACCTGGGTTCAAGCTCATTTTTACTTAAAAAGCATTAATTTCAAATCCACACCTCTCAGTCCCCCAGAGAAGGACTGTGGAACTGTGTTTCAGAGGAAAATGTTTACTTTGTTTCAATCCTTAGAAAAAGACGCATGATCCAGTGAACAAGACTGACTGGACAGTCATTGGGCAGAGTGGAGATCTGCACTTTGGTCCCTGCTCTCTGACCAGAAAGAGAAATCAAGTTTCCCTGTCTCAGATACTGGCTTGCTATCCTCTCCACTGCTGTTCCGCATCTAAAGTACTGCTAAACTTTCTAGGGCTATTACAGCTCCCTAAGACACAAAATAAAGAACTATATACCTTAGAAAACACCCAGAAATATTAAGAACATAATTTGTTTCCTTATAAAGTGTTTTCTCTGGGAATTAATCTGCTGAATCTCTCTCCTCTGCCCATAAACCCTTCCAACAGTGCAGAACTTGTAATTTTAATGCTCCAGCATAGACAATAGCAACTGTTTCTTCCTGAATTACATGTACTTGCTAACTGGTGGCCGCAGGCAGATGTGCTTATCCCATCAACAAACCAGTGAAAAGTGGCCAGGAGATTTATTTTCAAAAGTGATTGATAACCACAAACACCTGTATTTAAGCCAATAGTCATCTTAAAAAATATGTGATGTGATGAAGAGGCAACAAATAGTAAGTAAAATTATGTAGCCTGTGCCACATCCAGAATAGAACCACATGATCTTAACTCCTCTTTCTGCTTATAGGTCCAGGAGACACTAGACCTCCATCCTTGCTCGACTTCTCTGAGATTATGATGTTCCCTTCCCTGCTTGGTGCAAATGGGGTAGATTCTTGGGGTTTTTGCCCTTTAGTTATTTGCTGGTTTGGATATCACAATATGATGACCTGGGCGGGGATTTTACCAAAGTCACTGACATGCAGACTTTTAAGTAGACTATAGTAAGAACTAAAAAATCCACTGCTTGTCACTACTCATTTGGTTTAGAATTGAATTAATCATCCTTTGTATAATTCATAAAGTGCATTATAATATTAAGGTAATTTAATGCTCTGCTTTCCTGATTAGGATATTTTGTCAATCTTTCTTTCATTTAGGTTTACAGAATCAGGTATTCCAATCAGTGATATTTAAACATGACTAATTTCAACTTCGAGGTGCAATCAGTGGTTTTTCACAAGCAATCACCCCAGTAGATTAAAGAGGCTGACTATCTTTGGGAGAAAAAATCCTTCTCCGGCATTTTCTGGGAAACAATCTGGTTTAAGGGTAAGCAGTATTTTGAATAACACCCAGTAGTCTTGGCCTCTGGTATTTGACTGGAGTGTTATAAAAACAGGTGCTAATGTCAAGCACATTATGTACTCGCTCCCCTGCAGTTGTTAAGGTGATAGATAGTGTGGCAGAAAGCACCTCCTGGCAGATGAAATTTCCTGAAATGTCCTTGTATTCCACACCAGGTGCGTAAAAGTGGGGTCAACAGCCATGCCCTCTGGGCTGAGATGAGCAGTTCAGTTATGAATTTCTCAGCTACAAAGCTTGGAGGCCAAAGCAAGAATGTGAGGGAGAGGGTGGAATCCTGGCCCTGGAGGAGTCCAGGGGAGCGTTGCTAACAGCTTTAGGAAAGACCAGGATTTTATTCAGTGTGTTTTAGTAATTAAAGTCAGGTAAGGGACTCCCAGAAAGACAGAAGCTAAATGAACTGTTCTGTTGGTTACAGGGCAGTATTGTTTCCACTGAAATCCATTCAAAACATCACTGCTGCAAAACTTTTGTTTGTCTTTCTTCACGAGTTCTAAACCAGGAAGTTTCATTAACTAAATTATAATTCTATTAAAAATCATCCTGATTTAATCCACAAGAAAATAGTGACTTCAAAATTTCTGAATTATCCAATTTGGCATTGGGCATTCCACACAGAGTAGGGGCAGCTAAGGAAGGACCCATGCTGAGAGCAGGAAACACACAGCTGCTTATGAGCGAAATTGCTGGAACACTTGCACGGAGCAAATAAGCTCTCGGATTGCAAGGTTGGTGCCAGGCTGCCTCTAGTTCCAGATGAAGGGTGATACAAGGTTACTTCTCTGTCTTCAGGCTCTTCCTAGTGCAGGCTGCATTGCCAGCAGGAGCACCAATTGCTGCTCTCAGACACTGACTTCTCAGGGATACGCAGAGGTGGTGAGATCAGAGCCCAGCTTCCTTCAGCTTCAAACATTAACACAGGCATGTGTCACCACTTACACCATTAGAAACCATGGTTGGAGCAGGGGGCTTGCATTTTTGCACAACACAAGCCCCACTGGTGGAGCTTGTTCAGCTTTTCTACCCCCATTCTCTGGCCTTTGGACAATACTCGTGTCTGGAAAAAGGAGTATGGTGAGAAGCGTTCCTCATGTTTGTAACATTAATTAAAATTATCCTGTATAAGAAGAACCATAATGCTATTTCAGGGGACACCTATGCTAAGCAAAAAAAGAAATTACAGGGCAGCAGACAGGTTCTTTCCAATGCATGGCTGCTAAAGACCTATTTCCTATAACTTGTCTACTAGTGAGAATATTCATTCAACATCCAGCAATGGCTGGAGTTTTTGAAGTATCTGAGGAAGGAGAAGTGGGATAGAGGCCAGAAAACATTCCTTTACAGGACTGGTTGGTGGCTAGAATACTCAGGACACTAAAGCTATCTCACCCAAGCTTTAAATAAGAGAACTTTTACAGTTTATTTTTACTGAGCCAAAAGCTACAGTTCTGCTCCATGAAAGAACAGGGATTTAGGCTTGGTATCCACAACCCTGACCCTGTGGCTTGCAGATTTGCATCACGAGGGGCTCTTCCATTATGTGATCATGTAACAAATTCACACCCCTATTCCTTTGATATAATTTGCAACTGTTTGAACCTGAGAGTTTCTCGCTCTCCAGCCCAGCCCCATGCCAGCCAGCCGCAAGTGTGCACCGTATGAGCAGCTGAGGTTGTTGCTGCTCCTCTGGCTGTTCCACCAGGATATCGGGATCCCGCTGCCAGGTAGCATGTGCCCTGTTGTGCACTGGGGTGCCTTGTTTTTAAGATGCTTAGGCAGGTGGTGTGGTTATGGCCTGGGAAGCAGTTGTGCATCTATGACTAGCAGATCATAAAATGGCGAAGTTAATAAAGGGGTAAGAGGTGTCGCACTCGCAATATCAGTGGTGAGGGGGGGCTCGACGGGAGTCCGAGGTGTGACCATTGTTTAAAGGATATTATGTGATTTGTGAGGCTTATTAAAAAGTAAGAACTGTGTCTCAGTCTTTCTCTGCTGTTCCCTCTCACCTTTCCTATTGTCTTTCCCCACACTACCCAAGTATTTATACGAAAGAATTTTATAACTCTTGTGGCCAGTTATAATATCTTTTTTTCCATAGATTTTTAAAGAATGAAGCAGCTTAGTTTGTATATTTACTGTCATATAATCTAGTAGGAAGCCTCAATGGCCACTGCAATGTTTTGGCACTTTCCCTCTTTTTCTTCCTCTTCTTTCTTTTTTATTTATTTCAGAAATGAAAAGACTAAGCAGCTCATAATGAATCCTCATGCAGATCAGATAGATAGATAGAGTCAAACTATTTGATAAACTGGAATAACTCAGGAAAGCAAATGAGTTAAAAACCACTTCATTAAATTAAAAGTGAGTTTCAGAAGTCCTTTCCTGGAGTTCACTTAAGGTCAATTCGTGCTTAATAAAGAATTAATAGCAATAACAGTAGGACTAGGAATTTATCATAATAGCAAATTATACAGGAAGAAAAATTTATTGTAATGTGGGACCAATGGCACCAAACTGCACTATTTAATGAAATAGATTAAGGGTCAGATTTTGACAAGTGTGTACACTCTTGATTTCTCGGATTTTGTCTCTAACAATTTAATAGCCCTGCTTTTGTCTTTGATTCACAACTGGAATTGTGAATTTTTCTCTGCCTCTGTTCCCCGATTATTTCTAGCTATTAGTTCAGTTAGAAGTTATATATACACCTGAAGCTTTGCTGTGGAAAGAGAAGTTTGGAGAAGCAAATGGATACAACAGTGTTCTATAATTTTTGGAAGAGTCCATAACTCATGTTAATCATCAAGTGTCTTCTCCAGAAATGATTGAGCTTGCTTTTTTTTTTTTTTAATAAACTTACTCTATGATACAGTACATATGTATGTCATATAAAGTTATACTATAGGCAGAATACTATTAAAAGTATTTAAGTTGTGGGTTTAAGCACTCAGCCTCAAACTGGGTAGGCTCGTAAGGACTTAAAGGACTGACACTGAGATGGCAGAGGGATTAGATCTGATCTCCCTTTAGCTTTATGATATAAAGCTCCCACCTTGAAAGTTTAGAATCACAGGGAAGCAATAGACTCTTAACTGAATTAATTTAAAATGTGTATTTGAATGTCTTACTCTGAGACTCAAACCAGGAACTTTCTTTTAGCTGAGTCAGCAGATACAGCAATAAACGGTTCTTAGCTGGAAGTCAGTCTTTGAAGATCTTACTGTGCCATTAACACACATCTTCTATTTCATTAGACCAAAGAACATAATTCAGTAGCATTCCACCTGACTCAGCAGTTTCCAGGAATGTCTCAGCTATTTGACTTTCAACCCTCTCGAATTAGGGGAAAAAAAAAAAAAAAATATGAAGACTTTAGGCTAAATGTCTGATTTCAAAGCTGGCCACAATATCTAGGCTCTCTACCTTCTCTCCTGGATTGTATTTAATTTAACAGAGCTGATATCTTTGGAGTATCAAGTGTACCCTGCACAAAATATAATATCTAATTACAGAAAGGGACTCAAAGCAGGAGCAAAGATGACACCAGTTGACAGTCATTCCAACTCCTTGGCTTTGACACAAGATTTTACATTGTTCAAGCACTAAATATCAACCCAGAGAACCTGATGCCTCCCCCTTGGACTGTGTAGTAAATGAGTTCCATCCTCCAACACATGTGCTTATGCAGTGATATGCTATTAAAGTGTGTGAGTAACAGAGTATAAAGGAGTATCTCAGACATAAATCAAACGTGCCCTCTCTATCATGTGCAGCTTTGCCCAGACTTGAATGACCAGGAATGCAAGCAATCTGCATTTTTAAGATAAGACCAACTGCAAATGGCATAAGTGGGTACCATGGAGAGTATCATTTAACCCCACGTGGGAATACTCTAGTATGTAACACATCATCTGTAACTTATTCCCCTTCAAGAAAATCCACTGCAATTTTAGAAGGCTTGTTCTAAATTACTGTTAGAATGTAAAGATAAACTCTTAGTAGGGGAAATGTGGAGACACTGAGACCATGTTTTTCAATTTTGACACTTTGCTATTAGGACAGGGCACAAGAGATTATGGCCAAACCTGTTTGTTTTGCTTTCAGCAGAAGTTGTGTTAGCCCTGTGCTGATTGCTCCTGAATATCTTGCCTCCTTTAACACTCACCTTTGTGGTACTTTGTGCTGTAAGGGCAAAGTTCTCCCATTTGTGTAATTCCTTTCTCATTGCAGTGGGACCACATATACTTTTTACATGTTGATTAAAACCTAACTGTAGGGCTTGAGGGCAAAACTCATCTTTTCATATTTTCCTCATTTCTAGTGATATCATGGGGATTGTACTGGGATGAGGCAAATGGATAACACCATACAGAAGTCTTAAAAATAAATTTTCACATGCCACTTGAATAAAAGTCCTGGAAAAAACTTTCTGCGACTAGCTGAAAGGCTTTATGTTTCAGCATAGTTTCTTTTTCAGTGGAATTTAGGCTAACATTTCAACAACTCAGATAAATGCAGAATATTTTCAAACCAGAGTAGATATCATCACCATTGCTGCTTTATGAAATAGTTAAGCAAAGACAATTAATTCCTGCCTATATTGTTGGAAACAAGTATTCAGATTTATGATTAATTAGTCAAGTTTCAAGCAATCTATATTTCAATAGGTACATCCATGATAATAATAATATAAATTTACAGATTTTCACCAGAGTTTGACAGGCCAAGATCATAATGATCAGCCACAGAAGAGGAAGGAGTTATTTTTTTCTAAAGGAGCAGTTTTTCAGCAAGAGCATTGACTAGATGAGCTTGAAAATTTCTGAGGAACATAACACTTTCACCAACTTTTTTTTTTTTTTTTTTTAAGACCCACATCAGAACTCTTGCTTTGTTTTGCTAAATAACCTTTAAAATACAATCTACTTTAAAACATTGTAATAACTTCAGGACAGAAATATTTCAGAATAGTTTCTTTGACATAAAATTTTCAAAGAGTTTGATATATTAATGTGACAATTCAGAAGGAAAATAAAAGTCAAAAAGTCAGAATTTCCTGTGGGTTGTAACACTGCTTCAGAGCCCACTCTTATGACAAGTATTACAGTAACTTGTAATAATGAAGACTGATGTGCAGTTTGGGAATATATCCCTCTGGATAAACTAATGAACAGTCTTTTCTAAAGTGATGTAAGGACCTGGGAACCACTTACTAATGGAATTGAATGGAATTAGATCACAATCTAGTGATTTCCACTCATTTGAAAATCTTAGCCACAAAGAACAAAAGGAGGAAGACTTTTGAGCAGGTTGCACCCTTAACTACAACAGATTGCTGACTTTTTGGCCCTAAAATAATGAGAAAAAAATTTAACTTTTCATTTCCTGATTCCACACAAGAAGTTGAACATCTTCACTGACATTTAACCTTTATTCTTCTTTCAAGTAGTGGAAACATGAATAAGTAAACTTCACTGTGTCAGAGTGTTAGTTAAAAGAACGTTATTCAGAGCTTCAGCTTGAAATAATTGGAAATTAATCATGAAATTACTCAGACAAAGCAGTTGTTTAGAATAGTTGCAATTTTTTTTTTCAAATGTAAGTGAAAAGACTGGTAAAAATTTTGATTATAAAGTTATTCTTCTCCATGCTTTTATTTCTGATTTTTTAGCTGGACTTTTGCTTTGTGTGTTTGGTTTGATTTTATTGTTTGCCTGCTTGTATTTTGGTTTCAATCACTCTTTTTTTTTTTTTTTTTTTTTAACAAAACTCTATAGGCAGTTTGCTTGAAACTACAGACTTGCTGTGTCTGGCAGTCAGATGTAGCAGCATTTAGAAATATACTCTTCCTGGATCCTGAAAACGAAAGTATTGAATAGTTACAATGTGAATTCAATCCATAAGCCTCAGGGTATAAATTGATCACCAGATGGGGTAAGGAAGAAATATCCCCCGTTGTATAATATCACATGCGTTAAGTGAGTTTAACACCTTCTTCTGAAGTATCCCGAATTGAGACAAGATGCTGGATAAGATGGATTTTTGATCTATTCTGTTAAAACAGTTCCTCTGCTATTGTGTTTCTCAACCCGATGACTCATTTCATGCGATGGATTCCAGCAGCTCCAACTTGGGTGTCTCACACAGACACCACAGCAAGCCATGGAAAGGGATCAGGAGACTTTCTTGCTTACTTCAAGCTGTTACCTTCTTTGATAATTTTGGAAACTATTAGGAACTTCATTAGCAGGGCATTTAAACCCTCCAGCTAGCATCAACAGGAGCAGCAGGTGTTCAAATCCCTCTGCAGATTCATCCCTCGGTTTACAGCATGTGGTAAATATGCCGTAACATGTGAGGCGGGGTGGGGTAGGGGGGGAAGATGAAGCAAAAATATAGGGGGGAAAAAAAGAACAAATAGAAATGGAAAACTTCCAAATACTCAAGGATGTGCTCCACATGGAAATCGCATGGACATCTAAGAGATCAGAAAGGAAATTTTCTCGAGGATCTAAAACTTTGCATCCCAAATTCCAATCGTTAAGAAGTTTGGAGGACAAGGTTGATGTCATGGCCAATGGTGCCTATATCAGTCTCAATATCTATTTGCCTTTCCAATTGTTTTCTCTACACTCTCATTTTCTGCCCTCTTCATCTCCTGGCTTTCAGTGCACTCGATATTGAGCCATCCTGAGCATGTGTTTTGTTCCTGTTGCATTTACAAGGAATTTGATTTATTGACCCTGATGGCAATAGAATTTGGGGGAACGATGAACTTGAGACTTTCTCCAAGAGCTGGCAAAGCATTCAACCTCTGAAATCTCCAGCTGATTACACAGTTTTAATATACATATTCACATTAATTTGTGTTGTAAGGCTTGGGAAGGTAATAAAGGGAACTCTGAAGATACAACTGACAGCGTCAGGAAGGCTTTCCTGCTCTGGCCTCAAAAGTTCATCCTGTCCTGCAGAAACAGTCTGAAGCTACTCAAATCCCATGCCTCTATCCTAAGCACTCTGGGGAATGAGGGATAACTGCATAAAAAATTCATATGCAAAATATTGTCATTGAACAACAGTGTTTCAGTATCAGATTGATGCTTAATACTCTATTTTTAACTCGAGATAGATCTGCTTTCTCATTACCCCTAATCCTCAAGCAATGGCGTATCTCTTTGACTGATTTATTTTTATTGAAAAGCCAGAATGAAGACCGGCGTTAGACACAGGTGAATTATACTGTTGCAACAGCACATCCAGCTTTCAGTGAACTAGGATACTACTTTTTATTTCATTGTAAAAGATTAACCTTTTAATGTAAATCTTAGTAGCTGAAGAGAAGCAGGAAGGAGGAGAAGCCAACTCACCTACTTTTTATGGACTTGTTCAAGTAAAGAAAGGATTGTGGGAAAAAATTTTCAGACGAGACAGTTCTTCCTGTTTTTTCATGGAGACTTTGCATTCCCATCCACATCATCCCCTAAACACAACAAATAATCATGCTTTAGTAAGCACCTTCTTGGCTTATTTGAAGAATCCTTCTGTGACGGCATTAAATCCTGACCTTTGACCTTTCCTGTCTGATGCCAAAATGATTATTTCTGCTGGTTCTCAGTCTGACATCATGGAGCAATTGGTTAAGCCTCTGATCCTTCATCTTGTTATCTGCTGTTCTTATAGATGTCCATCATGTTTCTCTAATTAGATTTATAAAGACAGACTTAATATTTCATTAACTATAGAAAAAGGTGCTTCGATTTCAATGAATGTTAACTCACCCACAATGTAGAAAAGCCAATAATGCTTTTTTCACTTGTTTTTTGTGGGTTTTTGTTTTGTTGTTTTTTTTTTTTCCGCCTATTTGCCAACAGAAACTGATAAATGACAAGAAGACAACTCAGTTCATAGAAACCAAACAGTCACAGACAAATTTGAAGCCTGCAGAGTTCAGTTCACCTCTGCAGAACAAACTCTATTAATGAGGCTTCTGCTATTGCTGGTTACATCTAGATTCACATAGAAAAAAAAAAGTTTAGTTACAGTATGTTGTAGGTTTGTGCTTTCTTAAATAATGAAAAATAAATGGCATTAAAAATGAAGCATTAAAATATAAAAGCATTGGTTTGAAAAATGAATTTTTATTTTTCGAGTCAATAGACATTTGATTTCAGATGTATACATTAACAAATTGAGGTGAATGTATATGTCAGGTATACTTTGAAAAGGAAACATTCCTTATGAACTAAGTACTTTTATTTTGATGACAGCATACTTTTTCAATCTCCTCTACCAAAAATGCTGACAACCTTTCTTCTAAAACAAAGTTCAAAAGTAATAACACAAACAACTAGTAATTTTGGTTGCTAATAAAAACGTAGCTCAGTGGGAACATGTGGTTCCTATGTAGGCAAAATTCTGTGCTACCCCACTTCTGATGAAAGAGGAGACCCAGTTCAAGGACTTTGGCCCCCACAGTGGAGTAAATGCAGCTGCCACGGATGTGCTGCTGGAGCCCCTATCCTTGTGCTGTCCTGATGTACCAGCTGGGTCAGTGTGGATCACCACCAGCCCTGGCAACCCCATTACATGCTCCAGTGATGGGTGATCCATGCTCCAGTGACTGCACACACCAGGGAGATTTCCATGAAAAGCTGATGTTAGGAATGCTTGAGCACTTGTAGGCAATGGAAGCTAATAAGCTGAAGAGCTCAAACACACATCAAAGTCAAGAAGCTAATGCCTGGTATTAGCAATAACAATAGCAGTGTCTTGGGTGATTTCCATTTGTGGTGCTGTGTTCTAAGGCAGACCCATTGTGACAATTTCCTAATGCATTCATTCAGAGAAGCATAGGTTGTCACTAATGTGACATTTTAACTTAAACTGTTCCATCAAATCACATTATGTGTCATTTGTTACTTGGTTAGAGCACTGAGGTTGTTTCTATCATTGCTGATTTCCTCGAAGTGCAGGTCACATCATTAGCTGAAATCAGTTCAGAAGTTCCATTTTACATTGGCATTTTAGTTCTTAAAAAAAAAAAAAAAAAAAAGATTTATTCCTTTGTTTTTATACCAGCATTTTCTTCAGTATTATAGTTGCTTCCAGGACCTGTGTCGCTCTATCTATTTTTTTCAGGTAAGCAAACCTTTTATTCACAATCTGCATATGATTATTGTGATTAATCCTAGTGCCTACAAGAGTAAAGCGTTCCCCATCAAACCAGCATATTTTTATGTCTCATTCATGCCCACACTAACAGAAATAAATGGAATAGGTTTCAATATTCCATTTAGTCTCTCCTCTGCAGGCCTGCTCCAGCATCACATTGCCACTGTCAGCAGCCAGAACACCACTCCTGTGCCACTTTTACTGGCTGGAGAACAAATACCTTCTCTTGCAAGTAGATGTTGATGCCATTTTTTTTCTCTTTCTTTAGTCCACCTTTTCTTATCTTCTGAATCTTCTGAATCTATCTGCTGCCATTGACTCTCCATCCTGCATGTTTTCCTTTATCTTCAGTTTAGATAGTTGTGAAGTTCCCCCCAACCTTCTCCCCATTCCCTGGCGTGCAAACTGTGAGTTTTATTTCTAATGGACCAATTCAGCACTTTGCAAATTCTACTTGCACAGTAGCTTCTGGCCTAAGTCTATTCCCACTGAGGTCAGCTGGCAGCTCGCCACAGACTTCAGTGGGAAGAGTATCAAACTGTTATTTTAAGTGCAAATTCAGTCCCAAATCTGCAATTTGAAGGATGACATTATGTCTCAGCCTTGCTCAGTTTGATCTGTTGATATTTTAGCCAGCTTAACATCTTAGATCATGTTCTTGGCATGTTGCTCTCAAGCTGGACCCTCCTCCATCTTTTGTTACTGTCATGATTGCACTCTCCATGGGTTCTTACAGTGCTCTCATCACTGTTGTATCTGAGGCCCTTCCAATTATTCATTAAGCGACTAACATTGCTCACATGCAATTCATTTCTGGGCTCCCAGGAGGAGCTCAGTGGAGAGTTTTGCCATGGCTTCCTCTTCCCCACATCAAACACAATCTATCCCCTGCCCTACCCATCAACTGAAAATTAGAGTTGGTAAGAACATTCTGTCTTAAAAAATCCCTCTCCAGCTGTAATGAATGTTTCCAAGGTCAAGACACTGCACTGTTCCCTATGTAAGGGTATGTTTTTGCTCCAGGATATATCCTGATACAGATGTCTGGGCTACCTAACTCTGCAGGAGGCCATCTACATTCCAGATGTGGATCTTTGTTCAGATCATAGTGGCATTATATGCCGTAATCTTGATTATTTCTCAAATATAGCCTGAGGGATCTAGCATAAAACACTTAGACAGATGTGCTGCAGGTATGGCTTGCCAAAAGCTTTGAAGGATGTCCTTGTCTTTGTCCTCAGGCAATGTCCTTGTCCTCCCAAGTCCACCCATGGAAGCTTCTATTCCCTGTCTCCATATGCCCCCCCCCTTTTGTCTATTGACACAGTGCAGAGCTGGCCCTGTAAAGTAAAAGAATGACTTGTTCCTGCAGTGTCTCAGGTTCAGTACTGTCCAAAGGCTGGCAAGTGAAAGAAAGAAGAGATAAATGTCATGGGTTAGAACAGCAAGTGATATAAGAGTGCTACTTAAATTAAAATTGTAGTATTTATATTAGAAAGGAAAATAATATTTCACGGAAGATGCAAAATTCCAAATTGTATAAAAACAACACTTTGGAAATTAAATCTTCATGACCTTGTCTCAGAGGATGATTTCAAACATTGGTCTGAACTGAATGTGCACATAGGGCATTAACATAGGGTATGAAATATTCAGGTTTCCAGATCATCTGTTTGGCTCTGCCCACATGTAAAATCAGTCTGTTGCAGGCGGATTAAACTGAGTTCTCATCCACCCTCACTGTCATTATGCATTAGTGCGTAAAACCATTATGCAGAAAGAAAGAAGGGTTAAACAAGCCTCTGATTTCTTTTCTCTTTCCATCAAAAATCATCTTTTGTGAAACTAAAACTGAAACAGTTTGAAACTGAATAGCAGGGGTTTTCTGTTTAACAAAATATCATATTTTAAAAACAAAAAACTAGTCAAAAGTATTACCTATCTCTTTGTGAACAATTGGCATGAGAACCTAAGGGTTGGTTTGGTTTGGTTTGATTTTTTAAACACTATGAAAAAAGTGAATACATATGAAAGTAAAAACTGTTATTTTTCAAACAGTTCATCATTTTGCAAATGAATCATGACTGTGGCAAATAAAATACTTCTGGATGATCCAGTCTGTGCAAGGGAATAGCAGACGGTGCAGAATGCCACTTGTCCTGCTGGCCCTCAGAAGTGCTATATTCATCTAAAAGCAGATTGGTAACAGTGAAAATGCAAAATATTCTGATCCCAGACAGTCACCAGACTGATTTACAAGTAATATGATTCTCTTTAAAAAAAGAACAAACCACAAAGCAAACAAAAATCACTTGAAGCTGAAGTATTGGGTTTTGGGGCCTTCCTTTTTTTTAAAGTACAAGCTGAAATTCTCACTACTTCACTAAACAGCATGGCTTTAAGAAAACATCTGATTTTGGGAATACCACAAGAAAATCTTGACAACACTGTCAAGTAAAGTGGAATAGCTACATTGGGAGTAAAATAGTCTGTTTTGGTTAGCATAAAGCATACTGGGTCCTCTGAAGGAAAACATTATTTTCATTAGAAGTCTTTATTTAAAATCTGGACAAGTTTAGGAGTGATATTTGTATAAAACTTTCATATGTTTCTTTTCACTAAAACAGTTGTAACCTTTCTCTGTCCCCAGTGTTTATGCTTTTAATGGGTCCCCTGAATAAAGCACTCAGATATTATAAATAATCACTTTTGCAATTAGCCTTCCAACTTTCAAAGACGTTATTGGATAGATCAGGAATGCAACGGGACCAGTTAGGTTATTATGGAATCATTAATAGGCAAATAAATTCTGAAACAGTATGGAAATGAAAACTTTTCTTTCAGAAATGGTCCTTTTTTTTTTTTTTTCTTTTTGCTAAAGTAAATTGCTTTAATGATTCATTCCACAATAGTCAAATGTCTGCAGAAAAGTATTGCCATTGAGGGTTATCTAAATAGTTACTCAGCTTAGTATCTAAATTCACAGTGGAAGATGGAATCTACATTAATAACATGAAATATGGCAAAAAGAACCCTGTGATCTATTAAAAAAATCTATGAGTGGGATTAATTATCCTCAAATAAGAAGCTTTCCCTTGTTATAAAAATCAGCCTGAAAAGTCCTACATATATAAGTAAAGGAAAGATTTTCCTATTTATTATGGCTCATCAATACAATGAACGTCAAATTTGAATCCTTTTGGAAATCAGACTTTTCCATTTCTTCCTCTGAAATACTACCTTTTAGAGAACCTTACTGAGTTCTGGTACATTTTCTCCCTCCACTTCCCCTTTGCTCAAGAGACATGCTACGTGGCAGAAATCCAGAGTATCTAAGCATGTAAAAAGAACCTTAAGCAATAGTTCCATGTTTTTCCCTGATCTGTTTCTTAATATTTTCTTTTACATTGTCATTATAGCCACAGGGGCTGAGTTTTGGTAGAGATGGCAGAAGTAAGGAGGATATTTAAAGAAATTTTAAAAAGTGTCTTTTTGAGCTTTATTTTAAAAATTATTTTTATAATTAACTCGAGGGATCTCTTTATTTTCATAGGAGTTGCCATACTAGAATAAATTAGCCACTGATCCTGATATTATTCTTTGTCAGAAGCTGAGGTATTTAGCAGAAGGAACTCAACAGAAATGCAGTTTAAAATTCCCTACTATCCTACAGAAAACAAACTACAAAAAGGGTTCTCTTGTCAATCACCATTTATCCTTCAAGGATAGTAGGAATTAATAAAATTCTTCTATACTGGATAAACACACATCTAATTACTAAATTATTCATTGTTACTGATGGGCATTTGGGGAGAATGCACTCTAAAGCCTGGTTTTTTTCTATTTATAATATATACTGATATATTGCCATGCCAGACTCACAGCCATACAAGCTGAGAAAAATTGTGCTGTTGACAGTCACATCTTTTACCAAGTAAGAACAGAAATTCTATGCCACAAATCCAGATTCAAGGGTTATATACCCAAACCTTTCTTTACCATATGTTTAGCCTGAGATTTTGATCTAACACAGTGACAGTTGGATATAATCTTTATTGGTCTTACCTTTGCAGAGGTTAAATGCACAAATGAAACCAGTCTGTGTGGATTTAACTAGATTTTTAAAATGATATGAACAGGGTGGCAAAATGCACACACAGAAAACACAAGCATCTTTCCTTTGGTGACCCAGGTTTGATTTGATTCAGCACAGAAGCATAGAAAATGTTAAAGGTCTGGGCTGTGTTTTTGAAAAAAGACGCCATAGAAAATATGCACACAAATTACTATAATGAAGGACAGTTGGCAAAAATGATGAGAATGATAAGGGAAAAAAGTGAGCATATTTCAGTCTGAAATAGTCTTTTACTATCACAAACCATCTGTTTCCACAAAGAGTTGGAATGATATTTAGCAGTGTTTTCCTATCTGGAAGTAAGAATAAGGAAAGTATTTCTGTCAATTCCCCATCATGATGCTAGCAATTATTTAATACCATGGTTCTAAAAATCTTTTCTTTGAAGTCAGACTCCCTGGAAACACTGAATTCACAGTTTGTGGCAATGTCTTAATGTAAAACAAAAAATAATTCTTATTCTTGGGCTCCAAAGCAAATAGAAATATTTTTGATTCAATACTAAATCATTGCTTTTAGGAAAAAACAAACAAACACATGAAAAAAAATACTTCAGGGCAAGTTTCACTTTGATAAGGAAATAAGTTTAATTTTTGCCATTTTCTTTCCCACCTCGTCCCAGGCAACATAAGTGCTGTTTGATTTTTAGACTTGTTGACATTTAAAAACAATGAAATAATGAGACACACCATAATTAAAAAGTCTTCTATAGAAGAAATCACAAAATTAAATGAGTGACTTAAAAAATATTTTGAAATAACTAGCAGAAAAATTAGTTTGTTTTTGTTTGATTTTTTTAAATTTTTCTGAATACACAGTTCCATTTGAAGCTTTTAAATGAAAATTGGATGTATCTACTACAGTTTTTGATACAGCATAATTAAGTCAAGGTTTAAGTTCAGCTGAAATTTGCCCAAGCCTTTTCAAATGCTGGTATAGGACAGAAGCTGCTTCATTTGAACTATTTTCTGATGCGGAAACTTCTTAGTGAGGAATAATGTCAGATTGTGACTTACAATCCATTTCTTCAATGCTCCTTACATCATCTTCTAACTAATCATGAAGAGGTCAAAAGATTTCAAGAAGACAACTCACTTAATAGAGTCCTACTTAGCACAGGTCAGACAGCAAAATGGAATTCTAAAATTACGCAGTCGAAGTGTCTTTGCTCAAGTCACATGGAATAGCTGTGCAGCTCTGGGGCTTTTTTTCCCATTTTCAAGTGAAATGAATTTATGACCATGCCCATGCACTGCATTATGAGTTAAATAAATGCACCAAGCAGTAATCTTTCAGTAGCACAAATAATTTTGTACTTTGCTGACACATACTGCTTTAAGGTGGAAGAAGAATGTTCTCTCAGCTGATATGGACTCCCAAGTCTGTTATAGCTTGCTGCCTCTCCTAATCACTTCAAACAATTAATTTGGAAGGAATTTTGAATAATAAAAGGACATATCTTTAGACCTTTATCCTCAATACGGGGTTTAGGCAATTTTGGTGTGGAGTTTGAGCGATCACTGGTTATGTGCAGTTAACAGCAAGATTTGGCCATTCTCAGGAGATTTCTCTACCACTCATGCTGTTCACTGGAACCTCAGGGCTGGGTTCATCAGGAGAAGGTTTTCAAGTGAAAAAAATTTGAATAAACATTTTGTCTATGCATAGGAGATAAATTTGTATTGATAGCAGTTAATAGAAGTAAAGCTGGTGGGTGATAGGGGCTTCCTCAGAACTCCAAACAACCTTTTTAAAATTTGAAAATTTAGGTTATTTACAAGGTTGGTCAAGTAGTTAGGAAGAGGGACAGACAGTTAATGATTGTTGAATAAGAGCTATTTATTGGACTAAGTTTCAGATAACCTGTGAATCACACTAGGGATTAAGAAACTCTCCTGCTAGCAGTTTGGGTCCCAGATGTGTACTATAGCACCTACACCAATGAGAGTGCAAAAGACCAGATTTTTGGTCCTAACTCCATATTCTTAAGCCAAAGTCTAAATTTTTCTCATTTAGCAAATGTTACATACAGGCATCTTGGAATCTGAGAACAGATCAACACGGAGACAGAGAAATAACTTATGCTTCTTAGTGACATTCAAATTATTTTCCTCTGTGACCAACTTCCATGTAGTTGATAAGTGATGGATCTGGTGTCTAGTGTGCCAGATTTCATAGCTACAAACTCTGTGATACACTCATTTTAAGGTTTAGCAAAGCAGTCTTTACAACACAGTAGTAAGCTTAAACACGAGTGAGATTCAAATGCACTAAGCACTAAAATGGGCCACAAACATAAATAGATTATTACAAAAATAAATAAAGGAGGATGTGATTTTTAGGCATGCCTTGAAAATTTCAAGACAGAATTTACTGAATCTAGAATTCAGTCAATATGCTGGAGGCATATCAGCCTGGCCTAAATTAAGATAACTATGAATGATTTAAGGGACTGACCAAGGGTGAGGATTGTATTCCATCACATTTCTGGTACTTTCAGATATATCATTTATGATAACCAAGTGGGAATGATGGCTGTTATCCTGTGATCAGTGAGCAGATGGATCCCATATTTCAATAGGAAGTAAAGCTACAAATGACACAGCCAGACAACGATGGTTTTTGCCAATAGCCTTTGACAGAATAACTTTTGCTATAAAATAAGATCCTTGTGTATGATCTATAAAACAGCATTTCAGAAAAGGCTTTGAAAGATCTTTATTTTTTCCTTTTAAATATGGTGCTTATGCAACAATATCTACAAAGACATAGGCTAAATATTCAACATCTGTATATCTTACTTCTTATTTTGAACAGGCTCTCAGCACATTCACAGATGTATTTTCCCCCAAATAATACAAACCAGAAAACACATTATCATTTACATTAGTTCTTTATCAGGAGAAAGGGAAAAAAAATCTATTGTTTTCATTTCAGGTTGAGATTTTTATTAGTTCTGTCACCTTTGAAACAATAATGCTTATGACACTCACCACAACATAGTCCTGGTCACTCAGCTAGTTTAGGACTTATCTTGTCCTATTATGCTTTAGGATATGTCTTTAAAAGTGCATCATGTATACAGCTCTCATTGTTCCCAAAAAGTTATGATCGAGATTCCATATTTTGGATTTCTCTCTCCTGCAAGTATCACATATCAAATTAATGTCCAAGAAGATGGTGTGGACACTAAAATATTGGCCTCTTCTTCTGGACCAAAATTAAATCTTCTCAACTTTCTTAACACATATATTCCTGTTAATGTTTCTAAAACTGTTCCTGTTATTGTAATTATTTATATATATATTATAGACAAAGTTCAGATTTGTGATTAAATGTAAGTCTGTATTATGCACATAAAATTATTCATCTTTGAAAAATGTTAGTGTATGACACGATGCAATATAGTATGAGACATACAGCAATCTTCAACATACACTTTCCTGATCTTTGGGTTCCTGTCATTTCATTTAACCAACTGGATGCATATGGCGTAAAACAAACTTCCCTTATGATGTCTGAAATTTCATCAGTTTCTTAGTATTGTGTTTTCCTCTTTCAAATAACTTCTATACAAAAATGTAATCCTATATTCTGTTATGAATAAAAAAGGTCTCCTCTCAGTCTAAACAAAAACAGAACACATAACACAAACAACAAAATCTAGAAAATAAACCCCAGAAGATTTAGTGTTGTGTGTGGAGAAAAAGGACAGGAGCACTCATGATGAAAAGAATTCTTTTAATAGGAACAGAATGGAGTTGCATCATTGTGTAAAATAGCATGTGTTTCCTACCACTTGTATTCCAGAGCATTTTCATTTATCATGGAGGACTTTCATATGCTCCTTTAGTGACATCAAAAAGGACCAAGGAGGGAAGCTGACGCATGCAACAAGGTAATTGTGAATTTCTGAGATAAAGGCACCTCTACAAAATCGAGTTTAGACTGTATTCTTTTCAGAAAATAAATAACTTGAAGTGAAATGTGCAATGTGCATGTTTCATGCAACCTATTTTACTTTACTTTATTAAAAATCCATTCCATAAGAATATAATTATGATTTTCTGACCTGGCAGCATATTCTCTACTACCATTTTCTTCTGTGTGGACAAGAAGTATGTCAGCAGGACCTTGGCCTCTTTTCTTCTGAGACTGCCTTGATGCCAGGTAAATATATTCACATGGCTTTGGTTTTGTCCACGACTTCATCCAGACAGAAAAATATGAAAATTCTGAAAGCTGAAAAATGTAATAACTTACTCCCTGTTTAAAATCTTGGATTTTAATCTGCTCTGGTTTAACCCCAGACAGCAACCAAGCACTATGCAAACCCTTGCTCACTCCCCCACAAGCAGGATGAAGGAGCGAATCAAAGGGTAAAAGCTGGAAAACTCGTGGGTTGAGATAAGGACAGTTTGACAGGGAAAGCAAAAGCTGCACACACAAGCAAAACAAAAGAAGGAATTAATTCACTGCTTGCCATGGGCAGGCAGGTGTTCAGCCATCTCCAGGAGAGCAGGACCCCATTATGTGTAAGGGTTACTTGGGAAGACAAATGTCATCACTCCAAATGTCCTCTCTTCTTCCTCTTTCCCCCCAGCTTTATATACTGAGCATGATATCATGGTAGGGAGTATCCCTTTGGTCAGTTGGGATCACCTGTCCCACCTGTGTTTTCTCCCAACCTCCCATGTACCCCCAGCATCCTCACAAGCGTGGCATGACAAAAAGCGGAAAGGACCTTGGCTCTGTGTAATCCCTAATCAGCAATAACAAAAACATCCCTGTCTTGTCATCACTGCATTCAGCACAAATCCAAAACATTGTCCCATAGTAGCCACTGTGCAGAAAACTAACTCTATCTCAGTCAAAAGCAGCACACAGTTTGTTGTAATCCTCCTCCTCTTTATCTAATGGCATCCTGAAGACTATACTGCAAAGAACAACTGAACCTCAAACACATCCAGAATGTACAATACAAGGCAGGTACATGCAGAAAAGGGTTGTTTCAATAGCTGGAATGCTTGCCAGTGTTTTAAGATTCAGAATTCACTTACTTTTCTGTACCACAAATATTAAAGTTTTGATTTAGGGCTTGATCCTAAATAAGACTCACTGCCACTCTGTGTCACAGTCTCCTGAATAAAATTTTTATTCTGGATTTTACAACTGGTCTATCTAGACGGAGATGAAAATATATTGAAAAAGTCAGGGGCAATACCCATATGATGGTCAGATTAACAACAGTTTGCAATCCTGCATGTTCCCTAGGAAAACAACTGGTAAGTTTTCTTTGGCCGTGCTATATTCGGTTTGCTCTCAGCACTCCCCTGACTCACACAAATCCACCATCTTTGTGTATGCCACAGTCACGGCCTGTTTGGGTCACTGACACAATTGTTTCAGATCCAACAGTACAAGTTGTCTCAAGTACATCAGATTCACTGCCTTACATAAAGAATCAGGAGGAGTACATAAAGAATGTACATGTACATAAAGAATCAGGAGGAGGATGGACATTGAATTTGCTATTTTACATTATCAAGGCAAATCACTATTTCCCATGTAATTGGGAGCAGTGGTACCTTTTTTACACAATAACCAGTAGTAGCCACATCTTCCTGTTTGGCATTCATTAATGCAGCTCTCAGAGTGCAGCCCATGCATATCCTTTGGCATACCCTGGGTATGCCACACATATTCTACAGTCTTTACCTTAAAAATATGCTGGAAGACACAAATTAAGACACACTGAATATTGACTTGTATCAGATTAAGAAACAGGGAATTTCTAATTTTTTGTCTGTTAGAGAAGAATCACCAGTGTTTCCTGCAACTTTCTTACTACTAATCTTGAAAACTGCTCTTCAGAAAGCTTTGGTCCACTGCTGTGCTTTGGGGGATGGAGCCGTTTACCTTAGCTGTTGACATCTGAGGGTTTTTCCTTTAAGGGCAGCAACAATTTCATACTGTGACTCATCTTCCCTGTAATGCAGCATTACCCAAAATGTATATTACTTTGAATACATAACAAAATTTTGTGTTTCCTTAGATATTAAACCTTAATGACAGTGACTCTCATGTGAGTATTTTTTTAAAGCCTCCTATGTGTCCAAGCTGTCAACTTCCAAAGCTAAAACTGTTTCAGTGCTGCACATGCCAACACCTGATCTCAACTTGAAATCCCTGACAATGATCCATCCACTGAGAAAAGCAAGTCTAGTACATGTTAGCAGACATAATCCAAACACTGAGTGTTTGTGGTTGTTTTCTTTACGAGGGAAAAAATAACAGCCAAGTTTTCTTGGGAGAAAATTAAAGACCCCACCTAACTGTGAGAGAAGCAAAGGAGCAGCTTGCACCTAACACTGGAAGACGTAATTGCAATGTAACGTAATTGCAACACTGGAAGATGTTAAAAACGATACCCATTAACACTTTTATTGCAAGGCAAAGAATCAAACTTTGGCCAAAGAGTCAGGGTTTGTCATTTCTTGTCCTAACAACACTTCAGTTTCGTCTAAGCAACTCTTAAAACTGCTTGCTAACTTTTTCCGTTGATATATTCAGTTACAAACTGTTATAAAGAACTTAAAGCAAAAAAAGGGAGGGAGATAATGTGTATCAGCAATTCATAAATTGTCCTTTCTAACCTGGTGTCCATTTTTGTTCAGTATTTGATGAACATTTCTGCAGAAATGTGCTTGGGAACTGCAGATTCTCTTATTCAGCAGCACTATCACTATTACCCTACACAATAACTACATGGACACAGTGCTGCAAAATATATGAACCCCTAAGTATCCCCTGAACCATGTTTTACTTTGCAGAAATATAAATGATTATGAACAGGCTGTTAGCTCCCAGTCACTTGTTTTCACGGTACATATGGACTCTGTGTGAACACGTCCCAGAACACTTCCCGCCATTTGAGTCATGAAGGGCCGGATTTTACCTCATAGCTCTTACTTTAAGCACAGACTTCCTCAGCTAACAGCCCTTCTGGTTTCTAAGGGCCTGAAAAGAGGCACCACACATGGAAAAGAGTGGAGCAGGGGGAGCTCAGGAAGCCAATCAATGCTGGAAATGTTTCTGAGCAGCTACAAAAGATATTGTGTGATTCTTCCTGAGACTCATCACTAATTGTCCTGAAGTCTGACCCCGCTAAACTCTTACAGAGAAAATGAAAGATTTCAGCTTAGTTAGCTTTTGTTGCCTTGAGTGCACACAAACCAGTGCTTCATTTAAGCTCTTACCAAGTGAGTGGTGTCAGAAAGAAGCTGAAGGATTTCTTTCTTTCTTCCTCTCCCTCTGACACCCGCATCTGCTAACGAACATGTCTAATCAGCCAGGCTGTGCAGAGCACCTCTTCTCCTTCAGGAGCTGGAAGTGCTTTACCAGCTGGATGCAGAACCAGATCTGGGACATGCTGGCAGAATTCCCACTTACTTCAATGAGACCAAGATTGATCCTACATGAGACATTATCAATGGGAGCCACCTGCGGAGAGGGAGTGGGGGAACACAGCAGCTGTTTAGCAGCACATGGTAACACAGAAACAAGAGTTCAGACTCGGAAATGAAGAATACCATATCCAATTGCAACTGCAGGTGGAATTTAGGTGAGCAGAATGCTATTGCCGCAGTTGGGATTTGGCATCAGCTTTCAGGCCAGCGGTACCCTGAGACCTTTCCTAGCAAAGGGTCAGGAGCACAGTGGTCTAATGGGCACAGCATGGGACTGGGAAACAGGCATCCTCGGGAGCAGCGATGCGGCTGTCCTTGGAAATAACATGCTGACCGTCTGTTAACAAATTAGCCTCCTTAACCTTTCATAAATCCCCTGAAACACAGGGTGCTGTGCTGAAGGCTGGAACAGGAGGTGGACCAGTCGGCCTATTTATTTTCCTGCCTGAAGATTTATTGTTTTGGTTTTTTTTCTCAAAAGTTTCCCTCTGCCCATAGCTGTGGACAGATGCAGCAATGCCTGTTTAAAAAAAAATGAACCCTTCCTTCTCTCCAGTTATCCCCATTATGAAAACACTTCGAGGGCTGGGAGACAGTCACACTCCCTTGAGCCAAAGGTGCTCCTGAGGCAGCCCAAGATGGATGGGCGATCAGTTTGGCTTGAGGGTAACTGTAAAGCACAATGTCAGCACAGTCTTTAAGGACAATGGTTGTTGCTAATCATCTAGAAATGCATGCATTAAAAAGCTATTATTGAATTTAAATTAATAAGCATAGAGCTGTCTATTGTGCATTGCTCTGCATGTATCAATCTAAATCATTGTGCTTCCCTAAACTGTCTGTAAACGCACTCTGTTGGCTTTAGGCACATTCTCAGTGGGGTGGTGAGTCTCAGTCCTTACTCAGGAAAGACTTGCAACACACTTCAGAACCTTGCACTAACACTCTTACCATTTCCACAGCATTCTGCAAACTTTGTTCCTCTGAAATCTGTTTCACTCTAGTTTTACATGGGTTTAATAAAAAGGCGAAAACTCTGATTTTTCTGTTTATTATAGTACAAATAAAATATCCATTGTTTCAGTTAGCTTTGCATATAAGATTGAAATATTTAATAAACCATCAGGTCTGGCAAAAACATAGCTTATTTAAGGTTTAGTTATAATATCAACTCAATAAGCTGCAACATTCACAAAATAGATACCTCAGTCTTATTACTCTATAAATAGTTGTATTACAGACTGAAAATCAGCCTCACTCTCAAAGTCAACCTAAGAACCACTCATGCTTTACAAATAAAAAGAGAAGGTATATGGCACACAATTCCTGTGCTGGGCAGAGTGATGAATTTCACCTTAAGAAAGAACATAATCTTTGTTGGTCAAATGTGATATATTAATCAGAATCCTTGCAGTCAATCCACCTAATGTGATGTTTCATTTCAGAATTTGGAGCCAAAACACATCCTGAGACAGTCACTGGGGGAGAGAGAACAGAGATGCAACATCATCAAAACTAAAAAATTATGCAAATGTTTGGAAATAATATTTTTCATTGTTTTAATTTGTATTTTTACAGATTCATATGCTTTGCATCCATTTTTTACAGCCAAGATGTTCACAAGCTGTCTTAAAATGTGATTATTACAATAAATTTATACAAAAAACATCCTTAGACAAAGTCACACGAAATCTCTGAAAGAGGACACAAAAAACATTTGCTTTTTCTTTGTGTTTTTTGAAAGCACGTGGAAATCTAAAATATTTTCCAATTCCACTTACAACTTCGACATTTTTTTCTGTGTTTTTTGCAGAGAAGTTTGAAAGTGCAGATTTTAAAAATATTTTAAGAAATTAATTAATAGTGAAAAACATTTCAGTAAATATATTTTAAAACAAATATTGCATCATTTTTTAAAAATAAAGCATTTTCAAATGTTAAGATAAATTTAGAAAGAGGAAATCTCTGAAATTATGCTTACATATTTTTATTTTAATATTTCTGGCAAGTATAGATAACTGACCTAATAAAAAAGATCTGTTTATATTGACAGTATTTCAGAAATTAAAAAATACACCTTCTGTTAATCTACCACCAACTTCAACTTGGGCCACTGAAATGGCACTATGGTCTTTAAACTCTCAGCACAGTCATTGAAGCCCTAAGATTTTGTGCCTTGCAAATGGACTATGCTGTCTCCATACCAAAAAACTTGCCAAGCCCTCTGTTCCTCTTACTGCTTTGTCGTATATTACACCACCAGAAAGTATCTGGCTTTGGGTATTGTTCCTTTTAGTAAGACAAATAACAAGGGGCGGAAAAAAAAAAAAGTAGAACACAAAAAGCAAACCAAACACTCAGACACAAAACAAAGGGAAAAAAAAATACAAACAAATAACAAAATCCCCCAACCACCAAAAAGTCCCCCCTCCCAAATCAAAAAAACAAAAGAAAGCTCAACGGCCCCCCCAAAAAATCCCCCAAATCCAGCCAAAGCACTTCTATACCATAAGAGAAAGGAAGTAAAATATGAAATACCACCAAAACTGAGATAAGCCTGGGCTCCTTACAAATGACACAGCCATCTATGTTTGGAAAGACTGTTTTCTTGGCTTCTACTGTTTGAAACTATTGGATTGATATTGAACCAGCAGTCCATTAAAAAAAAAAATCACCTGGAAATGTTCTTCTGTTTTTTTAGTATTTTTTTCACATCACATGGAAAACCTTATGGTTTCAAGCACAAAATACTTTGATTTTAAATTATACACAGCAACCACATTAGCAAGAAGAGAAGGGAGAACTCTCAGCAATGGTTCCAAAAATTTTCTTTGTAAACAAAAACTCCATCTGGTCTCTAACTCACCTCACAGTGTTTGGTTTGCATCTGCAACTGAATGCTAAAGCTTATGCTTAGGAAAATCTTCATCTGAAGGTAGGCTGTGATACTGTGACTTTGTAGGGATGTTTATAAGTCATGGAAACACCTGATTGTGAAGTTTTTCTGTGTATAATAGTGGGGTTATCTGACAGACCAGTGAGTGTAAAAGGCAGAAGACAATGGGCTTAACTGGGGGGAGAAAAGATCAAACAAGTGAAAACCAAGTCTTGCTACAGCTGTCAGACCAGATGTTTCAGCCACACATTGGCAAGTGACAAACTCAAGTTTACAATTTTTTATGTATCCTTACCTGTACAAAAAAGGAAAACAAACACTGGTGTTTCTAACACATTTTAGGCTAAACCCCTATTTTGATATATAGAAACAAATCCTTACAAATCTGTTTTGTAGAATTTATAATTAACCTCTTTCCACATGACTTCACTTTTTTTCTATTGCAATGGACTTACTTTACAAACCTTGAAATCTGGATTGCAGCTGCAAAGAATGTCACACTTCAGCTAATGACAGAAGCCTAGTTCAGGGTAATATTAGCAACACTATGGTAAAATATTACAATAGAGGCCATTTAAAGTTTATAAAATGTAACAGAATATATTAGAGAGACATATGGGCTTATTTTTCCATTCATGAAGATGTAATTCCTTAGACCTCCACGTCTCATCTATAACTGTGTGCAAGAAGAACCAGGCCAAAATACTCCACAGAGCAACACACAGACTTGGGCATTTGACTACCAGACTATAAATAGATTATAGTGTACCTAGGCTTCAATTCAGTTCCAGAAGGATTTTAATCTTTGCTGTCAATGGAAGCTGAGCTGAACCTTGACTCACATTTGCCTTTTGCAAATTAACTTCTGTTACCAAATGAACATAAAATATTGGTATTGCACTTCTATACACATATGCTGGTATCACAAAATGTTAGCAAACTCAACTACCCTTAATTGTTATTAAATATTGAGACATTATTATGAGACACAGGGTCATTACATGATTAATGAGTAATAATAACAAATAATTATTCATTATCTGAAATGTTAAATGAAGATCAATACCCATAGTGGTAGATTAAAAGGTTCACAGCATTTGAACCGTAGGGATCTTCTGATCTCAAAAGCACACGAACCAGGGGAAATCTGTTGCATTTAGTCTAATTACTTCATTATGGATGACCTAAGAACCAGGTCCAAAATCTACCTATGAACTGGAAAGCATTCAGGTTTATGGATACCTCAAGCAATGTAAGTTTTTAACCACTTGGAGGGAAAAGTATTTGCTTATGGCATGAACACACATTCACACCTGTTGCTGGAACAGTTTCCAGTAACAGAACTAGTTTATCACAATAACTGTTAATACTTTATTCCCTTTTCTGCTAATCCCATTTTCTGTTTTATTTTAACTGACTGCAAGATGGCTGCAAAGTTTAGAGCCCTGTTGGGCTTTAAAGCTTTAGGTCATTTTGCAGCATTTTTATAAGTACAGCTCACATTGTGTTAGTTATTATAAGAATCTCTTTGAAACTACTTCAGTTCAGCCCAGCACTGACCTGTTGCTGAAGTAGGGTCAGTGGAAACGTTTTGTTGAAGAAAAAGATAATGTATTAATAATCATACTCCTGATTGAGAGGACGTTCAAATAAATATATATGTTGTATCATATGGAGTCATAGAATAGAATTATAGAATCATCAAGGCTGAAAGAGACCTTTAATATCATGCAGTCCAAGGGGTTACAGCACTACGACTGTAACCCCTAAACCACATCACCCACAGAGCCAGATCCAGACAATTCTTAAACACCTCCAGGGGTGGTGACTCCATCACCTCATAAGACATGTTCTCTAGTTCTTTCATGAACCTTGTTGCCGTATGCTGGACATACTCCAGTATCTCCATGTAATTTTCAAAGTTGAGGGGCCCAGAACTGGGCACAGTACTTGAGGTGTGGCCTCACCAGTACCGAGTACAGGGGAAGAATCACTTCCCTAGTCCTGCTGGCTACTCTATTCCTGATGCACGCCAGGATGTCACTGGCCCTTTTGGCCACTTTGGTACACTCTGGATCACGTTCAGCTGGCTGTCAACCAGCACCCCCAGCTCCTTTTCCAGTGTGCTGCTTTCCATCCACTCTGCCCCCAGCCTGCAGCACTGCATGAGGTTGTTGTGGCCAAAGTGTAGGACCCAGCACTGGGACTTGTCGAACCTCATGACATTTGGATCAGTGAGCTAAGGGATCTCTTTAAAACCTACAGTTATTAAGGTGGAGGCAACTTTTTTCCACTCTAAACCAAAAATTGGTTCAACTTAAATTTTTACGGAGCTCTTGAAGGAGGTGGCATGGCTCAGCTTCATTTTAACTATGGGCCTGCTGTGGCTCATAGCACAGTTCACAGCAGCTCAGTTGACCTCCAAATCACTGATCTGAAATTTAAGCAGACTTCAGGTTAAGCCTCTAAATTACACAGATGAATTTTTCTGAAAAAAAAGGGTATACTCCCTTGTTACAGTTTCTGTTCTAACTCATCCTCAGAACCTCTCTGGGGTTGCAGGTTGTGGGAAAAACCCAACAGTCCTCCTGCTCCTGCTCCTGAGTTTGCATTGCTGAGTTCTGCCTTACCTTCAGTAGTGATTCTTTATCTATCCCTCTTATTCCTTGGTCTCCAAGGTTCTCTGGCCTCCTTGCACGTGTATTTACCTGCTGTGCATGAGATGTGCTACCCCTGCCAGCTATAGCATTCATCTTACCCAGTGTATCAAAACCCAGACTTTTATCTATGCCGGATTATTAAATATGTTCCCCAGAGTGGCATGAACCCAATGCAACACACTGGTTTGGAGGATATTGAATTTATTTCCCATGATGGAAAAGGTCTTATATCTCACCTGGGGTTTTATGCTACCACTGTACCCCAGACCGATGAGGTCATTTCTTTAAGAAGAATCTCATGGCAAGAACATTTGAAATAAAAGAAGTGAAAGTGGTTTTTTAAGAGCAATAACATTTTAATTCAACCATTTAAATCTAATGTTCCCAGCACGGAGACCCTCATCCCAGATTTCTACTAAAGTCAGCTGGGGAGGTTCATTTGTAGAATACAAACCCCCAATCATATCTAAACATAAATCATATTATTTAGTTTTCATGGAGGAGAAAAACTGTGAAAGAAGACCTTGCTTTGCTTTTTCTTATGAAGTAGGCAAATGTGATGAAAGTAGTCTGACATTCAGTAATTGAAGTACTACATCACCACTGATAATCCTTTGGCAGTGCGTGAGAATGCAGCTCACCTGCTATTCCATAGCCGTGGTGTGTTTCCACTCATTTCCTTAAGGTCCAAGTCAGAGAAATAGGACTTTGTGGACTGATAAAAATCTAATAGGGAATAACTGGGCAGGTTCTGGTTGGAGAAAGCATAACCTTACAGCCAAGAATATTAAGTATACCTGTGCTTTACATGCAGCAGTTTAATATGCCCCCCCTACCTCTTTTTAAGTAGTCTTAATGGGCCTTAAAATCAAGGTACCCAAATTGATGAGCCTCTTGTGAAATGCCTGGCCTACATTTTTTTGCAGCAAAAATGCCAAAAAGTTCTCTGCATGTTCTCAAAATACTGTACAACTGGTTAGTATCTTCAGCATCAGTCTATCTGCTGATTAAAGGTCCTGTGCTGAGAAATTCCCTTCTCCCCACAGATGTATTTTATAACATTTAGCACTCAGTGCTTTACACTATCAAAGCATTGTATGCATGCTATCTAATATCTCCTAATTAACCCATACATCTCCTATTAAAAAAAGCATCTAAAATTAATGTCATACGGTCCCGCTGGCTTTTGTACAACACATGCAAAGGCAGCTTTCGGGTTTTACGCGAAACGAGGGCGGGTAAGCTGAGATTCCCTTCTGAAATCTGACAAACACTTCTC
>JAYRBT010000042.1:7477443-7522681 GCA_036023395.1 Myiotriccus ornatus | reverse complement strand
AAGGCAGCTTTCGGGTTTTACGCGAAACGAGGGCGGGTAAGCTGAGATTCCCTTCTGAAATCTGACAAACACTTCTCTATATCTGACTTTGAAGAGAGAGGAAATGAACAACGATGCAAATTGGACCTTCACAATTATAGATCTGTGACTGAATGCGCACACAAACACCAGCATGGGCAAGGGCTTCAGAGCCAACAGTTTTGGTCCCTTAATGAGGTGCACATCAATTGCGTGGGTTTCCCACAGATTTTGCTCCCAAGGTCTGCAGAATGCATGAGAAACAAGTAAAGTCTGTCGTTTTGGTATCCATCAAAGCCCTCTTCCATGTGAGGAAGTGGCTAATTTGTCATTTCACACTCAAAAAGGCGTGAAGGGCAAAACTGAGGGAGGTTAGATGGAAGAGGGGGGGCTGTGACTCATATGAGGAGACAGTAGGCCTGATTTTGAGCTTGTGTTTGTTGCTGCATATCAGAAATAAAATCAATGCAATCATATTGATGTAAAATAGACAAGAATGAGGTCAGTGTTTCTTATTTATGTGGAAAAATTTACATTATTAAACCCAAAATACGAACCAAGGAACAAGGAACAATTTACAAATGAAATTATGGCATATAGCAAATTTCTAACTTACAAGTTTTATTTACACATGGACATCTCTTATTTAATTATAATAAAAGTATTAATTCCAACAATGTAAATTTTCAACTTAAAAATACATAAGACCTTTGAGAGAAAATCCCAAAGATTACACACATCTGAGGAATGTCAGCTCTGTGTCAAGAGCACTGGTCTCAGCCACTAAATATTTTCCCTCATCGTCTTTCATTTTAGCCTTGTTGTTGTCTTTTAATTTTCTTTTCCTCTGCATAAAACAAAGCCAGCAAAGGGCCAGAGAAACAGTCAGAGTCAGACTTTTTGAGACATAGGAGAGGTGCAGGCAGGAATCCCATTATTTGTTAATAGGATTTGTGCACATACCTCCCATGGACCACTTAGGAAATTTACTCCCAAGCATCTCGGTGGCAATTTCAATTAAAGTCAACATTTCATTTCAGCAGATGGACTGCAAACTGGTGGCTACTCAAACTCTAATGAGTAATGCTCGATAATTCCCCTCTCTTAAATCATGATTATGCTTTCACTTTTTTATGGGGAGAATGAATACTGTCCCTAAGCCAAAACTTAATTTGATTTTTTGCTGTGCCTCTGTGCTAGCAAACCTCACCCATGTGCCTGTATAGAAGTCCAGTGGGTAAATTAGAGGGTATTTTTGCAGATCTGTCACACATTTCTACCATGCTTCTTATTCAGAAAGATGCCAAAGAACTGGAAATACATCTGCCCTCCCCTGAAATGCAGTCACCTCTGGGGTGGAATGTGGCAGCAAATATTGACATGAGAACACAGACACTAAATCCTATGTGAAAATTATGCAGAAAGTACAGAACACAGCTCACGCAGCCTCAGGCTACCCAGGAATTAGCTAAAAGTGTACATCTTTTCTAATGAATGCATGGGAAATTATTGCCTGGTGTGTGGTACTCCAATAAGGAACATCTCATTTGGTACTGAATCCCATTGTACAGTCTCACATGGATTAACAGTGGTGGTAAGTTTTCTGATTTCAATAAGAAGCAGTACTAATCATAGGCAAGATGCACAAAACCAGAACACAGTATTTTTTTTTTTTTTCTCACGGAAAAACGTCCTTTCTTTAAATAGCATTTACAAACTACGTCGATGGTGGCCTGGCTGGCTCATGGTGCCTTCGGTTTCGCTTTTTTTTCATCTCCTGCACATGCTTCCATTTGGCACCACCTTTGTTCCGCTGCCGCCTCTTCTCCCGGTGCCACATCTGTTCACAGTACTCATCCAGGCTGAAGCTGGGGCTGCTGACGAGCTGGATGTAGTCCTTGTACCTCAGCCGGGACTCCGTCAGCAAATCCCTCACCCGGCCCTCCTCATCCTCAGTTTTCTGAGTGCTTTCCATTTGTCCATTCTCGATGACATTCAGATTCAGCTTCACGATGGTGTGGATGAAGGTGTGCTCCTGGGCTTTGCAAAAATAGGCTCCTGCGTCCCTTCTTTGCAAGCTGCGGATCAGCAGCCCATGCTCGGTTTTAATGATCCTTTCATCAGCCTTCAGCTGTGGGGTTGGAAAGAAAAGAGTGCAATAGGTGAGTGTCATTGTCAAAACCAGAATGTCAGTGCTATGCTGAGGGGGAGAGAAGGCTCGTCTGGCGCACGGCATGTCCTGTCCCTACAGTGCCAGTACACCGTGGACTGTGCAGCTGGGACAGACACCGGGAGTTCCTTTCAAGGTCTGAGTTCTGTTCCTAACTGTAGCATCTGGATCATGGACATTCAGCATGCAGTAGCAAAAGACAGATGCTGTACAGCTGACAGGACAGACAGTAATACTCTCCACACCACAGTGCAGTGAGTGAGGCTGCATTCTCCAAGGAAGGGTAGCTATTTACTGCCACAAATCCCATTCATTTTTTAACTGTTCCTTTTGAGGCATCTGTAATACACCCAAAAATACCATCATGTTTATGTATATCTGGAGTGCTGTTACAATGAATATAAGTACTTCTACTGATTTTTAAAGTGAAATGTTGTGATTCTGATCTTCTTCAACCAGGTTTTACAAAAGAAAGTTAATCCTGGCTTTGAGTCCCTTAGTTGTGATTAAAAGCAGGCACTGTGTTTGGATGGACACAACCAAGTACAGTTCTTTTATTGTTAAGATCCGTGAAGAATAATAGAAAAATAATAAGAAAAAAGTATAAGAGAAAAATAAGAATAAAAAAAAGCAAAGAAAAGAATAAGATTGCAAGTGAGAGCTAAAGTCTGTCAGCATGGAGCTGTAATTTCACTTACAAATGGAAATATTTAAAAAAAAAAACACAGGATCTCACATGTTAAAAATAAGGTGCACCTTAAGACTAATAACAGTCAGGTAAGTAAAAGTTACATATCTGGTAATCTGCAACTGATTTCCAAATTAACCTAAGTAAAAAAATAGCATTCTCCTCCCCCCCCCCAAAAAAAAAAAAAACAAAAAAACCAAAAAACAAAAAACAAAACACAAAACCACGGATGGGGCACTGGGCACCTAAGTATTTTTGCAGTTGGGAAACATAGAAGGTAAATGGTTTGCCAAAGACCATATAAAGATTGGTAGCAGCGGTAGGAGTAGAAAGCAGAACCCTAACTCCTAATATCCAACACCAGCATTTCCTTTGAAAACGATCCCGGTCTAGTCCAGAGCTGTTCCCTCCCAGGTGCGCTGTGTTCTGCTGCCACACAGAGGCTGCAGCACAACCAGCACCCACGGACCCGCAGCGCCGCTGGTGGCATCGGTAGCACGGAGAAACACTTCAGCTCAAGGCTGAGTAGTGCGTTTAAGAAGGGAGTTACGGGGGCAGAGAGAACCAGCACAGAATCTGGAAAATTTCCCAGAGTGCACATCTGACCCTCCAGCAAACTTCAGGGGATGAAGATCAGGGAGGCATAAAGATGACTAAATTAGATTTATTCACAGTGGGTAAGCTACACACTGTTTCTTTATGTAAAAAATCTGCACATGATTCCCTCTGCTACTCCATGGGAAAAAATTTATACATACATATGATTCTCCATCTGTTATGATTCTAACTCACTAGTACTTTATCATAATAGAGTCTCTTGGAGCAAAGAGATGGATGAGTTGACCTTCTAGGGCTTTTAGCTTTACCCTCTTCTAAGTTTCTATGAAAATTACTTTGCAATGATCAAAAGAGCTGAGAGGCCATATCAAGATCACCAGAAAAAAAACAGTACAATATATATAATACATCTAGAGAGAGAAACAGAAAGACTTGTCTTCCTACTGTTTCAGCTTTAAGTCTTCAGTAACATACAGATTAGACAGGTATGTAGGTAAGTAGATATGCAAGTAGATGGATAGATAGATATGTGGATGGATATAGGTCTGTGTACTGCCAGTGGTACAATTGCAGAAGAGACAAGAATTCAATTGCTACAAAAGCCATGGCCCTGGCTGCCTGTTTCTGTGGCCAAATGTTTTTTGGTTCCTGCCTTCAGCTGACAGTTTTGAGTCAACCCAGAACTTTAATTTCATTGTTTGTAAACTGTATATAAGCCTGCCTACTTGGCACCAGGAGGGTGAAATCACACAAATTTCAGGAAATTCCTGGAAAATCGATTGTCCTGACAACAGGTGCTACATGACACAAGCTCCTTCTGATTTACCACACTGAGTTTAAACCAGAGAAATTATGGTCAAGCCACAAGCACATGCACAGAAGATAGCAGAGAAGCAGACTAGAAGAGGTCTCTCTTCCATCTGCAGAACCCACAGCATAGGACACTATTCCTCAATTTGATCAGCTAATGATACTTCATGCTAAGTAAATGTACCTTTTCTGCAGTAAAAACAGGAGCATAAAATGCATAAATTAATCCACAAGTAAGGAGATGTAGGCTGAAATATGTCTAGGGCAGGTGTTTCCTTGTGGTGCTGTGGTCCAGAAGGAAACGCAGGAGCAGGGGCCAGGTGGAAGTGCTTGGAAGCCTGGCTGTTGCAATATGACAAGGAAATCCCTCCTTCTTCAGCCCAGGCTTCACATCAACATGAAAACCCAAGTTTGAGAGATTTAAGAAAAAGCATGGGAAGCAGCAAACTTCCAGACATTTGGGTTTCATAATACACTGTGCAAAGCCCAAGTTCCCACATTGTCTGAGTGAAAACAGGACTGATCTCTTTGAGCTTGAGGCTTGATGCAATCGCAGCAGTAGCATCTGCCTGTCGGTGGCTCTGCCACTATTGTAGTCTAGAGCGTCTTGACAGCTGTGTACCTCCTACACTTGGAAGATCTCCAGCTGGCTGCTTTGGCTGGCTGGGTGCCAGCCCAAAGTGCCCTCACTAGAGCCTCGCCTATTTTCAGTGAAAGAAAGGCAGAATAATGGCAGATCTAGACTTGAAAAGATCGCTGGACCCCCGAGTCCAGCACCCTGTTACAACTATTTACCATTTGTGCAGCAGCCGACACTTTCTAGTCGTAAATGTGTTGACTGATGGAGCTGTCCCCCATCTGCTTTGGGATACTGCAGACAAAGCTAACACTAAATTGGTTGTGTCCCTTAATCCCAGCCCAACATGACTCTTATTTTTAATGAAGCAGTGTTCTTAAACAATGTCCTGTGTTAACCTTGGATATTGATTTAGAGTGACTGTCACCTCCTCCTCTGTGCCTTCATTGTTCATTCCTTTCTTATCCTCTGGCAGGATAAAATTATGGCTCCGATTTCACACATATTGAGCAACACTTCATTACTGCTTTCCCCCCTCACTTCTCATTTTGGTATCCTGTTTATGTTGTTTTACCCATAGGTTCAGAACTCCTCCTGTCTTTCCTCTCTACTTTCTCCCCACAGGGCTCTGGAGTTTCATAAACACCTGGCATTTCATTACTTGGTAGTAGATCTTTAACCTTTCACTTGAATTCTTAATGTGGTCTTTGGTTGCTGACCTATAGATGTAAAACATATTTTATTAAATTTTGAGGAGAGTGAAAAGACTAGTTAGATAGAAGGCATCATTTTGTTTAGGTTCGGCTGTGGATTCACTGTTTCATCCCCCTCCGTCTCAAAATCAGTAAATTGCCTAAAATATTTGTAAATAGGATTTAACAATTCAGAAGTACCAAGGCTTAAATTCATAAAAGCTTGCTGACATGTGCTTAAATTTGTGCATATAATAAAACTTAAACATGAGAGACACAGCGTTGTTCCACAGGAAACACATTATAAACCACAAAAGATGAATTAATTGATTACCATTAGCTTTCTTTTTTCAGAGAAGTATGAGCAGATTTTTGACAATATTGTATCAAAAAATTTTACTTTTCATCCTTCATGATAAGCACATAAGTTTGCCAAAAATTACACTACCTGAATTGTGGCACACACCATAGATACTGGAAATATCTGAAAAATTTAACACTTGATTTTCACAAGCTGAGTTTAACAATGGAGATAAAAACAGGCACTGCCAATAATGATGGCAAATCTTTAAACCATCAGTAAGTTGGAAAACAACCAAGGATTTGAAAGTGCTGTGTCACCAGGTTAGGTCAATGCTTTTTGTCCTTTGCTAATGATGTGTTTAGATAGCCCCCTCTTTACAAATAATTCACATGTCAACTCTTTCACAGTTAAAACACTGCACCTGTCTGGGAGAAGAAAGTGGCTTCAAAGCCTGCCTTCCCTCATTAATCACCATGTGAAAAAATGTTGGAGGTAAAGCTGGACTAATCATGGGTTAGCTGCAAGCCCTGAACAAATTGAGAGGGCGAGAAAAGAAAATGAGGAACATTTGTTGAGAATTCACATTCATCTTTGTTTTTCTATTGTTCTCTTCTTCATCCTCAAAATTTGACTGGAAATAAAGATCACTCTAGGGTTTTTTCTGACATTATTGTTACACATGACTTTGTTTCTTTTGTATGGGAAAATAATCATTTAGCTCCAACACAACTGTAGAGTTAATATCTTTTTCTTTTTTCTTTTTTTTTTTTTTTTTAACATCTTTCTGTATTTACCAACAGCCTCAGGAAAAATGAAGAACATGTTACTGGTACAATGTCATTATGAAAATGCATGATTCCAATTAGTTCCAAGGTGAAGCTTATTCTGAGACTAAACTTTAAACTCCTACCCCTATAATATATCCAAATCAAACTAGAAATGTCACATGCCATATCTCAATTCAGAGTTACTTCTCTTCTTTTTCCATGAAACTGTCAAGAATATTAGTCTTACATAAGAAACGCAAGGAATTAGAAAAAAAAACCAGTGAGTCACATAATAAAATAAAAGAATGAAAGCATGAGAGCTATAAGTACTCCTTAGGCTGCAGAATGAGTATCTTTTTTTTTTTCCCCATTCTCTTGAGCTCTTCTCATTGACCTAAGGATTCAAACACTGAAATGCCCTCCTCTGACAGAAGGTAAAACTGGTGATTCGTTCCTTGCTGTGTGCCCTCTACCTTACTTAGCAATCATCCAAATCTTAGATTTCAAGACTGGCACTGAATCTGTGGCCTTTTTTCACCAGATGCTGCTGACCAGATGTTTGTAACAAAGAAAGTCACCATAATGACACAAAAACCTCCAGACACAAAAAGATATGGAACCTTCTGTCTTGGATAAACTGAAAGAACTGCCTAAAATGAGTGAGGAAACATCTCCTTACTCTGATGGGGGAACTAGGTCACAGTGTTGTGTCTTGCAAAATGGCCTGTCCAAAAGTGAGTCAAACTCTTGTATCTACCAAAATATCAGATGGTAATAGGTGGGAAAACACTGTCTGGACTGTGGGAAAGGAATATGGAAAGGGTGAGAACTGCTGACGAAGAAACTGGAATGTCCTCATGCATTTTGGTGGATTTATTTTCACCCCCAGGTACAACTAGGGCAGAAAGAAGAAAGCTGAAAGTCATCTGCACCTATTCTGTCACTTTAGACTATATTACCCTTCCAGGGAAGGTGGCAGCTCGGTAGACCTGGAGCCAGAAGAGACTTGGGGTGATGTGCAGCCTAAAGCTGAGGGACTGATGCTTTTCAGAGCCCTGAGACACCAAAACTAATGGCTTTATAGGGAGCCATGCATTTGCTCTTTGCAGTCTTGGTTCCTATTGTACGCACAAAATAACACAGCAATTTTTTTGAGAAATGAATAGTATCTGTTTTAAGCTTCAGAGAGCTTCAGCAGTTTAAGACATTATGAACAGATGACGTCCCCAGAGTTTTTTATGAACTCCAGGCACTGAAACACTCTCCGTCATCTCAGTGACTAACCCTGCACGCACAGGAACAAACATGATCAATTGCGTGAGCAACACTAACCACAAAAGCACTAGATATTTGACTCCTGACCTTAAAACGGCCCTAAACTACAGGGAAATGTACTCCCACTGGCAGGAAAATGACCTGGTGACAGCTTCTGTACCACAGGAGATCCTGTCCCTCCCCACAGGTTGCTCTGCCTGGAAGTTACATTCTGAACCGTGACCTTAAGGGTGAAATGTCGGGGACATCCTGCTGGGCCAAACGCTTCCCATCTAGTCTGGATTTTGCCCTTTTCCTTCCCTCAGGAACCTGTAGTGCATGTCTGGGACAGTGCAAAGCCATCTATTTGTAAAGCCAAGTTTAAAGACTTGCTGAGACATTACAGTTCCAGCCCTGGAACTAAAAGTCCGTAACCTAAGTTCCAGGTGCATGGAGTCATTTGCAAAGCATGGTATCGTCATCACAATAAGTTACACAGCTAAGACATGCATTAAAAGAATGTACAGTGTTATTTGAGAAATCTGCTGCAGGAAGGGAGAGAGAGAGAGAGAGCAGAAAATATAATTGTAATGGGAAAAGTTCTGGTAAGGCACTGGTTGAGAGATCAAGCTATACATTAAATATGACCAAACTGTTTCTGTCACATATGGTATTTTTGTCAAATTGAAGTACTTTAAAAAGAAAGTCAATTACTCTGATCTTTGGATTTTCTAGGAAGACCTTCAATTACGCTTTTATACCAATGAACTCATTTTCACTGATAAGTTGTTAGAAAACCCTCAATTTATAGATCCTCAAATTATCAAGGGATTAACATTTAACCATTAACACTTATTCCATCAAATAGGAGTGACTGTTCAGCACCTCTACAGACCTGGTTATTTGGACACCCACATAAGAAATTAGGAATTTAATTTTAGGCATTTGAAAACATGTAATTTCTAGAATAATATCTTTATCTTAAAGAGTAAACAAAAACCTTCTTTTATTATTTCTTCTAAAAATGGCATCTCCCAGTATGATACACGCAAGCTGAGTTTGCTCAGGAGTTCAAATTCTTAGGACCCTAAAACCAACCTTGGTCAAAATACTACAAATTGTTACTCTTAGAATTTTCACACAAGATTCAAACAAACTAAAACAAAACTATATACTGTCTTTAAGTGACATGATCCTCTAATCATCAATGTGTGCCTATGCATTTCTATGGGCAGTTATCTTTAGACTGAAAAAAAAGCCCCCCAAAAAATAAACCCTCCACAAAAAATAAAATCACTCCAAGGAGCTGAGGAATATGTGCTCCAGTTTCTATTTTATCACAGCTAGATCACAGAAGCACTTCTATGGCTTTAGGCACAACATGTGGTAAAAAGTATTTGCCTACTTTTACCATTCATAATGTAGGAAACCTGTGCAGATTTCTTCTTCAAAATTTCTTCTTAATTTGCCTCAAAGGTTAATCTAGCCTGTTAGCAAAGATTTACTTTTCTCATACAAACTGATGTCAGACTGTTTACACACAGCAAGCCCAGTAAACACTGTTGTAGAAGGCTGCTAATGTGCAAAAATTAATGCTGAGCACTTGCTGGAGCCTCAAATGCCCCCACACATGTGCACACATTCCCAACTCCCTCTCAACGTGCACATCCTTGGCAGGCTGGGCAGTCCTGTGGTGTTGGACATCACCATGCCTGAGTAACTGGCATTTGGAACAGAACAAGTAGAAGGGGCCAAGTCACTGCCAGAACGCTTTTGGAAATACAAAGTGAGGCAAAAAATAGTATAGCCTTAATTTAGGCTGTGGTATATATGTTAGCCTGCCGTAACTTTGCTCAAAGTTGGTTTGACTTGCTGTTTGTTCTACAATCAAATAAGAAAGATAGTTTGAGCTTGGTTTCATGACCTTCAGAGGCCTATTTGAACCTGTAATTTATGAGAAAATTAACTGATAATATTTTTTCCCCTAAAATGACACAGATAAAACTCAGAGGCAGCCCTTAAAAAGAGACTTTCAAGTATTGAAGGTGTGATTTCCTATGATACAGAAATACTACATTCTTCACAAGGAACTGGTTGCTTTATAAAAAATTTGTAGCTCTTGTTTAGAAGCTCAGGCACATGGTATAGCTGGAATATTATTTTTAAAAATTTTTGAGTCTCCTCAAAACTTGACATAACTTCCTATTCAGAAAAAAAAAGAAGGGGAAAAAAAAAAAACCACACAGGAAAAGAAGACAACCAAAAAAAGCCCTACCCCAACCCCCGAAAAAAGTTATAACCCTGTTAACTATCTGCTTAAATTTACTTAAAAATGAGTCTTAAACACATGGTTAGAATTAAATAAGTGCTTTACTTGCTTCCCTGATCAAGTATGTAAGTGCATTTGCAAACTGCTGCCTTAGGGAAGTGGAGCGCAGTACAGGACAGTAAAGGTAAATCCATTATGGTACAATGAATGCCTGTAGGTCTTTAAATGCTGATACAATTCTAGTTGGGTATGGGCCATAATGGAGGTTAGACATGGTATTTCAAACCAGTAATCTTTTAGTGTGTAATGCACCTGTGTCTATAAATTAATTAAGGGTTTTTTTTTCCCCAGCAGAGGGAAAAAACTTTGCCAATCCAAAACATGTGTAAGAGAAGGGGAGTAAATTAAAAGTACTGCAGTCAGTATACAGCCTTGTGGGTTCTTTTGTCTTATCTGATGGAAAATCAGAAGTGTCTTGTATCCCCTAACTCTGGCTTTCTGTGTCAAGACATAGCTGGGGTTGCAACTTTGGGGCGACTTCCATGAATCACATCTCACCCGCAGGTGATGCTCTCACAGGCACCTGCCCTGACCTGCATCTCCCCAGCCTTTAGAAAGGACCAGCACATTTTCTGCACTCAGAAAGTCTCATAGGATGAATTATCACTGAGAGTGGAAGAGCAGTTGTATGGTTGATAGTTGCTGTCATTTAAACTAATTTTTGTCTTGGATAAACATTTAACAAAGAAGCATTTCTAGCACCTGGGACCGGGTCCTTTGAAAGGGCAGTTCATTTCCCTTCTCCTTCTCTGTTGCCATGGTTGCCATCACAGCAGGACTTGGCCTCAGACACAGAATCACTCATGTAAAAGAAAGGCTATGAAAACTCCTGAGGTTTGAAATTCACTCAAACGCAGTCCAAACCAGTCCCAGCACACTGACCTTTTGGGCACGTCTGAGGGCCCCTTTTTCACTAGTTCAGAGAGAAAGCATCAGGAAATTGTGCAGGACGGTATGCAGCGATCTGGAGGCTTCTCCAGGGCTCCTCCACCAGTGAGGACCCCAAACCTGTCTCCCAAAGGAATTAAGGGCCATCACGTCTCACTGCTTTCTACTCGAGATGCAAGGTACAATCCTTAACCTGGCATCTCTGCATCAGAGCAGAGTGCTGTTTAAGAAAAATTCTCAGACTTCACTAACAAGTTAAAAAAAAACAAATAAAAACCTTTTACCTCACAGACCATTCCTTCTCTGGGGAGAGATGAAGAGAAGCAGCAAGCCATACGTGCAGTTCTTAGCTACTCTGCTTAACCTGACAAGGGAATGCATTTAGACACTAAATGGAGCTGAGATTTTGTTGGAACATAGGGTCTTGAACATACATTTACCTACAGAAGTAGTTGTGTTAATTACTGAAAAAACTGGCTTTGACTTTTTACCACTAATTAATATTTTCTTCCTTTTCATTTTTTTTTAATTGAATGAGCATGTAAGTTGAAATAAATATGGAAATCTGCTTCTGATACAGTGAAAATGGCTTCTCTCTTCCCCACTGCATGCCCCAAATGGTGATAGCAGAATGCTATGTGATACCTAAGGTGAAGCAAGGAAAAGTAAAATGACTAATCCCAATAACTCCTGGCTTTCAGTGCTCAGCTGAATTCTCTGTAGAGGAAACCTGCCCTGATGACTATAACTTACCTCCTCTCGATGTTCTTCTCCAGAGCGCTGAATATACCACCTAATAGAGGCTTGTTGGGACTTAGGAATGCATTCCAGAAAAGTTGAATTAAATTCAATGCCAAAAATCACCTTTTCATCAGCAGTTTCATGACTAATGCCTGGAAAGCAAACATGGTACAGGAGATTAACCCTGACCTGCTTTTTAAAGCAATGGGAAAATAGCCTGATTCAGAACAGATGCTATAAGAGTGAGTGAATTATAAAAAAGCAAAAGGAAACTTAACTTTTAGCTTAAACTATAACTATGAGGATTTAGAGGCAGCTGCTAACCTTCTTTCAGTGCAACTGGTTTTTAAAGAGGTCAATAAAATCTATATCATGAGCTTGCTCCATTCTAAAGTTGGGGCTTTCACCTTTGAGGAATTTAAAATTTGACCTGTATTTTTCCTTAAAGTAACGCAACTACTAAACCTGAGCTAAAGCTGCTAAAGTTAGATTGTATGGTCAGGTCTGTTCATCCCAAGCACTTTAAAGCAGTCACAGGGCTAAAGTAAACTGAAGTTTACCTTCCTTCAGTGTAATTTGAAATTCACTGTAGTATGTTTCAGACCAAACACTGAAGGAACCATGAGGAGATGTGGACTCCTTTCTTGGTCTTCTGTAAATCTGAGCAAATAATTTGTGATCTCTACATCTTCACTCCCCTTTCCAGTCTGTTTTATCTGTGTCATCTGCATCTTATCTGCCTTAGTATCAGACTAAAGTTGTTTCTTATGCCCTGTGAATAACAGAAAGGAAGGTGACAGCAGTGATGTCTCCTAAATCAAAAGTTAGCTCAACAGCGAAATGAATAGTTTTGGATTATGCTTTCAATATAATAAGTACATATATGAGGTCTATAGAAATTCAAGCTCTCCACATTATTTAACTGCGCCACTGAGATTTCAGTAAAGCCAAACAACTTCGTGCAGCCAATGAAGTCTCTGAGAGGGAATCTCACACACTGGAGCTCTAAATTTAAATAGGTTTGGGGGCCAAAATATTATTAATTATTGCAAATGGCATAAAAAAGCCAAGAGCCTGGAGTGACACAGGTCAGCTTCACAGTTTTACAGCATACAGGAGTCCCCTCCAGTTGGGTAAAATTGCCATTGATTGCACTACTTTGGGCAAAGGATTAATACCAATTTCTGTGCTAAGTCCTTTTAGATTTGTCCAATAAAATTAACTCTTCCAGTATCTCTTTATCCTTCCAGGAAAACTTGACACTGTCAGCCTTTCTGTTAGGGTTTCCATAACCCTGAGCTTTGCACAGTCTCAGATACCAGTGTTTGGAGAGTCATGGCAAGCAGCAAGTGAGGAAATTCTGGCCCTTGGGATGAACAGGAGTTTTGTCTTTGATGGAAATGAGGTCTTACCCTGACTTTTTAACTATGTCTGCAAGCACACATGTATAGTCAGATCCCTCTAGACTGTGCAACAGACTTCAGGCTTTGATCCCATGGCAAGCAGCTCTGATTTCTGCACTGCCTCCCACTGAGGTCTGCAGCAGGCACCCAGCACCGCAGCGGCATGGAATAACCAGACATCAATGGAAAGGGATGGCTTGTCCCAAAGCCAGTGTTCAACGTGGTGATACAATCAATACTGTTTTGTCTGGGTTGTTCACTTTAATAAGCGGTAGAGGAACCCCAGACAAAGCCATGCCTGGGTTTGAATGCTATTCATTTATTTTACGCTGCCGCAGAGCTCGCCGCGAAACCGCAGGGTTTCACACTGACAGTGCTCGCTGTGAGAGAAGGGTTGCAGATGCCAGAGGAGCAAGCCAGACCCTTTGGCATCTGAAAAGAGGGTGTGGGAAAGGGAGGGGAAAGCCGGCAGGGAGAAGGGGGGTAGGTTCTTGTTAATAACAGGAGTATTTAAGTAGCTGCGGGAAGGGGAAGGGGGGGGGTTGGTAGATGCAGCTGAGCCTTGGGACCTGTGTCAAGTGTCTGTGGCAGAAGGGGAGAAGATGGTGTGTTCCCCATTCACCCCTGCGGGTTTCCTTGTGGAATTAGCTGTCCTGTTTCTGGATGAAACATCACGCACATCCCATTAGTTACTTTTAGGGATGTGTGTGATGTTTTGGTGTGGGGCACATCTCCCTGCCCTGTGTGAGTGCTGGGAAGGGTGACCCACAAGGCATGCAAGCATGCTGTCCTGTGTTGGCTGTTCCTTACCAGCCCTGGATCTGCAAATTTAACTGTGGGAGGGGTAATGGATATGAAGTGTGGGAAAGGCAACTGCTCCATTGAGCTCAGCAAGTTTTTTCAGACAGACACAGATCCTCACAGCAAACTCTGGTGAAAAATACTCACTGTCTTCTACATCCCAACATTGTGCAACAGGGTCTCCATACTTGACATCCTGCCTTCTGGCTCGCCTATGGGAAGAGCATGCAAACTTGTAACACTTCAGACATAATTGCTGGAATTCAACAACAAAATACAGAGGAGCTCAACAGATGTGGACTTGCATTGCTCCCACCCTACTGCTGACAATTATAGTCTTAACTAAAACCAGCCTTACCCTCAAAGCAGCATGTGGTCTAGAGAGATTTGTACAATTGACATCAAGAGAAGAGCCTGTGATTTGGGAAAACCACTGGGAGGGGAAAGAGAAAAATGGAAAGAAAAAAAATGTGCCTAAAATAAAGAGTGTGTAATGCAGTGACAGAAAGAGTGCCTAAACCTGCTTTAGGAGCGTGGGTCTCTTGGTTGGGTGGACTGTCTTGGAAATACCTAAAAACATCCTTAATGTTAGAGATCATGAAAAAGATCTGAGGCTCAACAGGTGATATTCAAGATTGAGCTCATGATTAGCCTAAGGTAATGCTGACTAGTAAGTCAATCATTAAAATGAAGAGAGAAAAGCATAGGTTTTACTTTGTTAACAAACAATTGACAAATCTGGTTATCTTTCATCTTTGTGCACAGAAAAATGCAAGAAAATGGTCTGAGAGGATCTTCTCCCTTCCACAACTAACTTGCCTGCTAATCTCTGAGTGTGTTATTTAAGTTCACTCTGTTTTACTTTCATTTCAGTGTAATAGTATTAAAAAAAAGAAGCAAACTCTTCTTCTGTGTATGATTGTGTATATCTCCCAAGAGCTACGAGAAAAAGTTTGCCTTTTAATTTTTCAGTAGGAGAATTGGAGATCCAGGAAGGAATTGGTTGTTTCCTCACAAGCAACACCAATGGGACCTCCTGTGTGCAGAGCAATGCCTCTGACAGAGTAGGTTTCCAAGGTTGACCTGTCCACTGTGCAAAAGCTGTAGACATGCTGGAAGCACAGAAGGAAAATATTCAAGTAACTGATCTACTGGAGGATTCCCAGGGCCAGTCAACCATCCTTTGTTTTGGAACCATGGACTTTTGGCCTCCCCACCAAACTGCACATCTGTTAAAAAGCATGGACCATCAATCTCTGTGTTCCAGCCCACCTCAGACTTCAGCAAGCCTCATGTGTCACTAACTTTGCAGTGAGCCTGAACACTTGCTTTTCTCCTTTCATTTATGCTTCTCTGAATTTAGTTTGCTTTGGCTATGAGGGAAAACGCATAAAGTTCCCTGACACCATGACCTATGAGTCATTAACTTCAATGGTTTGTCTAATTGCTCAGGACCCAGCCCTGTGACCCCTAAGGTAGAAAGTGTCATTCCAGAGTCTGAGCTCAGACTGCAACCTCACTCACTGCAAGAATTACTGTCAGGAGGGCTTTGTCCAGAGGGGAATGAAGACACTGTGAGGGACTCTGGCTCCAGCTAAATCTGCCAAGAACTTCAAGAGGTGCATCCAGCAGCTTAGGGACTGCACTGCTAAAGCCTGCAGTGTGCTCTCCCTCTATCCAGATCCATGGTGCTGTCCTAGCTGGGGGGTACAGTAAATTCAGATGAAGTTTCTTTCACTGTGGAAAGGCTGCTCCCAATGTGGTCAAATCACGTTACTTAAATCTCTGTCTCCCTCTTATGGCTAGACCACAAATACAATTGTTCAGTTAGGTCAGGGAATTAAATGCATTTTATTATTGACCACTCTGGGATACTATGTTAAAGTCTGCTTTCTAACTATGGTGGTGTCCTATGAAAAAGTCAGAAGTTTAAGAGAGGCTCTTGCCTCTTGGGCAGATTTATCCACAACCTGGACCTCCATCTGAGCATCTCGTGCCTTAAGGCATTCAGCACAAAAAAGGAAAGTGATGGATTTATGATGTTAGCTGCAGTAGCCAAGTAACTGTCACACACACTTAAACAAAGCTATGTTGTCTTCACAGCTCTTTGAGCAGAAATGTGAAACATGGCCAGAGTATGATCACATTTTAAGGCAAATGACATGCTAAGTAAAAAAAGCAACAAGTTATGAATTGGAACATCCAAAGTTCTGCAAGCAGCAAGATCTTTTACATCATGTTGGTTTTTTTTCCTTACCTTTTAGAAGTGGGGGCATATCTGGAACAAGAGTTACCATCCCAGGCACAGTATGGGTCTCTGGCAAGGCAGCAGTCTGCACAAGCCTTCCCATACGTGTGACATCTGTGCAGAGAGAGCTGAACCAATCCATCCCTGGAACCAATGTACAACTGTTGCTGCAAATCAGGCAAAGCAAATTAATTAGTAGTGTTCTCCAAGTAGCCCAGTTAAAAAGTTCCTTTCTTCAGTGCCACAGTTGCAGACTTTCAACCCTATCCCAGATTTTACAAAACAAGGGAGAATTCCCCCTTTACAGTAAAATGTTTCTCAGGGTTCAGTGTGAGTTGGCCAGTGCCCATCCATCCCTGACACAACACAGCAGAGAGGAGAGGGGACTGCAGTCCTAGGAAGACACCAACACTCAACACCCTTACACCTTTAGCTTTGTGCTGTAATAAAAACTCAGAAGCAAATCATGGAAAGAATGGTTTAATAGCACATTTAAAAACAAGGGGCTGGATAGCCACGGTATTAAGAACCTGGAAACCAGGGGTGACCTTTTGTGAATAATACCTCATCTTTTGCTTCTGATCCTTAGGTAGGATGGGGATAATGTTACTCCCCTCTCCCCAGAGTGCGAGTGGATTACCTGCCGAGACAAGGGTGGTCCAAGCTGGAGCTGGCTCATGCAATACCTCCAGCTGGCCTGCCACCTTTTTTCAGGGGAGATGAGACCCAGCTGTGCTGTGCGTGCCTGAAAGGCAAAATACCTCCTTCCATGTGAGGGAGGCGTGTTGTGCCAGAGCTGCTCTGGCCACTTCTGCAGGGCAGGGAGGGACGACTCTGGTGTCACGCTGCTTCCCGAACATGCACGTAGCCGTCACAGAGCTTGGAGCTGCCACAAAACCATTTCCCACCAGGAGATACCCCACTGGGACTGGCCCCTGTGCTGCCAGGGTTGGACCACCCAGATTTAGGCTGCAATTTTAGAGGAGGGGGACTGGTTGTGTGCACACAACTTTTAGCACAGTGAGGCCCTGATCTCTCTTGACTACTAATAAAAATAAAAACAATAACAGTAATAATAATTTATTACTGGGTCGTAAAGAGACAAGTGTTTCTAGAGGCCAAAAACAGAATGTGCATTGACTTCACTCACAAGTCCCTCTACCATATGACTAAAGATTTGTTTCCCTGAATAATTACCAGCTTGGGTACACAAATTACTGTTTGTAAGCAAACATGAATTAGGCAGGCAAACAAGTTCAAACATATCTGCTTCTTTCCAGATACATTTTAAGAGCCATCCATGGAAAGCCTGGGTAGTAAGTAACAAATGTCTTCTGAATATAAGTTAAGTGTTCAGAGTACCACATATCCTCCAGTAATTAAACAAGCTTGTGATTACCTGCTTCTGAGAAATCTCCATGGTTGAGATAAATGAAGGATGCTGAAAAATAAATTAGTAAGGTGTATTAGTTTTCAAATTCCCTGTTCTTAGTGAAAAAACAGAACCTAAAGTACAAAATAAAGAAAATTACAGATTCACTTGCTTGGTTTATACAAATATAAAAAAAGAAAAAAAACCCAGAAAATCATGACATTCATGCTTCCAAAAAGAACTCCCATAAATTTCACCTGATGAAAGGAGAGAACTGGCTTTAATTCTTAGAGTTTGCTATCTACTCCACACTGGGCTGTCACATCAACTTTAGTTCTTATTAAACACTATTTGAAAGGCTTAGATGGCATTTAAGGGATACATAGGCAGATCTTCTGCACCAGAATGTATTTCACTGCTGTAAGACAGTGAAATTTTTGCCAGTGACTGATGTAAGAAGAGCACAGATCTCAGAATATTATCTAACACCAAACAGAAGATGATTAATCTAAGCCTATTGTTTAATACTAATGCAGTTTGAGGAAATAAGACACCTTTTTTTCAGCCATTCATCCCCTTCCATTTTCCGGATTCAAAAACACAGAGGTAACAGTTATAAGTGTTACCAATAAAAATGTGAAGGAATGTCTGCTGAGTAGAAAAAAATTACCTCTTTGTTTCAAACATGATCTGGCACATTTTCCCTTGACATTATGTTTTAAGAATGCGTCAAATTGGTGCATATACTAGAACTGCTGATTACTTGGTAGGCCACTGAGTAATCTTGGTATTTTCTGAGTAATATTTATCATTGGTGTCCAAAAGAGTGGGAAGAAGACATACAGATCCTTTAAGTCAAAGTTTCATCATACACATGACATATCAAAAGGCATATGGAGAAATGGACTCTGAAATAATTGTTAATGATCCTGTCCTTACACTTGGAAAAGTCTCTGAGTCCCAAATTCATTTATTCAGTATGGACAAAAATTTGGGCTAAGACCCCGTATAGCACATAGGATGTGAGAAAGTAATCAAAATGCCATGTGTGCAGAAAAACTTTGATGGAAAAGCAAGGTGAAAACTGAAGAACAGCTGTATAGCATGAGAAGAAAGCAACACAAAGAATGAAGAAGAATCTGATAAATCAAAAAGAAAATCAGTAGGGAAGACAAAGGTCTCTGTTTTCCTGATGCAACGGCATGTTGACATCACCTCCCTCACCAGCACTGAAGTTAATCAGAAATTGTGCCTGTGCTACAAAAAGAATCTTGGGCTTTTTACAAGCTGTATTTATGAAGAAGGCATTGGTGTTAGTGGGAATCCAGTTATACAATAACTAAATCAAAATGGTCAAAAATATTGAGTCAGCCTTTACCACCAAATTAAAGCACACTGATAATCAAAAATAATTTTTATTTTCCTTATGTTTTCAATTCCTAATGTTATTTTAAAGACTTTCTCTGCACCTGTGAAATTTTGTCTGTTTAAAGAAAAAAACATAATTGTACCTAGAATACTCCCGTATCACTGTGGGCCACAGAAAATTTTACATTAAAAATAAAATACTACTAATAAAAAAATTTGGGCTGAGAATAAGATTTCAAACGAGAACAAAACAGAATAAATGAGACTTTCTCTAAGTCTGAAAAATCACGCTCTGTTTGGTTTTGGACATTTTTTAATTGACTTGCCCAAAGAATACCAAGGCATTTAAAAATTTACATAGTGTCCCTCTGGAAACTTGAACTAGTTCCAGTAAACAAACAACCAGACAGACAAAGCCAATTTGGGCCATAAAATCCCCTGAATAATATTTAATTGATGTTGTGCCTACTAATGCTTACCTTGAATATCTGCAGCTCTTCCAGGACCACCTCCTCCTTAGTCCACTTCTCCTTTGTGATACTCACAACTTTCAGGACTGTGCCTATGTCTGAAACAAATGTTCATCATGTAAAACCCACAGTCATGTTTCAGTATGTATAGGCCACTCCATTTCATGCCCTGTGGATAAAGCTAATCCATCAAGGATGTAGCTTTCAAACAACATCTATCCCTATTGCATCTACTGCTGTCTACAGAGCTCTATACAGTACATTTATGGTTTTACTGTATGGCTGAGCCAAGACTGCTCCTGGCAGGGATGGTTTAATGCTCCTGCTACACAATCACAAACACAGACAAACACGTCCAGGCTGCCAGCTAGAATTTTATGCACATTTCCCTGAGCCACAACTGGGGCCCGTCTGACCCCACGAGGAGCCAGCTCAGGGAACTAAATTGGCAAAAAATTATTTCCTCTTTTTTATAGAATTATTTTGCTCCCAGTATAGCCCCTTAATCAGAAGTAAGTTTCATTTTAATGTGAAAAGTTAAGCAATGCACTTTTTTCATTTATCTTTTAATTTAAAGAAATATTTGAACAAGATCTCCATTCAGCATCAAAATCTTAATTTAATCATTACAGAAATGATTTCTTTGGAGTTACCTATAGAATTTTTTTTAAGTTAAATCTATTAATCAATTTTAACCTGTATCCCTGCTTGGTGAAAAAATAATCTGCTCATTTCATGTCAGACCATTACACATAACTGAACCTTGAATGGCCTTAAAAAGAACTCAAAAAATGCTAAGGGGAAGTGGGCTGGGGGTGCTGGGATGTGGAAACAACACAGTACAGCTTAGTCCTAAGCATTATGAATAGTATTGAAAACATGAAAAATAATATATTATAATGGAAAGAATGAGACTTTCATTCTTGTTTTCTTAAATGACTGAAGATCATATTACCAATCAAAGCCAAAATTATTTCAGTTTGCCTTATGTATTAGAGCTTTTTTTCAGTGTTTGTTTGACATAAGTGCCAAAGCCTGCATATGTCCAGGTTGGTTGTGTACATTCAAACATATAATAAGCTACTGTTATATCCATACTCAGTCTCTCTGTGTAATATTTAAAATTTTATCTTTGAGTCTATTTTTTTTCTTTATGATGAGTTTAAAGGAGAAAATAGAATAAAACTATGTACTTTTGGAAAACTCACTTTTAAGGAAGTCATTGGAGAAAAATATCTGCATATTATGGAGTGCCATCTAGTGACTGCATGGTACTTGCTGGCCTTGACACCTCTGAACCCGACTACTTACACTTGAAGAGTTACTGTTAGTGCTGGCCAGGAGCAGTTAACCTGGGAGTATTCAAGCTGCTGGTCTCTCATTATAATTTTACTCTAATGAAAAAACTTTATAATGAAGGACAACAAACATCTAAAAGCAATCTCTATAGCCACTAAAAGATTTTGTACATTTTTACAAGTGAATTCATTTTCTCAGACAGCTAAATTCAGACTACCTTTTCTCACTATTATCAGAAGAAAAGTGAACTGTAGTGAGAACTCCCAAATCCTAGGCATTGCACAGTTTGGGAATGGGTTCTCTTTCCTTCTTTGTTGACTGCATTAAATATTGCTTTCAGAAAGCAACAAGAATTTTACATCATCATGGCTAAAGATCATTCCCAGCCTTCTCACTCAGAAGGAGAGAAAACAACATTGTGCTTTTCTCTCTGACACCACTGCACTGACTTGTGGGGATCATAGAAGGACTCTAACGTTTTCTTTTTTTGGAAGACCAGAGTTGTGAAACATGTTTTGCTGAAAGACATTGATGGTCCAAGAGAGAGGCTATCTATGGACTCGTGTGTGTGATAATGCAGCTGGGAAACTTATGAAGGCTGAGACATTCCACACTTTAAAAAAGACAATGCTCTGGGACAATTCACTCCTTTCCCCAAATTACTTCAGAATATCCACACCTATCAGACTGTGTTATATGACACAAAATTGGCTCATAGGCCAGATAAAATGCTATGTAACCCCACAGAACTGGGGCAGGATTCAAACTGAAATCTTAATTTCCCTGCAGCTCATGGCAGCAGCTCATCCACTTCACTTGAATAAACCCTGTCACCTCCATGTACTTAGTTTCACCTTCTGTAAGTTGGGGATAATGGTAATGACTTCCTTACTAAAGCACTCAGATTTACTAGTGAGAAGTGCTTTATAAAACCTATATAGAATGAGAGGGAGAGAATGCGAAATTACAGATAAAGAACAAAAAAAATCTAGTGGAGTAAAACTGTAGATTATTACTTCAGAAATGTTATGAATAGGTATGTTAGTATTTCTTAGCACACCTTGCTGTTGGGTGATTCATACAGTGATTCTAAATTTAATTACTGTGGCAAAACTAGACTTTTTCCTTCAGGCATATGTCTACTATAAAAATGCATCTAGATACATAATTATCCATAGAAAAATTGCAAAGCAGTCTTTTTTCCTGACAGAGTAGTTTAACCTCTCTCTGTTCAGTCTTGATTGTCATGTTTGGAGCTATCATGTTGTTAATTTATATCTTTAAAATTATTTGAGAGGAATTGTTGCCTTAGGCTCAGTCTGAAATCTTTCTTAACTGTTCAGTGTCACATGAGATATAATGCTGAAGCACCATGTCACTACTGATAATAGGAAGTACTCCTTTAAGCTATTAAGGTTAATTTCTTTTTCCTTTTAATTTTTTATTGATGTGCTTCCAGCAGTAATTTGAGCCAGACTACCATGTAATGCAAAGACAGGTACTGAACGGTACTTGGAGGATAAGAAAGTCTAGGTACTCTAATCCTTAACTGGTTTATCACCTAGGCACCAGGAGGCAGGCATTCAAATCTCAGATGTAATAATCCCTTGATCTGACGAATTAGTCTAGTCCTGGCACTTGCATGAAGACCTGGAACAGAATCAGTTGCACCTAAATGCTTCCTGAAGCTGCATCCGTAGGAAAAAGATGTTAATCAACAGGTTTATTCAGGACCTGCTGGGCTAAAAGTGTTCTAAAAGGAGGTGGCTTGTGTAGATTGACAGTGGAATTTTTCTCTCATACCTGTTCCTAGGAAGATAACATCATATTGTCCATCCTCTGCCATGACGTGATCCACCACAATCTGAGTCAGGCGATAGTCCACGTTGATCCGAGTGAACACCGGCGCTCCCGTCACTGGGTAAACGGATTTGTACATCAGCGGATGGCGTCTGATAAAGCTAATGACTTCGTCAGGGAAGTCTCTTGTAGACTTTATGAGTGGATCGTAGGTTTTGCTTGGACACTGAATGGAAGAGAAGGAACAAGAAGATGAGAGGAATTTTAGAAAAGAAGTACAAGTAGAAATCAAGTTTTCCATGAGAAGATTCGTGAAACCAGTAAGAAATCAGATTTTTCAGTGATTTTTCTCAACCCAAAACAGCACTTGGTCACCAATATTATATTTTTTTAGAGCACTGCTTTAAAACCAGAGAAATTCCCATGATGGGCTCAGTGTGTCTGCGGTGAATTCAATTCCATCTTCTCATTCCCAGCCACACTCACAGGTAAAATATCACACTGGGTATTTTACAAGGACAAGGAGGCTGAGACTGGAGGGAAGGAGACCTGTCAAGCTCTCTAGCTCTCATTTCAAGGCACAGGTAGCAGCAGGCGGGTAAATTTGCTGCATGCTGGTCGAAGCAGTGCAAATGCCAGCGTATGGAGCCGCCAACAGCAAGACTGGGGTGCCCTCCTGTGGCTGCCGTGGGATGAGCTCAAGTGTTTGAAGCGCAGCATCTCATGGTTTTTCTGTTTCCAATATTTCTGCTCCTCTTTTCGTGTATGAATTTCTGCCCTGCTGATGCATTGAGTCAGAATTGAGCAAGACCCTCTCTAGCATGCCCTGATGTTGGACTAACAGCTTGGTTTCTCCTGGGAGATCCACTCACATCCTTGTGACAGAAGGCCCCTAGTAAATTCTTCAGTTGTGTTCATTTTTCTACACTGTAACACCCATATCTATATTTTCCCTGTATATGGTAGGAAATAAGAAACCATAACTTTTCAGTGACTGCACCTCCTCCACCTCGCATGTTTTTTCTCAAAAAGACAGATTCTGAAGGTACCAGATGATCCCTATAGCCTTTATTTCTCAATAGTGGCTTTCCTTATTCATCCACTTAGCTGACACTCTTGACCAGTTGCACAGCTCAACTGCTGCAGTATCCTTTTCTCTAGGTTTGAACAGCACAGTTTCATCCTCTTGGTTCACACATCCTGCTACAGCACTTACTCCTTCAGATACCTCCCCAGTGTCACTCAATTACTGCTGGGGCAGACTCCCACCTCTCTTAGGTCCATACTGACAAATTAATCCCTTCAGCTGTTTCTTCTGCTTACACAAGTATGTTTTTCACATATTCCACACATCACGCGTCCTACAAACCTAACTCTTCAACCTCCATCAAGTTTTTCCCTTCTGTGCTTCTTGGGGTGAGGGCAGGAACATATTTGTAAGGTGAGTCACTTTGATGACCCAAGATCTCTCATGCTCACCTATCTCTGCTTTTCTCCCCATGGCAGTTTCCACCTCTTTTCTGTCCCTGGTTTTACACTTAGTCTCTAATCCAAGTCTGAGAAAACTTCTGTTTCAAATCTGGAGCGATCTAAATGTGTTAGTGGAGCACTAGAAATCCTGAATAAGATGAACTGGACACTGGACACACAGGTTATTGGTGACACCCTTTTACATATAAACTGATTGCTTCTTCTTTAACACTAATTTTAAGTAAGTAATCCCTGTGTTTTCTGCCAGGTGGAGCCCTAACACAGTCTGCAAAGAAAGAAATGTGATCAAGTAATGTCTTCGAAGTTTGTCAGGAGAAAGTTAAGATTTTTATGGAGTTGCTATATGGTTCTCCTTCATGGCAATTTTGACAGAGGCAACTTTAGTTCACACTCCCACCTCTCCGGTTTGACACGTGTTGAATCTATGGTGACAGCTAAGGGCTTGTAGTTAGGATTTGTTCCACTGTGGAAGATTTGGCATGATCCAAAACATTCACAGTAGGAACAACACACTCAGTGCCAAAGGCTGAGCTTGCCCTTCCTTCCATTGCCAGTAAACTCCCTTCTCACAGCTATACAACATCAGCCTCTAGCAGAGAATCTACCCCCGTGGGCTCAGTACCAGCCAGGATCTGTGACTCCCTTGGGTTTCCACAGCCTGCTCTCTCGCTGGGCTGAGGGATGCACAGAGATCACCCTGTGATAGTGCTGGCTATGAAGGAAATGTAGCCCCTGCCCAACACACACAGCTAAGGTGTGCACGTTCCCGAGGATGAATTCCTCATGAAGTAAATACAGCTAATACAACGCAGAAGGATTCTCATCATACACAGTTCTATGTGCACATGTCCCTGTATAAATACCCTAAATGCAAAGGCAGTAGCAACTAAACACAAATTTCTGACTGAGAAAAATCTTCTCAAAAGTATCAGAAACTACCTGTATATTCAGGAACCAAACAGGCCAGTGAGGCACAGACCAGCTGATGTTCTACATCCACATCTCTGGCCACACCTGAAATGTATGTTGGGGTCAGTTCCTGCCCTACCTTAGACCCAAACCACTGCCACAGCAGTGCCACAGGGAGGGTGCCATTTGGAGAATAGTCCATCCTAGGGTTAAACAGCACCATGACTATGGGGTTTGCACTTGAACCTGACCTCTGCTGCTACTTAACAAGAGTTGTGGCTTGCGTGACTGAACAGTCTACAACCTATTTGCACTCCTTGTTTGGACTGAATTTCACAGCTATCTAGAGACCTCACTGACTTTGTACAAGTTTCTACTTACTTTGTGTTGTTTCAATTCCTAATAGTTAGGTCTGTGCATCCCTATCTTCATAAAGGATCAGAAATTGTTTACGGAAAAAAGGTCTTAGGCCCCTGAATCACCTAATAGATTTTGGCAATTTCTCCATGAACAGCAAATCTGTGCCAGTTTGAATTAAGATAAATTCCACCACATATTCAGTGGTTTTGTTTCACTGTACAATTTCATGTATAGCTCTGAAAGAACAGACAAGAAAAAAATAAAGGGTTGCATTGTCTGTGATAACTTCAAAAGACAGTTGAATATAAGCAAAAAAGAAGAAAAGTCCTACGGAAAAAAACCCATTCCACTGGAAACACATATTGCAGTGAGCTTTTCCTAGAGAGTTTCTGAGAGCAGTCCTGTAAGAATTTCACCCTCTGGCTTGCTGGGTATCATCTCCCACTTTCTGTTTTCTGCTGTGCTTTCCTGAATGAAAATCTTTGCAAGGTTACATCCTTGAGGTGGGCTGTAGTCAGCTTGGCTTTTGAAGATAGCGATATCCATTGAATAATTTCACAAAGAAATATGACTTTGAGACAAAAAATAGACTTTGGGATAAAAAAATAAAGCAAACCATAATATGGAATAAATGTTTCAGATAGCACAATAACTACCTGGAAACCAAATCATGTGTACAGTTTTCACGCAAGCTAGAACTCAGGAATGAACATTTTCATCTTACCTAAGAACAACCGAGTCTTTGTTGCTTATACCACAATTAGACCTCAAAAACCCTACTGATTTGAAAAGGATGTTCACCTTTACAGTTGTTGAACAAAAATTTGTTGGAATAAATAGAGAGAAACTTGCATGACAACTTTGGATCAAACAAATTCACTTCTTCAGTTCCTCAACCAGGCAATAACTCTCTTCCCCCCCACCCCACTATGCACTTGAGGTTGATTTTCCCTTGTATGTCCATTTTCTGTGGTTCATGTTCTCACTTGCTACTCTGAGTTACCAGGAGCATCTTCTGGAAATCTGCTGCTTGCTCATCTATCCACAGCCAAATCCCAGAAGTCCATTTCTATGTGAAAAATGGAACTAGCCCCCTGGGTCTTAAAGATCTTCTAGATTTTTGCAAAAAAATGTATCAACAGAGGAAGATAAGAGCAATGACATCACTCATTAAAAACCAGTCGGATAAAATGTCTAACAATATGGAACTAGACAGTTGCTACAGTAATCCCAAAGGCCCAAACCCTACCATACATGATACAGGGAAATCTTTTGCCAGCTTGCACAGTTAGTTTAGTAGAAACAAGGATTAAGAGTCTGATTTACAGATCTGCTTAAGTCAACAGGGCCTTTTCTAATTATTTCAGTGGTTTTGGATCCTATCCTAAGGCAGAATGACCACCAAGAACAGCAGGGCAGGTGTGACCCTGTTGTGCTTGGCTGAGGGAGTTCTTTCCAGAGGCGTCACTGTGGCATGATGGATGGAACAGGGGAGTGAGAAACTCATTTTGGCCATCCTTTGGCAAAGTCCTCAGGCAGTTGTTTAAAGCTGTGTCCACCCATCACTGCAGAACAATTCCTGTAGGCTTGTGCTTCCTTTCCTGGCTATCAATAGGATGTAGGATGATAAAGGCTGCATGGACGAGTGGGTGAGTGAAGCAACCTTTCATCTCTGAAAATGTGAGTTCACATCCTGTTGCAGGTCTCATGATAATGATACCAGTGCTCTCTGCCCAGGTCATAGAGGACATTTATTCACATCATCAGCACCAGATGCTGTCTCAGATATGTGACATCTCCCACTGGAGACAATAAGAGATTGACTTTTACATCAAGTGTCACAGGAGGAGGTTGGCAGAGTTGTTTCATATGGACTACAAGAGGACCTGGCTTCATAAAAGTTCTTATAACACCATTACTGTGCTCTCTCAGCATTTTCTGCTTTTGCAGTAGGGTAGGATTCATATCTCCTGACTTAGATTCTTATCTTGGCTGCCTGTGAACTGCACAGAGGGGGTGCTTATCTTTTTCTTTCTGATAGAGAATTTTAAACAACCAGCTCATGTGTGATGCTTTTCTTCTAGATTACTGACATCAAGCAAAATGAATCATATTAAATTACTCAAATTAGTACCGCTAGATAAGAATTTCGCTGGAAATTTATTCTTGAGGTTGCTTAGGCCTTTCCTGCCAGGAATGATCACTTGATACAAATATTCGTGCTAAGAAATAAAAAATAAACAGAAAAAACTCAACAACAACAGAAGACAAAACACAAGAGAAACAGATCTGGAAGTGCTAGGGGCATCTCTATTCAACTGCCTTATAAAATCTGTGGCACAAAACTTTAAAGGATCAGTCCATTAGTTACTTAAAGTTTTCAAAATGCCTTCTGTGTGAGCTCAGTTTGACAATAATCACTCTGGATTAAGTCTTGATCCCAGGTGATCTACAGAGATGCCTTTTATTCCTTCACCTGTTATTTGTAACCAAAAGTAGTCATGAGGTGGTAAATTAAGACTAATCTTTCTCAAATAAAAGCAAATGCACACTAAATTAACAACACCACACAGATGTACTTTTTTCTCCTTTTTTTCACTTGTCTTATTAAATTTGCAGCTTAGCAGAGTGCTGGATGTGTAGATCTCACACAGTACTGAGATACACGGTGTGACTGTGTTAACATTATGTGGGAACTGTGGCCAAGATTTTCAAAAGCTGGTGCCAGAAGTTGGGCTCCTAAATAAACCTTCAGTTTGCCAAACTGCATAGTGCTTCACACCATCCAGTAAGCGCTGCTGGATCTAACACCTATTAAAATTGTGACAATTATTTGGGAATGTAAAAACATAGCCTTTTCATTAATAATGCATCTGTAGTTCAGCAGTGCTGATGTCTACAGACAATTTTAAAAGTGAATGCTGTTCCCCGGGAGCTTCAAAAGGGTTTCTGTTCCAAGTGTGTTGAAAACCCCAGTTTAAAAGTGTCTTGTCACATGGATCCTTGGACCCACTTAACACTGAGACTCAAGCAGCACCCACAGGGTGGATATTCAAAAGGGACTTGATAATATTGAGTGCAGTGGGCATCTGCTTGGTGCATTTTATAATGTCCAGGTTGAGAATTTTTATGCATTTCACAAGAAGAACTAAAAACCATGCTAGCAAGTCACTCTTGTGAGCATTTGAAGCATCCAGTGTGAAACATTAAAAAGTGAAATATTTCTTAAACCTCTCCCTTATCTGGGAATTAGATGTCTTAGTCTGGGCTTCCATCCTAGAAGTGTCCCTCATCCTGGGAACTTCTCCCTCCTTTCTCTTGAAGGTGTTTTTCTTTTCACAGGTTAATTACCTCTCAGCTAGCCAAAAATAGGAAGTGTGAAATCTTCCAGGCTCTAAATAAGTTCCCCTATCACTGATCCATCTAGCAAAAAGTAGAATAGAGGAACTATCTTCAACCAGTCACTTCTGTGTTAAATGGGCACCTCCAACACATCCAACACACTGAACTTAATTTGTAGAGTTTATAAAGAAATGCAAAGCCTGCATCCCAAGGAGTTAAGTTTCAACACTGAAGACTGGTGAGAACTTCAAAGATGCCCAGAAGTACTTTAAAAACGGGGTACTTATAGATTTATGATCTTGGGTAGATTAGACAACAGTTTAGAGATGACTCTCAGGGCACAGGCACTTATGTGCCTTTGGAGGTTCAACCATAAGGCCTTCTGAAGCTGAAACTTGGGTTCATCAGTGGTCCGAGTACTGTGTGGCTTCTCCTCTGTAGTCTGATCAGAGCTGCACAATACATTTTGCATTTGGACATGCCTGAGAAAAGCCTTAGTGCTTCCCTACCGGGTGGAATAGTTGTGCCAGAAGGACTGGACACTCAGTAGGGAGACTTTCATATTAACCTTGCAGCTATTCAGAGTGAGCCTGGAAGAGGGCAGGGGAGAGAGAACAAATCAGGTTTGGAGGAGACAAAGAAACCTGTAAATTTTCAATGGAATCAAACTCACCCCACAACAAAAATCACAAACAAACAATTTAAGTCCCTAATTTTTTTTAAGGATTTGTAACCCACTGGTTGTGCAAGATTTATTCTACTCTGTTCTTGTGTTTGTCCTGAACACTTTGTATTGCTTCTCCATTTAACACACCTGTGCTGTCGAGAAAATTAAGAGAGCATTAATCTGAGGCTAACTGAGCTGAGACCAGCTGGGTTAGTGAACTTGACTTTGCAGGTGCCACTTTGCAATTCTCTGCTGACCTCTGCTATCAGAAAAGATGGCAGGGCTTGCAGCATTTCCAAAGGCTGCTATGAACTGGAATGTGATTCATGTTGGGGAAAACTGGTTGGTAAGTAACAGAAGGTGTAGGAGGCTTTCTGAGGAAAATAAACCCATAAAGTGAAACATTTCACTTAATTAAGCAGCCCCGTTTACAGTGGGGAGATCAAAGAAGAAAGGAACTGGAGAAGCAAAGAATGCAGTCTGTCCCATAAAAGATACGTGAAACAGGAAGATAATTCTAAAAATAACAAGGGAAACCCGTGTAACCCTCAATGTTTTATGAAGAAGCTTATTAAAGCAGCAAAATTAACCAGATGGGAGGAAAAGGGGAGGCTTTTTGGCAGGCAGTATTTCTCTGTGGCACAGCCAAGTCCCAGCAGGATGGACACCACATCTTGTTCAGCCTGTGGACTGGATTAGCAGAAGAAATAAAGGATGGGGCTTCACTGAAGAGAGGGAGAAAAAGCAAAAGAGACAAAAAAATATGAAAAAACGATGAATCTGAGTCAGGGTACATTTAGGTTAGATATCAGAAAAAGGTTCTTCACCCAGAGCATAGTTGGGCACCAGAACAGGCTCCCCAGGGAAGCAGTCACAGCACCAAGCCTGTCAGAGTTCAAGAATCATTTGGACAATACTCTCAGGCACACTGTGTTATTCTGGGGTGTCCTCTGCAGGGCCAGGAGTTGGTCTCAATTATCCTGATGGGTCACCTCCTACTTAGTACGTTCTATCATTAGAGGAGAATCGCAGGACTCGTAAGGGAATTTGTTTTTAAAACAAAAGAAAGCACAAAGAATTCAAGAGCTTGGGTCCATATTCAGATCTGGAGTGGAAAGAGGTGAGACACTAAACTCTTCAAATGGACAAGAGCAAAGTGCTGGACTGTTTCTTCTGGTAGCTAAGTGACTCAGACTGCAACGTTTTTACTTTGCTTATTCAGAGCTTAGTTTTGATGTTTTGGCAAATCAGTTAGTAAAATATCTAGATCCGTCAAAAATATTTGGTGTTGCCTTGAATAGCAGTTTACAGTTTTATGTTCTGCAGTAGATCAGACTAAGTGTTAATCTGGATCTTTAATCGCTGACTTTCCTCTAAAAATCTGACCTTAATGACACTTACTCACGATCATAAAATGAGGATCACTCCTGTGTATGCCATCAGAATTTCCAAAGGGGTGCCATGAGTTGCTGTCATACAGCTAAATAAACTAGAAAAAGTTTTTTCCTCTTAATTCACTGAAAATCTTGTTCAAACGCCTTCTGTGATTACCAGGAGTACGTTATGAAAACTGTGCTTCAGAATGCAGAACACACTTTAAAGAAAGTCCTCTATGGTTTCTTTATTAATGGATAATTTCCTGAGTGAAACCCTAAGAGACTGGAAGAAAACTGGATTTGTTATCTGGGGACAGCTGCAGACATGCAAGTCCAATTCTCAAAGAGCTAAAGCAGACAGAGCAAAAGCTCCCTTGCTTTTCAGCTCGCCCTTTACATCAGGGCTGCCTGATTCATGTTTTTTTCTGTCTCTTTATATTTTCAGCTTCCAAATGGAAATAGATTTGAAGCCTCACCTCTGTTTAATTCCCATTATTTCCACTTGCGCTTTAATACTGCTGAGAGAAGTTAAAGAGCTGTATGTTTTGCACTGTCAGTGGTGTGGAGTGTGCCAGAGGTGCCATTTCACCCAGTCCAGTGATCTTCCAATGACGGCAGAGGGCAGGCAGACCCCGCTGCAGCTCCGGGACCAGAGGCGGGCAGGGGCTGCTGCTGCTGCTCAGCATTGCAAAGGCATGATATCACAGTCATGTTCAGAGTTTATCTCAGACACAAATTGCCACAGGAAACATTTTGTCAAAATTTCAATATCACAGTGGTCACAGTCTCTATAGTGAGCAGCTTTATTTACTTAGGAGATAAAGGCAGCTGAGCAGAAAGTTAAATTAGGGTAAGCAGTCTCCTGCTTCTGTATAAATGTGGAAAGGAAGTCAATGCCTCTCTTAAAGCCAAGCATCAAAAGAAACGCATTTCCTAGTATAGCCATTTTTAGACTTTGCCAGTAACTTAAAATATAGGAAATATAGGATCAGAGCAGTGTTGGCTATGTCAGCTGTAGGCAGCACTTGGGAGGAGCTTATATTTAAAAAATGTTCTAGTAACTTAAAAAAGGATAGATTATCCCTCTTTGGCTTTGTTCTGAGCATTCCTGAACCACCTCATAACTGGCAAGAAATGTTGAAATTAATCTTTAAGGAAGAGCATTTCAGCACTCCCAGTGCAGTGTTCTGTAAGGTTCATGCCGCTTCTTTTCCTTGCCTTTGAGCACTGTACTGCTTTTTCAGATTCCAGCCTAAATCTGTTCCTGTCCAAGTTTGGCATAACCCATTATAAGAGAAGAGTGTGGCATGACTCTACTTATTGGAATACTCTATATTAAACTACTGAGCCTGAAGTATTTTGCAGTCCAGCTCACTAAGACAACAGATAAAAAGCTATGCCGCAATACATTTACCTTATCTATATAGTAAATATTACAGATGTCTTTCTTCTGAGAGCTTTCTTCAGTAAATCCACTTCCCTTCTCAGTCCTTAGTCAGAAAAACTCCTACAGAAGTCCACTGACTGTGGAGGTTCAAAGGACTTTTATGATACTATTTTCTCACAGCTGTTATCAGGTGCTTAAAGGAAGCAGTTGGGAGAGTTAAGGATTGTCTTACAAAAAATATCTGTTTATCTTTAAACTTTCCAACATTTAAAATACTTGCACCATGGATATTCAAATCAAATGATAAAGATCAGCACTGACATGCTTTAGCATGACATGTTTCCTCCCTTGAGAATCCCAGCTCAACCACGTGATGGCTAATACACTCAAAAATGCAATGAGCTTATGACTCGTCTATCTGTGCAGAGTGTTCATCCTTATGGGGCAGTGTGAATTTTTCAAGACAGTTATTTTAATCTCTTTAGATGCCATGGGACCAGCTATTGTTCTCCCTGGCACCATTTTTGTACTTAAAACTAAATTCATCTGAACTTCTTAACCAGTCATAGAGTTGCACGCAATTAAAAAAAAAAAAATTTGAATGCAATCTTCTTTTCTGGGGGCACTACATATATTGTGTGGCAGAGAGATGCATAAGCCTGCAAAGCCTAAATTGTCTAAATTAGGTGTGATTTGCTCCATCAGCACAGATCCTGGGGAGGCCAAATCAGTCTCTGAGCCTCTTTGGTCTTTAGAGAGAGAGCTGCCTCTGAGGCTCATGTGCAGCTGACAGAAGGGAATCAGTGCTCAAGGCCTGACTTGCTGAGCCCTTGGACCACCATGTACAATAAAAAGCATGAGCTTGGACCATGCAATAGAGTTCCAAGGGAAGGATGAAGAAGAAAACATAGGGACAGAAGAAAATGTGTAAAAAGACAGACTAAATTGACTAGATTATATGGCTTGAAGCAAAAGTTACATGTTCATGTGAGAGAAATAGTGCAGGAACAGCCAGACAACTTCTAGAAAAGGTTCAGCCTTGACAGTTCACTGCTGGGCTGGATTTAAGCAGTTGCCTAATACTAGTTCACTGAATATTTGACCAAGAAAATGTTAAGCTATTCCAGATAAAATCATTGCTCTTTTACATTCTACATACAAAGAATTGATCAAAGGTGTTACATTTTTAAAGGTGATGTATTTTTTGAAAGCACCACTTCTTCCTCACCTGTAATGTCGGTCTGTGCTTTTCCAAACTTGATACCATGACAGAAGTGGGAAAAGAAAGCTTTGATAACTGTTTCAAAGTTTTCCTCCTTGTTTTGGCCTGAATGTTACAGATGAAGTCTAAGAGACTGGGATTTAAAAGTGTTTCCAGATACCAGACTTCTTTTTTTTTCTTCCTGTTACTTACCTTTTATCACAGAAAATCTCCAGCAATTACCTCCATATTTTACTTCAAAACACAGTGTGTGCAAAACCACACAAAACAGAATCAATGGCAGCATCTCAACAATTTTAACAGTCATGAAGATAACAGAAATACAAGACTTCAAATACAATACCTCATCACAACTTAATACTCCATAAAGAAGTGGTTTTGGCTTTTTAAGAAGTGTGGATGCCTTAGAGGTGATCCCCAGAGATAGAAATATAGCTGTACAGTGGGAGGTCACAATATGAGAGACAATCAGGAAATAGACAGTCTGGACACAATGTTATCTCAGAGACATGGAAAAATGTATATTTATATACCTACAGGGTAGGTAGAAGAGCTGTCAACAGAGGGCAAAGAGTTGAGAGGATAATTTGAAACATCCTGAGTGGGAAATATAAATTACCAAGCCTGGGAGGGGTGTGAAGCATGACTGCCTTTGAGTAAAAATAGAAGTATGTAATTAAGGGGACACTTACTGTACCAGGTCTGGGATACGGGATGCGACCTTCGTACTGTACCCACCGATGATCTGCACTCTCCTTGTGAGCATAAGGGCCATTGAACACAGCTCTGATGTCTGCCATGCTGTACACACACACTGCAGAGCCCTTGAACACAGAGCTGAAAGAGAAGGTGGGTTGGTATGCACACTGCAAACGCTGCTTCAGAGCCTCAGCCAGTGAACTAACCCATTTCACAGTCTAAAGGGGTTTGGATCAATCCTACACCTGACAGCTGATATAAGTGGTGCTAAATAACAATGTGTACAGGCCTGATAACTACAGATATTAAATGTCACTGTTGTTACAGTTTAAAGCTTTGCTTGGTTGAAATCTGGATTAGCCTTTGAGACCACCTGATAGATTGTAATTTTTTCTAGTGATAGTTTCTAATAATATTTTCCATCTATCATTTACTAGCTATTTTGATTAAAACTTTATGGAAATGAAGGATATTCCTTTACACTGATATTATAGGTGAAATCCCTGAGAATTATAAGTTGCATTGGAAAGACAAAAAAACCCCAAACAACAAAAAAATCCCCATTTATTTATTTTTCTATGTATTTTTCCTTTTTTAATGTATTTTTCTAAAAAAACCTCCAAACATCTCAGTTTCCCAAAGAATATCATGACAGGTTGTTGAGTGGCATGTACTTTAGTTACTTCACAAGCACAATTCACTGTGCAATGTTTACTTCAATTTTAAATATTTTCTGTGGTTATATATCTACATAGCTACTATGATGACTGCTTCTGAATTAAAGAGTGCCTTGACAATTCTTCACTGTACTAATACTGGTCAGCATTTGGCTAGCCCTTATTATTTACACTTAATTGAAAGGTTCTGGAGATGAAAGAATTATTTTCTTTCCCACAATTCTACAGAAAGCACCTCACCGTTGCAGCTGAGAGGTTATTAATTAATTAGTGTATCCCCTTGAGATAAAGTTGGGTTATTCTTTCATAAACTATAAAATCACTGAACTATCAGTTTAGAGAGTAGTTTTGATACTAAAAAACCAGCAAATGTCAAGAGGCTGCTTACAGAAGTGTTGCTACCTGAAAAAGATTTGTCTTAAATAGCAAATAATGGTTACTTAATAAATATGATAGAAATTTATGAATTCAGCTTGATGAGGTTGAAATAAACTAGTTTGCTTCTGATTGTTACATTTTCACTGTTTTTTACAATCATTCTCAAAAGTCAGGCACGCAAAGGGTTAGGGACATTATTTATTATTTCTATTTCTGAAAAATAGTCCTCCAGTCCTCAGTGACTAGAGCCCTGATATAGGAAGCCTTTTTCCAGCAGTCTCTGACTGCTCTCAGGAATCAGCACCTAGTATAGAAGACCTGAGTATACAGAGAGTATAAAAGACCTGAGTAAGATCTTTAGCACTTGTTCCCAGAGGTGAACATGATCCTGACACATACCTTGTTGTAGTGAAGACTCCATATACGAGCGGGTTTCTCTCGTCTCTTGTAGAAAGTAAGAATATATCTTCTGCAATGGGAAAAATGTGTTTTAGGATTTCATTTTTCAGATAAATATCCACTGATTATTTCTGTATTTACCATTTATAATTTGGAGATTTGTAAAAATATAGCAAAGCTTTAGTATGAATTTTAACTTATACCACATGGATTTGTGCTAATATTCTGAAACGTGTCCATCTGCAGGTAGTCTGGTTTTTATACAGAATCAGTTTTTTCACTTTCCAGCTTCTGGAGGGGAAGGGAAAAACCCCATAATTCTGATCAGATCAATTCTGGGACTTCTGATAAAAGTCAGAGATTACTACGACCATTGTTTGGAAGAGGAGTAAAGTCAGAACAAGACACAGTGCTTCTACAAACCAGGGTGGGAAAACCAAACAAACCACTAAAACAAAAACAAACAAATAAACAACCAAAATTAAAAACAAACAAAAACCAAACAAACAAAACCAAAAACAAAATGAACAAAAAACCCTACTCCCCAGGCAATACTAATGTCAAAAGAGACCCCTAAAGATAAATCAACTTACGTAGCTCATCAAAATGTGTGTCTGCTCCTTCAGGACCCGGTATGGAACACACGAGCCTGGCTTTCAGAAAAGTTGTCCACTTGTTTATTAGGCTCCTTTGGCCTCCCATATCATTCTAACAACAAAAAAATAAAAATACCTTAATATTAAACAGATAAGAGCTTTAAGACATGGCAGCACAGACTGCGCTTTTTCTGTCTGATTCCACAGTTTGATCTTACCATAACGTTAAGGCCTTTTTTCCTTTGTTTTTTAACTAAAACATTGTAGGACAGCCTTTTTATAAGTAGCTCCTGTAGTTACTTCTCAGCTCAGAGAGTGGGCAACTCATATCTCCTAATTATACCGGAATCTGATTGCAAAGTTCTCTCACCAGCTCTATGACTGTAGTGCTGTGAAAACATATGTCTGTATCATGTGATTTCTTGTTCCCTGTGATGCTAATTTTTGCAATCAGTTGTTCTTTGAGAATTCTTTACAAACCAAATACTAGTACAGAAGCTTTTGGATAGATTTCTCAAAAAAGAAAAACTATGTTCATCAGCAGCTTACAATGTAAATACTGCCCTGTTTGCTTTGTGAACATAGTAGAGAAAGAAATGCATTCCAGGGAAAACCAGTCATATTATTTTAATAATCATTGTTATGGAAATATCAGTTCATCCTCCACAAAAGGTTTTGGTGGGTTTTTTTCCATTTATTTTACTATGGGTTTCCAAAACATAAGCATGCTTCCCCAAATTTCCTTTAGTCACTGGAGAAAGAAAAAAATCTATCAAGGGTCATCTGAAATTTGAAATACCCTTCGGAAGGGTAGGTTTCCTTCTACTGGCTTGGATCAGTAGAGGGATATGGGTAGTGGATTTTAGAAGACATAAATTTTAAAAATCTGGAATTTTAAGAGTTTGTTCATGTATTCCTTCCATTGAGTACATGAAAAATCTAATTAATTACATTTATCTGTCTTCCATTGGTCTCAAACAGCAGAACAATTTAGGTTGCACAAAGCTATTTAGGCCCCAAAATTTTTCATTCTGAAAGTGGTAAGGACAATGATAAACCATCAGGAACAAGGATTCAAAGACTTAAGAGAAATGTTATCACCGACAGTAGTCTCCCAGCTGCAGGTTCTGAATTACCCCATGAAGGTGCCTACTTTTTCAATTTAACAACTCTGAAGCTTAGGGGGTTTGTGTTGCAAAATTCATGACCAAAGATCTGACGACAAATATTCAACCACTTAAGATTCATTAGGAGAAATCAGTTTTTTGTTAATTGACTTTGCAACCGTGAAGGTACAGAACCAGCCAGTAAGAAATACTGGGTGGTGGAAATTACACGTCATTTCCGAAGATCTTATTTGTCCCTTCAGGGCTGTGTCATGCACATTACAGGCATTCAGAAAGATGGGTTTAAGTGCTGAAATCACTTCATAAGGAGTAACACTTCTCGGGTAATGCACTCTAACCACTTTCCCTTTTCATGTACCTGCTACTTTTAAATAGATTAGCTCAGTTGGAAATGATTCCACTTTATATATCGCCTTTGGAACTCCTGCTCTTACAAGAATTGCTGCCTCCTCTCTTGATTTCCTGAGGTCCTGCCAAGTCTGAAGCTTTGCATCTACCCAACAGATTTATTACAAAGGTGTCAGAATTAGCAGCCTGAAGCCAATACCAAAAAGAAGCTCTGCCTGTGTGTGTTCTGTTCAAAGCCACAGCAAATAAACTTTGTGGTACAGTTCAAACCAAACAATTACAATGATGCAAAAAAAGAATCTTAAAAAGCAAGAAGTGTTAAGCTTTTCTTTCCTCTGGCAGTTTGGATTAGCCAAGCAATTCTCACGTTGCTGGGCTTCCACTTTGATTTCTGGTGGATGCAGTGAAGCGTCACAGGAGCTGAGATGTCTGTAACTGTCTGGCTAGGAGGGAGAAAGTGATGGAGCTGGAATGAAAAAAGGACCTGTGTCTTGCTCCTGCTCCTGTCAATGCAGGCATTCAGCTTCTGCATGAGATGGAAAGATATGTACTTGTGTTTTACACCCTTAAGTTGTGATCCAACACAGCATTTTCACAAGCGCTTATTTTAAATGTATCAGTAGTTCCACTGAGTACCTAAAGAGCTGTGTGAACCAAATACTGTGCTCAGAGGAAGCAATCTTAGCAAGTGCTATGTGCTTTAAAGTATAAGATTCCACTGGTTTTAAGATTTATCCTTATTTAGGTGCTCTCAAGCCAGGACACGACATTAACCATGTTACTTGAATTTAAGAGACGTTAGAACTGACATTCTCTAAGTGTGTCTTAAACATCCAAAGCTGCCAAAATAACACTGAAGAGTTTGCAAATGACGAAGGGGGATTCAATGACCAGCCAGTGTTCCAAGAGCTACCAACCCCTTCTGAAGACTGAGAGTGACAAATTTATGGTGCAGAAATTGAGAAAGTGAAAAGACCTTTCACTGATTCAGACAGTTGCACATATAATATGCTGACATATCCTTCAACATGCTTCTTCCTACCTCCATGGCTGAATGAAATAAAGTGGACATTTTACTAGGAGGATGTTTTTGTTTGTGGTTTTGGGGCTTTTGGGGGATTTTTTTCATTAGCAGCCATATAGTACTTTTCAGTTCTTTATGTCATCTCTGATTAATAGTGTCTTTCCTTTCCTACTATGTGCCCAGGATTCACTGACTGAGAAAATACAGGAACTGACAAAGGCCATGATCATTTTATCTACGTATAGAATTAGTTCAGATCAGATCAAGGAGGTTCAGGATTGATAAATAGTATAGGCATATCTTTGTTCCTGGAGTTCAAGTAGTATTGATCTTACTAAGCTCTGGAAATGTCTGGCTTTTTCCTTATGCTATTTTTTTGTGTGCATTAGGTCAGTCTTTGACCCATCTTGAGACTTCAGGTGCTGAAGAACATGAGATTGTTCTCCTTTCCTTCAGACCACATTGGCATGAACTCATTCACTTTGCATCATATCTGCTCACCTTGCTGTAGATTCCGTGGACCGTCATAGTTCATGATTATTGGCCTCTGAGAGGATGCACAAAGGACATACTGGCCCAAAATGAGAGTGGATTGCTACAGAAAGAAGACAGTCTCTTCTGTCAGGAATATTATTTATTATCAGTCTGCAGTGAATCACTGATGTACTCAAATGCTGTGAGCTGTCTGTAGAACAGGACATTAATATAATAAGATGTACAGGATGGGTAGTCAGTGGATTAGAAAAAAATGGATGGAAGAGTGAAAATCACCAAAGCAAAGCCCAGTCAGTGCATAGGTGAACAGAAATAAGGGTTCAACACAGAGTCTTAGACTCCTAAGATGACTGCTGAACTGATTTACACCAAGCAAGGGTTTGGCTCAAGTCTGATTAAGTGATACACTGGATGTACTGAAATGATTTTTGACAAGAGATAGGGTCTGAAGACAAAGAACTCTAAATATTTCAGGGAGATGAGACAAGAAGACAAGATAAATTTAAGTGCTGAGAGAAGTGGAAAGCAGCATCAGCTAGCCTTTCATTCCAAAAATATGGCTAATCTCCTTGTAACAGCCAAGCAGCCTCAAGTATCTGAAATCTTATCTCCCAAAATATCACTTCTAAGCACACTGGATTAACAGTGTTTACTATAAACTTTGTTCCTGGACAGATGAAGGCACTTAAGGCTGCATATTTCATTTTTAATATAAATAAAGCTTTAATTAGCACTTACTGCTTTGTGCTCTCACAAGCTGCAACAAATACCAACACTTCTGCCTGAAATACCTTCTTTTTAAAAGAAAGAAGTGCTTGTAAAATCTTGATTGCTTGTGTTTGCCTGAGTTAGAAATTTAGATAATTGCCAACTAGAAGGGGAGGCTGTTCAATCTGTCACCTGTTGAGGAAATATTACCCCTATATATCACAAAAATTTAAACACAGAAATTATCTAGATAAATGGGAAAGTAATCCAATATGACTTTAACAAATCAGATTCTTATGCTACAGAAATCCTAAAATTTCATCCCTTTTCAAAGAGATGGTTGTATGAAAAAATTTGTTGGAGCGAGAAATCAAGTTTCTACCTAACTACATTAAGAATTCAGCTATCTGATGTACAACTTCAATGAGCATGGGTAAGTATATGGCTTTCTGATATCCAGGAAAAATGCTGTTTAAATGTCACAGTGTAAAATTTGTGAAGTAAATTAAGGTCATATCATACATCTCTCTTGGGAGGCTTCCATGGAAATCTTAGTTTTCTGATTTTCAATTTATGTACAACTGAGCAAAACAACACATTTTTCAAACCCTCTAGTTAAAGACAACTTTATCATGAAAATAAAAGCCATCAGAAAAAAATATTGCTTTTGGATCAAGTGATTTAAAAATCAACTTATTAAAGACTTTCTGCTGTATCTGTTTTATATTCTATTGTATCTTATATATATATATTATATAAACATAGCTTCATTAAAATGCACAAATGTTAGTCTTGGAATCCAGGAGATAGGAAAACAGATGGCAGTGAAGCTAAAGAACATCTGCATCTTTGGGGTTTTTAATCTCTTACTTGTTTGTAAGTAACAGTGACAAATTGAACATTAGAACAAAAAGTGCAGTTATCTGAAAAATCAGTCTACATCAAAGATGTCAAACACTGTGATTCATAAAACTTTAAAGACAGTAATTATCCTGAACAGTTTCTAAAGAAAAAAGACAATGAGTGGAATTTCTAGAAGCAGGTTATTAATTACAGCCAGTGGCAAGATGTGCAGAAGGACCATCCAAAGAGAATTCCTGGCCTGAATAAAAGGAAACGCCAGAGAACAGAGGGGGAAAGTGCTGAAACTGCAAAAGGCCCTGGAGCCTTTCTCTTATTGAAGCCTAGCTACATTACAAAGCTACCAGAAACAAATGGCATCCCCTGCAGCAAAGCCTTACATTATGGAGGGAAAAAAACCCCTTCTAGCTGACTTTATAAATGGAGAAACAGTCAACAGTCTTCTTTAAAATTATGTCTTCAAATTCATAGTTATTTTATAATTATTTAATTTTACTTTATATATTCTAGCTCCACCCAACTCTGTTAATGCTGACCTAACATGGGAAAGTTAAATTCGTTCCTTCAGGAATTCAGGTTCAGAATTTCTTGTCCAAGCCATACTGATGTCAGATGAAAGATTCCTCCCATGATTTCAGCAGGCTATGGGTTACATCCAAAAACATCAAGCAACACATGAAGTGTGACCTGAGAGAGAGTAAAAGCACACTTGCAATATAAACAAGCGAAAGAAGGCACATGAGACTTTAGATCTTTGACTGCACTGCTGTGGATACATTGCACAAACTTGGGAAAGTTAGTTTTCCTCTGTGTCTGCAGTCTCCATCTCACAACCAGGTGATGCCTCTGTGTAGTAATTCTGCTGTTTCTATGAGATTACGGAACCTGCTGTTTCTATGAGATTACGGAACCTTTCCTGGGGAAAGCATCTCATAGGATTATACACTGCTTCCTATAAAGCAGCACCAACTCCTCCAGACACTGCAGATATTGCTAGTGTATAATACTTCTGCTGCTTGAACTAGTTGATCTAAAGTACTATGTGCTTTCCAAGGTCTCTACCACTGTGGTGGTAGAACTAAAGGCACAAACCAGCAGACCCCTCACAGAAACTGCATCTTTCTTGAAAGTTTGATACCATCACAACTTGAACCAGAAAAGTCATACTCTGGAGTACAGTTGTGCAAAACCCCAGACTGCCTCTTGGTTCCTGGGGCTTTTCTCTTCTGAAATCATCATCTATCACACTCCTGAACCTAATTCACAGCTTGTCCTGGCTCTCTGCTTATTTTTCCTGTCCTTAGACAGAGCCATCATGTCAGGCGCTAAGACTAAAGGGTGCCCATCAGTAGTGCAGAGTATTTGCTGATCTCATAACCTGTCACTACTCTGTACCAGCTGGTTTCATTCCCTCAGTGTAAACCACACTGCTTGTTGCAAAAGAATTGGACAGGATAAATAGTATATTCTACACACAAAGATTATAGGCTGTCGATCAAATCATTCATTGAGCTCTGTGCACATCCAAAGTTGATTGCCCAACCAGGGTCAAATATAGATCTAAGAAAAAAACCCAAACCAAAACAAAAACCAAAACAACCCAAGCAGAAAAGGTAAACATTAGTCTCAAGTGATGCCCTTGCCTATCTAGAAGTAGGATGAGGCAAGAACACACATACATGTAGTCACCAGCATGCAGGAGTGCCATGGCTGGTGTCAAGCCTGTTTTTGGCTTCCTCAGATGAAATGGGCAGGACTGAGCCAGGGAACTCTTTGGCATTAAACCAGAAAGAAGCTCAAGAAGTTGAATATATGGCAAGATGACCCAGTGTAAAACTGGATACGAGACCTATGTGTAAGGATACTACACTGGGTGTTCACACATTTCTAGGCATTAAGACAGTGGAAAAGAGGGACTTTATCACAACAATAGCAAAAATGACAAGACTGTAGGTCACATCTACTGTGGAAAAGCCCTCTGTCTGAACTAGGAGTGAGAGACATAGTGGTTTAGCTTCGAGTTCCTGCTCCACAGTCAGGGTTGTTTTTATTTCATTCAGAGCCACAGTGTACTCACACTGAGCATGCCTAACTGTTTGGTTCACTATGGAAAATGTCGATTTTTATTTTGGAAAGTATTTAAACATCACACCCAGAGGTTTCTACCAAATTATCTTTGGATGGGATCCAGACTGGAAAATCTAACTACACAGCAAAGAAAAACTCTGGACTGTTGCTAAACTTAACATGAAAAAAAAAAAAACCCACCAAAAAAATGAAACAAAACAAAAAAAACCAAACCACCAAAGCCAGAAACCAACAGGCTCAGGTAAAGACAAGGACATGACAACAGCAAGTTTTCATGTGCTTTGGGAAAGATGAAAGAATAAAATTAAACCCTGTTTTACCTCAAGGCCATTCAGCAACACTGCTAAGATTACCTTCAGCAGGTGTGCTAGTATTAAGACTATTTCCCCAAACTGTTCAAAGGCTGACACAAAATAGATGTACTCTACTATATTCACCATTAGGCTGTTCATTCCAACTTCAGTGGTAATCTGAAGTGAGCAAAGGCTTATGGTTGAACTAGTAAATTATGTTATGAAATTCTCATTAAAATCTACTTAAATTTTTTAAATAAACTGTTCATGGTTTATTCCAGTGTGTTTGACTTGCCTTTACTTGTCATCTAAATTTTCATATCTAAATAATATATGATATAAATAATATATTATATAGATACATAGAAAGAATATATAAAAACCTTCAGGTTATGAAAGGTAGCATTCTTGATTATGAGGCTACAGGCAAGTCAAGTGACTTAAGGGATCATGCAATTAATGTCAACCAGGAAATCTGAATTTATATTGTTTGAACAGATTGAGAACACTGAAAATGGGGCAGTGTGAGATGTAGCACTGGAATAAACTGGTTGCTTTCTGAACAAATAGACTTGAATTTGCCATTCAGAATTTCACATTCTGAAATAAAAATGCCTTGAATTTCACATGCCAGAGACCCAGTAGAGCAAAGTTCCCTTTATAGACAGTGGAAAATACATACTTCAGACAGTGATTTGAATTGAAGATGGAAGGAGTCTTTCTCTAAGAAATAGGCATCTGCCTTTACTGAAGTGCATGCCTGATAATTAGTTTCCTTGCTTGGATATGTACAAGTGCCTGAAGTCACTAATGTGGGGCAGTGACCACAGTATTGATAACCAGAGGCTGAGAGCCAGGAAGGGCATGAGATCAAAAAACAAAGGTAGGTCATCATCTTAAAGAGTCTTTTAGAATTTAGAAGCCCGAAACATCTGCATTTGCAACAATGTACTCAACAGCAAAACTGTAAACTATGGTAGGTTCTCATATTAAACATGATGTTAGGAAAAAAACACAGGAAGATAATTTTGTCACATGAAAAAATTTAAAAATCAGAAATTTGCTACTCTTAGAGCTATTTGAACATCTGAGTCAAAACACTTGGAAACACAGGGACTTTGATTTAGACATAGGAACTCCAATTAACTCTGCGGGCTTCCACTTCCGAGCCAGTGGGTTACTAACAGTGTCTTCTGCAATGACTCTCTCTGGCAACTAGGATGATTTTCCAGAGTTTGCTTCATAGGTTGTGCAGCTGCACTTCTGTAATCCAGCTTTAAAAGCTCTGTCTTGACACTGCAATTTCTTTTTCATTTTCCCTGAGGTTCACTAAAATTCAGTCACACCTCTTTATATATAAGCATAACTTACATATTTTTGCTTCATCTGTAAATCATGATTTCTCCCTCCCCCCCATTATATTACTGAAACACACCCATGAGGGACAGAAATATACAAAACTTCCTATACTTATGCTTCTACCTTTGCCAATAAGGAAAGTTGGACCAAAAGACCTGACAAAGCCTGATGTTATATCTCTTAATCCATCACAGTTAGAAGCAGATATTGTATGGAACTGGCCTGTCTCCAACACATCAGCCCTTAAAAATGAAATTAACATGATGAGCATCTGCTTTTCTACATAATTTGAAAACTTTCAAATGGTATATATTATACAAATACAAAATTTGGAAGTCCAAGAGGAGTTGGCTGCCGAAAGAATCACTGCTGCAAAGATGCTCAAGGAGCAAATGAGGGCCAAAGTTGTTCTAGAGATGACTGTTTCAGAATGTTTTTAATCATTATCACTGAGAAAGCAAGCAAGAAAAAATTATTACCCACGGCTGGCATTGTAGTTGGGCAATATTATGGTGACAAAGGAGGTATGTGAGCATGTAATACTCAGTAAGTTAAATCTCGTCTGGAATGAGTTGCCTCCAGAACTGGAAGCAGGATAGCTGCACGAGTGTGGCTCTGAGCCCAGACTAATTAGCCCTGCTGAGAACATGTTAACATGGCTATTTCGCTTCCGGGACCCCAGCTAGCTGGGCTGAACAGTGAAGCATTGTGGTGTGAGGACAACCCAGATGGGTTTGGAGATCAATTATCTACACAGCGTAGCATAACACAGTATAGAAATACAAATAATGTTAAGACCCAGTTATCCCTAGTCACAGTAAAGGCATGGCCAGACTATTTCCAGGACAAGGAAAACACCTCTTAACTTTTACATC
>JAYRBT010000042.1:7454818-7477343 GCA_036023395.1 Myiotriccus ornatus | reverse complement strand
CCAGTTATCCCTAGTCACAGTAAAGGCATGGCCAGACTATTTCCAGGACAAGGAAAACACCTCTTAACTTTTACATCTAAGAAGCCCTGTGGCAAAGCCCACTGGAGACCCAGGAACTGGAGTTGCAGCAGAATAGCTCCCTCCTGCCACTGTAGGAATACAAATTGCTTAAAGCACCAGACAGGAGGCAAGGTCATAGCCTTGAACTCTGCTCGTGTTCATGGCTTTGGAAATAAATAACATCACCTAAAGGTGGAATGCAGGGTGTGTCCAGGGCTCTCAACTCAAGAGCTCTTAAAATGATTACATTCCAGTGTGCTTAGAAAGTACAGTTTAACCAAGAGGGCTGTGCCTAATTGCTATATTCTTGTCCCCAGGTATGGTGGGGTATATATAGGGGTGGAATGGCATTCCAAAAAAAAGAAAAAGAAAGAAAAGAGACAAAGAGCGTACTTGTTCCCACTAGAACAAAGGTTGCTTCTGGATACTAAACACTTTGGGAAATATGGGAAAGCATCAGGGGCCAAAGTCTTGGCAGTCGAGGTCTCAGAAACCAGTCTCTAAGACTGCACACCCTAACTTTTGCAATACATCACCAAAACCATTAAAGAGAAGCTTGGAACACAGCAAATGCAAACCACTGTAATAATAAACAGGAATTTCATACTGCAGCAGAGAGACTACTGCTTTTGGCTAATTTCCACACCATTCCAATAGAATGAAGTTATAACTTAAAAAAGAAGTGTTTCTATATAGATAACAAACAAAAGCTTCAACAACCGTCCTCCCTCCCCAAAACCATTCTGTGGACTCCTTTGTGTCAGGATTTTTATTTTTCACTTTATTTGAGTAGGGAACATAGGGGGGAAAACCTGGGTCTTTTCTAGGGCTATATTTGTGCATGTGTGAAGTTGTCGATCAATAGAATTGTGCCATCATTTAGTGGTGGATATACACAAAAATGTAGCTGACCTGTTATTTGACTGCACAGGGCACAGTGCATGGATGCTGCAATTTTTTTTTATTATTTTTTTTTCCCAAATCTTGCTTAGTATGTAATAATTGTGTCATCCTCAGCTGATGCAAACTGGTTCAGCAGTGTGGGCTTGAAGACAATGTAGCTGCAAAAGCTGTGTTTCTAGAAACTGAAATATGCGTGTCCATGTTCTTAAGAAGTTAAGGTTTGTATGATCACGTAATATATGTATGTATAACTATACGTATTTTAGAAAAGAAATAAACTTTTCTGGCTAATACTCCATGGCATTTTTTCTTTTTACTTATGGTCTTACATGAAAAGAAAGCAAATAACCATAAAGACTTCAATTTATGTTACACGTGAACATACCACGAGTAGTATCAGGTATTACCAACAGGGCAATAATACTTCTGCTTCCCTCAAACCAAAAACAGGAAATGCCATTTGCCATGATAAGTTACACAACTGGTTCTGAAAGTGACTGTTGAAAGCACTTCCTCCCTTGTCCCACTGATATTCCTTAGTGATACACAGAATTAAGATGACGTAACCTACATGAGTGCTATGGAGTGCTGTGTCAGTACAGCACATACTTCAGGACCCCAAGTATGGTCTGATGAACAGGACAAGGGGCAGCTGTTTGACTCTGGGCAAAGAGCTGCCAGCAAGAGTATTGTAGTCTTCTGGGTCTGAAAGTAGCTGGGAAAGTGGAAGGCTTTCCAGAGAAGATTTCCCCTAAGGGAGAGGATCAGTGAGAGACCGTATTGTTGAATCCCTGAAAATTAGCCAAAGAATAGGCTGCATTGACTAAGCTCCTTTTTAAGAACAAAGCCTATTCTAATTTCAGCATGTGTTTTTTGCATTATGTTCAGGAGCCCTAAGGCACAGTGAGGTAAAGAGCAATTGAGTTCTAGTAAAAAAAAAAATGTGTTTACATCAAGAAAATTATTTCAAAAGTTGCTGGGCTCCTCCCATCCACTTTTAGTCTCTGCTTACCACGGAAAGAACACTTGACTCTGTGCAGTAAGGTCAGGTTAATGAGACCGTGCAAGTAGAAATTGTTATCAACTGCTGCAACCAAAAGACATTGTTCCCATATCAGAGAAAATTAAGCATAGCAGATGTTTCACACAAGAGCAGAGATCCAGAGTAGCTTAGTTCATAAACAAGAGTCTATTTGTGTATTTTAAATTATATTAAATACCCATAATAATTTTATTTTAATTATAATAATAATTAGCTTTTTTTTTTTTTATTTGAAGGTAGTGAAAACAAATGTACATAAAAACAAGAGTCTGGATTACCAAAAGAATTCTGCAACCAGTGGGAAGTCCTCAGTAAACAAAAAAGACAGTGTAAAACAATGAATAACAATTACCTGGCTTATGAGTTTCCATTGTTTTGTTTTGGCTATTAAAAAATAAAAGTCTTGATTTTTTTCCCATTAACATTAACTACTCTACAAATTCAGTCTTATTTGAGGTATGTTTATACACAGTCATTAGGATTTCCTTACAATACATTTGCTTTTATTATGATATCTTATCTCTTTTTTTTTCTCTAGGTAAAGGATGCTGGAGTTCTCTAGCTAATATATCTTAGTTCACTACAATCTCTCATGTGCCTTGGCTTAAAATGTTGTCTATCAATTTCTTCTAATGCATTAAGTGCTTTCTCATAATCAGTAAATGCCATGTCTAGTAGCAAATCATATATGTTTGCGTTTCCATTCTGCCATTAATCACACTGCTGTGAAATACCCCACTAACGATTATCCACTCTTTCGTCTGGCTAAAAACCTACTAGAGAACTGATTTATGAATGAGTTTTTTGTTTTCTTAACACTTTAGGTCAAGGACAGAAGTGTGAATTGGTTGTGGTCACTGAAATTTCAGTTGGAGTTTGGAGTTTGCTGGACTGCAGAGCAGTTGTAGATTTACATATTCATACATGTGTCCACTCTTCATTTTTCAGTGTGCGTCCATTAGCTGAATGGCTGCTTTTCTCCTGGACACATCTTACTGCAGATCACAAACAACTTATTGATTTTGGTCATTTATTAATATTCAAGTTTCTCGAGAAGATAATTTTCACTGCCAGCAGAGTCATATTGCTCAGAAAATGTGAGTCAGTGATTCTGAACAAAATAACATAGAAATGTAGCTACTCATTTGACTGCTGTGACAGTGTTGCTGATATCTAGTTCATCACAAAATAAACATTTGCTCAAAGCTTATATATATTGATATGAAGAGACCTTTAAAGTCCCATTTTCCTGACTTTTACCAGTGATTCCTGGGTACCGGGATTCACTTAGGACCTGAGGACAGGATGGGAGCACTTATACTGACTGCTTCTGCTCCTACAGAATGTAGGAACAGAATATCCTATGGGATGAGGGATTGGATAGAGAGTATGTCTGACACAGAAGTCTTTAGACCCTTCTGCCACTGTGGGAAGAAGAGCTCAGCAAAACCAGCTGTTCAACAGCAAACTACGCTGACTGCTGTCTTCATATGTAGGAACTGTTTTTAGTTCTCACTACCATTTGAGGAGGCTTCTGACCTTGACAGAGATGCTTCTCCAAAAAGAGTGCATCTCATGAAGGCCTGAATATGCATATATCCTAGGGGCAGAAATCTTCCATAAGGGGCAAACCCAAGCATAATGAAAGTGAAGGGAGCAATCATTTAAAGGTGCCTGGGAGACCAGGAACCAGCCAAATGAACTTTTTACACTGCAACAGACCCGGGGTCTGGCTCCTACTGGTCAATGGGTCAAGGACTGTGCTTATTCCCAAGGGAGGAAACCTCCAGGCAGATGTGGGTGTAGCTCAGAAACTGTATACATTTTTAGCCTCCCTTCACCCCAGCTGATTAGCAGGAATGTGCAGAAACAAATGACTGACCCCAGTTTTCAGTAATGCCTACGAATGATGTACAAAGCTTGGCTGAAGGGATGAGCTTGTATATCCATGCATTCAGTGGGCACTTTCCATCAAAACCCAGATACTTTGCCACTGCGTACACTTTGACACATCAATCCTCACTGAAAGCTCATGAAACAAAGGAGGTCACTGTTGCATTTCTGAAGGTCAACACTTTATCACTAGGACACACGATTATAATTTAAAAGTATATTAGCTTTTTAAAAAGAGGTATAAACAGTCAATATCAAGTCTATTTTTGACAAGTAAACTTCAGATGACATTAGCAATCTATTTTCAGAAAAATTACTACAATGGCTCATTGGGTAACAAAGAAAAATTTCTCACAGAAACAAACTAAACTTTGTTTAGTTTTTTCCCTTGAATAAAATAAAAAGATAAATTTCTCACCTTACATACTCTCCCAACTCTGGAAAGGATCGTCTTGTCAGATGTGCCACTATCTTGTGATATTTCTCGAAAAAAAAAGTAGATTTTATCATCATCTGGGTTATAGGTATCTGGGATGGGAAAAGTTCCAATGAATTTTGCTCCTGGAAATTTGAAAAAAAAAAAAAGGAGGAGGTGTTAAAAATATAAAGACAAGCCTTAGCATTTGCTACTAAATCTACCTGGTTTATGTTGCATCTTCCAATGAAACAAAACTATCATGATATAGACATTTAGTGGTGAGTTCCTTACTAACTGCAAGAGAAAACATGGAGTCATGGACTCTGAAGTAGTTATTCTTAATGTGATGTTTTCGTCTATATATCTCACTACCACAAATTCGCAGCACCGGTTATCATTCTCAGTTTGAAAACAGGATAACTCCCAGTACAAAATATTGCCTACACAAATCTACTTTACTGCTCTTGCCACCAAAATGAAGCTAAGTAGATTTTCTGAAATCACCTGGCAGAATTTAAATTCATTTAATTATGCATTTTAGCAGTTATGAATGCAGAAATACATTACTGTTTACTAGGGATAACTTGCAAAGGAATGAAAGAACCTTTATTGACCTATGGATTAAAAATTTCATATAAATGAAAACTTCTTAAGGTAAAAGTTTCCTACATATCTATGACATAGCAATCTTCTGATTATATCTACCAAATCCAATACAGAGCCACGCTGGGATTCCCCAGTTAGCACAGCAAACTCCAAAACTGACTGGTCACACAATTCCTTGTGGATGAAAACAGATTAGCTATGTTGATATAATGGTCTGTTTGGGTTATTTGCATCTGCTTTTTACAAAAAAAAGCCTTGTCTTGACTTGCTGGGCAATTATATTATTTCTGACCTAACCTAAAGCAAGCTCGGGTGTCTGCATCTTAGTGGCCCAAGATGCTCTTTGCTGTCTTTCTCGGCTCCCACGGTCTCCAATCCTGCTCTACCTGCTCACAACTTGAGTGTTTCTGGTGTTGGCATTTTGTGGGTTTTTTTTTTGTTTGTTTCTTTTTCCTTTAAATTTTGCACTAAAATCAGAAATTAAAGTAATTTGGGGGTCCCTGACTGCAGCAGAGCAGGCAACAACATTGTCTTGCACAAGTGAAACAGATACTTGGGGCAGTGATTTTTAAGACATTCCCCAGTGTGCTACAACAGATCAGTTCTTCTGAGGGCACTTGGATCAATGACGTTTTTCTTTAAACAGAAGTGGCTATACAAATACAGTGCAAAGAGACCCTTGACTCGAAAATACATTCTTTCAGCAATAAAATACACAGTCTTTGTCCCTCATTATCAGGTAGGTTGCAGTAGAAAGCAATAAGGAGGGTGGTGTAAAAATGCAGAGCAAACAGAGCCCACTGGCGATATAGGGGGAATAGTATTATCAGCTTTCAATGTATCTTCATGCCTTTGTCCTTTTCATAATAATTGTTACTTTATATTAGCCTGGAGGAATTTTCAACATGAACTCTACAGTACACACAGGAAAGAAAGAGAGTCCTTGATTCAAAAGTTTGCAGTCAAAGGCCTGAGACAAAACGGGATGTGTTTAAGTGCTCAGTGTGCACCTTCGAGACAGAAGAGTAAATTTACAGGTCAAAATGGCCACAGTGCTGCTTCCCTTTTAAATCTTTCTGACACTAGAGAATGGTGTCAGCAGGAAAAATGAAATGATGCAGGCATCAAGATCTATAAATTTAAGGTAGGATTTCAAAATGAGCCTGAGGAAAATATTCAATTACCCCTTAGGGCCTGTAAGGCTACTTTGAAGATTAGATCTCTAAGCATGAATAAATACATAAGTATTCTTGCAGTATGGTTTCTTAAATATGTGGTTAGCTAAATACCCATTTAATAGGAAAACCTGTGAAATACTTCTATACCATACTTTTGAAATTCACATCTATTTTCTTCTTCTCTGTAATCCACATTCATAGAACAAAACACTGAATGTATGGGGTTTTTTAAATTAAACTTCATTGCTTTCCTTGGCAAGCCAAATGCAAAAACAAATGTCTCAATACCAATTCCTGGAACACATTTCAAGAATCTCTAACAAATTAAAAGAACACAAATATTTAAAAATTTTAAATCACAATTGAAAACATTGAAGTTGAAAGTTAAAACCAAACAAAAATACACTGTCAGAGATATGAAGACAAAGAAAGTGAAAACAATTTAATGGAATAGATTATGATCTGAAAAGCACATTATGTTCTCCAAATGAGATCTTTGTCTGATCTTTCTAATCCATCCATTCAACACAAAAAAAGTGCATTTAAACTAACTGTGAATTAGGCTTTTGGATTCTTTGCATGTGAAACAAATGAATGATGATGATTTTAAACCACTGTTCGTTTTCCCATACATATAATTGGTCTCCCCTCCCCCCCAATTGCTTCAACAGAAGATTTTCCCACATATTAATTTCACGACTGGATTGTATGCAACCAAATAGGGGATTACAGGCACCAGGAGCTCTGACAATAGATGGTACAGGTGTTACTCATGCTTTTTTGAACATGCTAATATGGCCTAATGTGGAAGAAGCTGATACACCTGGTCCTTCACTGCAGGGTTGGATGGAGTGGCCATGTTTGGTGTTGGTTACCTGCTGGCTGTCACACCCTCCTAAAACCAGCAGTAGTTCTATACAGTGAAGCCAGGAGGGCCTCAGTAAGACCTATGGACAACTTAGGCTCAGAAAAAGAGGACAGTAAAGTAGTACCTGTCCCAGAACGTGAAGAAATGAAAAAGCAACCTGAAACAGTGGAAGGCAGCAGGTCTGTGTAGCTGGGCTGCCAGAAATACATGGCATGATAAAATGCAAAGATAACCCTCACCTCGATTATCATAACCACCTAGAAGTCAAACTCCTAATCAATATTCAGCCAGGTCCTCTCTCAGGGAGGGACAAATGAATAATCTTATTTTAAGATGGATTCCTACACATAATAGGCAGGTTGAGTCACCCTCTGGAAGCGTAACCTCTCTCAGCAAATTACAGAGACAAGCGAAAGGATTGAGCTCAGACAGGATGCAAGCTTTTTGCCTTTTAGAGCTAAGGGAGCTGAATCCCATCCAAAGTTCGCAGGATATAAAGAAATCATTGCCTGCTAGACTTTGCCCTGGAAAAGACGACTAAATTGCTATGGAAAAAAGAAAAAAAAAAAAATAAAAAAATGAGATGCATAGAATTCAGGGAAAGCCTCGTTCCAGCTATGGCCTTAGCTTCCTATGAAGGAGGGAGGAATGTGCAGCTGTTCAGTGCATGCCTGTGTGTAGGGCTCGGGTATCCTACCATGGGATGCTCTGCTCTGCCCACTGGGCTGGAGCAGGGCAGACTGGGTTCCAGTGGGCGGCTTTGCCATCCGGAGAGAGGCCACCAGCCCCACTTGCCTCGTCCCCGGCCACGGCCACGGGAGAGGCAGCTCCGGTCAGCGGCTGTGGGAACGCCTGATTCCAGCTCTGCGGGAGAAGGGCTGACGTCTGAGCAGAGGCAGCATCCCCTCTGCTTCAGTGCCACCGTGTGCAGGAGTGTGAGCATGTGTGAGCGTGAGTCATGGGAAAGATTAGCTGCCTTCCTCCTTTTCTCCTCTGTGGAGCTGCTATTCGGTCACTGAGATTAAGACATGTCTTAATTAGTCAAGATAGAGATGCCCTGCAAGGAACTGGAAGGTATCCCACGCATTTTTCCCTTATGCTTTGTGTTTCCCTCCCTTCCCTCAGGAAAGGATAATTCTGTTTCCAGAAACAGAACAAGACTAAACTTTAAAAATATTAAGGTGCATTATAGCAAAACTTCCTTGTCCCTCTGAAAAAAAAACAAGCTATACATTTTATGTACACTTATCCTAAGTAAAACATGAGTCATGCTTGGAAATCATTTATTTCTAATTGTACAATTATTCAAGCATGTACAACTTTTCCTGGAGGTCTAACACATGGTTGGTAAATGAGTGGTAGATTTAGGAAAGAAGGGATTTAGATGAGATGGGAGTTTTAAACCTGAAATCAAGTAAATATTTTCCTTGTACCAATATTGGCTGAAAGTACAAAAGTATATAATTGGTAACATTACACAATAAACTACAAATATATCAGCCACCGTATGGCTCTGTCCAGAAATGATTCCGTCATTTCAAGTGGCACTCAAAATTTTCTCCAGCCTTAAAAGGTCTGTTTCAAAATATTAAAAGCACCTAGTTTATATCTATGCCTCTTAGTATAACACTGCATGGATTGTGTATGTAAAGTCTTAGACAAAGTGTGGCTGTAGGTTTTTATATGACTGGAAACAAGGTAAACCTGAAGAATATATGAGGTCTTCAGTGTTTATATAGTGTGGGGTAATTTTCACCTCACAGTCTAGCACACTAAAGCTGTTTTTCAAAACCAGACATATTAATATACTATTCTCCTTAGGAAACTTTCATGAATACAGACGCTTTAAGTGAAAACAGAATAAATCATGAATCAATCTAAAGAAGAAAAGCAGACACCCCCCACCCAGCCTCCAAACTAAAACACATGAACAGTTCTCAAACCTATAGTTTATTCTGTTTTCTGGTACTGTTCTCTTGCCTTAAACTGCTCATGAAATAACAATAATAAATAACACAAAGAAATGTTTGGGACTGGATATTTAAGCTGTAAGTTCCTTTGGGCTGGGAACTGAACCTTGTAATGCTCATCAAGGTGTATCTATGCTAATGATAACACCAGATGTTCCTCAGGGTCAAACCGCAGTAAATCCAGTAAATCTTTTCTTTTTTAAGCACGCTATTGCATCCCTTAGGAAAGCAGCTACCCAGCCGTGTTTCCACACTGAGCACCTGTGGGACATCAGTGATAAAACCGGACATGCAGTTGCAAGGCTAATTACAGTTAGAGAACTGTCTGCTGGAAGGACCCATCATCCTGGTCCATATAACTTACAGGCCATTGCTGGTGTGCATTGCACAAGTGGTGTGTGGAAATGAGAGACAGCAGATAGGAGAGGTGGGACAAGAAAGGTTTTGAGCACAGGACATGAAAAGTGAGCAGAAGGTGAGCAGGGTCAGATGTGATATTTTTCTACCTGTCCAAAATACTGCTCCTATTTGGAAAGTTAATTATTACTTTAACTGGTTTATCTCTTCATCTCACAGCAGAAATTTTGGGGTTATGGAGTAACATCTAGATAGAAATGTAAGGCAACAGTACAGAAGAAGAAAGAGAAGAGGCAGGAAAAAAATAATTAAATTTTTTTTAAAAAAGAACATTTCTTCTTGTTGAAGCCTCAAAGAGTTAAGAGGCAAAATTATCCTTTTTAGAAGTTGTCTGCTGGGGAGGCAACTTAACCCTGTGGTCAGCAGGCCCTGGCTTTACAATACACCCATAATAGTTACACAGGCATCCTGAACCAGGGCCAGTGTTGCCACATCTTTAAAGACAGTTGACGGCTAAGAGGGAGATGCTTTAATTGAGCAGGGTTAGCTTGTGAGTGAAGTTTTCCATGTTACTCTGTGTGTGGTTTGAGACTGGCTGGGTGCAAATGCAGCCAGTTTTTTAGAGGGTTTACTAGCTCAGAATGTTTTTTAACAGGCAAGACAAGGCAGTGTTTTGCTTGGGAAGCTATTTTTGTGTGCCCTTAGCGGTTTTAAAATGATCCTCACATCAACAAAGGGTGTTTCACCCCCTCAGAAAAAGGAAAAGGAAAAAAAAGACCTCCTACCTAAAAACATGGAATTTCTAGTCTGTCATTTCAACATGCTGTACGAAATAGCTTTCAACCATTGATCGGAAAAAAATTGCAACAAGACTGGAAATAGAAGCATTTAAGTCATGATATTATTCCAATTACAGGACTATATACAGGGCTATATACAGATGTAGAGATCAAAGACGGAAAGTATGATTAGGTCTTATGCTCCTACTCTTTCCTTAATTAGCATTTTCACCTCTGTGACTTTTCTCAAGTGCATTTTTGTTCCACTGAGCTTATTTTAAAAAAGCCTATGTAATCCAAAGATATCATGATACAGTATCTATATTTGTAGTTACTGGACACATATTTATACAAGAAAGGAGTTATTAACTTCAGAGAGGCAGGGACAATGCAAATGACAACAGCATATGTTTGGGATCTTACCAGTAAGCCAGTAATGTTCAGAAATGTCAGTTCTGATGTAATGATGGTCGTGAGAAGGACCCAGAGAACGTGTTAGAGCAGTGTCTTTGCCAAGGAAATCAGAAGCTGTTCCAGCGTAAAGATACTCATCTGCAAATAAAAAAAAAAATAGGGTTTCTACAGCTGTTGGGCAAACAAAATTAAAACTATTTATGCTTTTCTGGGTGAACAACACCTGTGTGTAATTGGTCTATAAACTAGTTTAATGTTTTAAAGTATTATTGACTTATATTTTATTGTGGGTTTGGGTTCTGTGAATTTATTTACATTTAAATGAGAGTAATATTTGTAATTATATGTTTGAGAAGTAAAGGAGTCCAAGCCTAATTTTCAGATCTTTAAGGCACTTAGAAAAGTTAATTCTCTGGGCTTTAATGAGTACTGGGCTCCAAGGGTATGAAGGTGTAGACAATCTAGACCTGGGGGCCATGGTGAGGACATGACCATTTATCCATCCTTATGTCCCAGGCTTGCCATGGCCCTGATGACTTTGCTGCTCCTGGGTTTGAGCTAGAAAACCATGAAGGATGCTACCCCATGGGAACTTTGCAGCTTGGCCCATTCCTGGTGTAGGGGTCTCCATCCAACACTTAACTCATGAAGAGGAATTCAGGCACTATGGGAATTCTTTGCAACTATTTAACATATTAATGTCAAGAATGTGGCTACAGACCAGAATCATCTTCATCTTTACAGAGAGAGTGGTTTTGCTAAAATAAATGACATATTTTGCTTGAACAAGGCAGCCAGAATTTGTCTCACAAGGAAACTACACCTATAACACAGTGCCATGTGCCTGCTTCAATTGCAGTCACTGTTTACTCTTCTGCCAGCTTTGGGGGCAATGCAAACGTTAAGAACTGCACAATATTTTCTGTTTCCCTTCAGATCTTAGTACTTTTCAAAACGAAGCAAAGAAATGGTAGCACCGTGAATTTTTTTTTTACCACATAGAGCATTTTACAACACTCTTTTGTTTTTTGTTTTTTTTTTTTTTTTTGTCCTGTAAAATAACAAGATAGCTGTATTGGCTGGAAGGGGAATTTTTTTCCTGTTTAATGATTTGCAACAATAAATCCCTAGAGTTCATAAAATGAAAAAAGTTCTTATTCATAAATTATAATTGTATAGAAAGATGTATGATACATAAAAATCCCCTTCCAAGAGTTCCTTCTCCAGGCTTTCTGACAATCCAAGGTGGAAATACTTCACAAGATCTTTTAGAGAGAAGTCTTTGTTGAGAGTGAATGCAGAATAAATACCATTCAACATAGATGCTTGCTCTTTCATTTGTGAAAGATGTAAATGCACTTAAAAAAGTAAGATCAAGGGGAAAAAAAAGAAACAACAAGCCAACCCACAACCCATGATCCACAAGCACTTTATTTGTCCTAAAAAGATCTATCATCTTTCTTTTTACCTCATTATTATTGTTACTTCTGTATTCTTTCCATGACAGTTTTGGAAAGCACATCTTTCAGACAGCATGTCGCCTTTGTAAAGAAACAATAGTGCATTCTGAAAGGTATTTGTCATAATGAGAAATGGGCAGGGTAATTGGTGTTTGCTAACTGACAGGCACTCAGCGATCGATAAATCTGAAGGGCTAACAGAAATTCTCCATCCTTGCTTAGGCTCTGCTGACAAGGCATTTTCAGCACTTCTGTCGGCTTTTGGTATCTCTCATTCCAAGTTCCAGTCATGTCCTGGACAGTTTTGGTGAGTGGTAACTTGTAATAGAGAATGGATGATGAGCAGGTGATTTTTCAGTCAAAAACACTAGGTTTTTTAATTTATCTGTGGAATTTACTTGGGGAGAAATGTCATGTAGTACTCAAAGAGAGATTAGTTATTTCTCCAAAGAATGAAAATTACTCAGTTGTGTTAACTTACATATGAGTGAAAATATAATCAGATATTATTCAGCTCATAAACATCAAGTTTTCTGAAGGATGAAAGTCATCTTTATTATCATTTGGCAGATAAATAAAACTGGACAGAGAGAAGTGATATGTCAAGGGTTATTCCTCTCATCAGTAGCAGATATGGGAAATGATCTCCCCTGAGTGCCAGGGCAGCATCTTATCCATGAATTATGCTGCTCTCCTAGTACACTTGGGAATTAAGCAAGCATCCAAAGATAGACCAAAAACACATTCTCTGGTCAGGCCTGTAACTCTTTACAGTGCTCCTTGTACATTTTTGTGAAGCGCTTCACACCAGGCACAGTCAAAGAAGGGATCCTAGAATACCCTGACCGTTAATTTTATCTTGCCCAAAAAGTCTTATGTAGCAAAGTTCATGTCTTAGGTAGCTAAAAGACAGCAGCTTCTTCATTTCACAAGACTTAGCAGAACGGTCAAAGCACTGGAGTGCTACTGAAATTAAGCAATGCTGTAATAAATCAGAGAGTTTTACTGCATTAAAAAAAAAAAAAAAGTTTAAAAAAGCTAAGAAAAAGTTAAAGTTTCTAGAATCCCATTTTAAAAATAGACTTCATGGTCATTAAACAGTACTAGGGGTCTCTGAGAAGAATAAGCACTGGCTTTAATCTATTGTTTTTAATAAAGGAAGTCCTGCCCCATCTGTAGGGTCAGAATCACAAATCATCTATCTTATTATCTGAGAAGAAAGACTGAACATTAGTCATATTCTTTTTATAACACAGAGTGACCGATACTTCAAAGCACTGTCACCACTGCTCTTTGGCTGTAAATGAAAACGTCATGGTCCTTCACTCTTATCTTGTATTCATATGCTTGACGGACAAGTTAAATGAAAATTGTCCAAAGCTATGAACCAAACCATGACAAAAGTAGCTCTCATAGTGATTTGAAATGCGGAGGTCAAGCTGACATTCCTCGGCCCCGATGTCAGACCACACAGCGCTGCGATGCACGCAGCAGGCAGACTGCACTATCTTGTTCCCCGGCTCCCAGCTTCAGAAGTGGCTACTCGAGTAAATAGAAACCTCAAAAACATATTTATGGAAACAGTGGATGTCAGCAGACTTCAAAGGGCAGAACATATTGATAATTGCAGAAAAAGGCCCAGAAGTGCTTCAAACATTCTCTGTCCGTGTGGGGATTTTTGTTGCCTTCTTAAAGGAACAGTGACTGGGTGAGGGTGAAACCACCTTCCTACCCGGCTGACAGAGACCTCACAGCCGTTCTAATGCCTCTGTTTGTATTGCTGCCTTCCCAGCTCTTCGGTGTCTGAAGGCTTTCTCAGCTCTGAAAGCACTGAAACCCAGCACTGGAAACATGACCAGTGCCAGAGATGCTCCAGCAATGCCATCTGCTGACCCCCTGACCCCGGGCTCACATCCAAAGCCATCACACATCTGAGAGGAGCACCTGGCTCTGATGGTCTCTTACCTGCCATCACTGAGGCAAAAGGCTGCTGAGGATCAAAAGGGCATTTCAACCTGCCAGACTCCAAGTTCTGAGTATCCAGTCGGAACACCATTTCCTGAGAATAAACACATATTGATTATCCTGGTTTGGCTACAGAGAAAAACTCACTTATACAACCTGTTCTGCTAACACACAAAGTGAAGGTGTGTTAGATCATGCCTCTGCCATCTCAGTGTTGTTGTTTACAGGCTGTGTCTCTGTCTTATATCTGGATTTTTTTCAGTCATTGTTTTACTGTATCCTAGTACTTTATAGTGAAACACAAATCTTAAAAAGATACAATTATTTTCAGGAAAAAAAGATTCATTGTTCATTTCTACTCAAATTAAAAGCTGGATTGTACTTAAAAGGCACTGGCTTCTATTTGGAAAAGTGCTGATAGACTGTGTTGCAACAGGAGACCCCAAAGGGATTCTGTCTGACTCTGAAATTTCTCCAGGGACTGCTGAATAATGTTCACAGCAGACAGAGTTCAGTCCCTTTTAAATGAATGCAGTATTTTCTCTCTCTTGTTATTTTTAACAAGGCAAATGATACAAAAGATATCACAATAGATCCTTCCGTGTAGTTCCCCAATACAGTGTGATTAATTCCCGGGTCGCAAAACAAGGGCATGGAGGAAGATAAAGAAAATAAATTATTTAAAAATTATTCCTGATGTTTTCAGTGGGCAATCAACAACTCAATTCCTCTAAGCATCAATTTGAAGTTTTACTATAGCTTTAAATTGCCAACAAGGACTCTTACTTTCCCCTTTCATTACTTTCCTGAAAGTACACTTAACATGAAACCCATACAGAGTGCTGCTGAAGGCAAATTGATAGCTCAGAGGAGTAAAGTGAAGTCTCTGCAGGTATAGAGACCCGGCCTTCAGAATTCTGCTCCTGGTAAGAGAAGGAAGCTTGCCTGCAGAAGTGCTTTTAACATGCTTCCCACTAGTGTCCAGGAATCAAATCATTGTGAGCTTAACATCTACTGTAGAGACAAAAGTTTTGAAGCTAGTTTAGAAAAAAATCAAAAGACCTTTATGATTTAAAGAATTACTTTAAAAAGGGTGAAATTATTTTAATTGTTTGTTTCTATACCTCTGCCTTGCAAGAGGCCTGGAGAGTACAAATGACAGGCGAGTATACCCAAAGATGGCCACATAGGATTAGACTTCACCATACATGAAATCAATGAATGCACATCAGATTATAAATGTACATCAGATTATAAATGACCAAACCTTTCTATTTTATTGAGGTACCTCCTAAACTCTCTAGGCTCAGAAGACAAAGCCCCGGATATTGAATAATTAAGCTCCTTAAGAGAAAAGAAAAATCAATTCCAATCTGTGAACATAAATTCCATTTCCTCCAGCAGTCCTAGCTCATACAAAGAAGAATTTAATCATCGAACAACTCTTGTTATCTTCCCACACCTGTGGAATATCAAGCAAACTAAATTCTCAGGCTACTGAAGTGAGCCCACTGCAACATAAAACTAAATTAAAAATTAAGCTTTTTTTTTTTTTTCTGACAGTGATACCCTAGTGTCCCATTCTCCTTTCTTTTGGGATATGCGATCCTGAGCTCAGAGAACCCTTGCCTCATCACATGTGAAGAAGGTGTCTGCAAGCCCAGGAGTACCAAAGGGACTTGAGGGAGTTATAGATCAACATCAAATATTTCAGACTTCCCGCAGACAAACTAATGGACACTACCAAGCATTCACACAGAATTAACCTCCTGCTTTCACTTCAGGCAAAGCTTTCAAAGAACAGAGCATCCCTTGGAGAGCTGTGGCTAACAGCACCACCCGGGCCAAGCCTCTTCTTCACCGGCCAAGAGAAGTCTTGGCAGTGACTTGAGCAATAACAAGACGAGGACTTTAATCCCCTTTAATTGTGTGATCCCGTTGGGGATTTGTACTGCTTCAAAAGCACTGTCTGCTGTGGTTTTGAGTCACCTGATCCACAGTGTTTTCCTCTCTGTTTTCACAGCACTGGAACTGGCTAGGAGAGCACTGTGCAGATCCACCAGCAGCTTTCAAAGGTCAGCAGAGCACTCCCTGGTTTTACAGTTTTCATGAGGCTATCCTAGGTCCTGGCTCTCCCAGGCATCCCACAGGTTCCTGGAGAGGTTACTAATTATTAGACATTCATTATCTGTTCTTATAACTCAGAGATTTAAAAAAAAAAAAAAAGGAAGAGAAAAGGGGGAAAAACAATACTAAAAGAAAGGATTCTCAATAAAAGTGCTTTGTATTATACTGTAGGACTCAGGATCCTTCAAGGCTTCAGTTCCTACAAGGAGACATTTTCAATTGCCTGTCAAATTCACATCAATGGGTCTATCCTCAGCACTCTCCTGCCCTGACACATTTATCTGGAGAGGCAGTGCAAGGATGGTGGCTGTTAGGGTGTTTGGGCTCCAAGAAGGAAAGGGAAAATATGCCTGATGCCATTCAAGGCTGATAACTCAGTAGAAGGCTGTAGAAGAGCTGCTTTGTCTGAAGAGGCAGGAGCAGTGCTGAACAGTGTCCAACCTACCACTGCAGCTGAGCAACTAGAAGGAATGTGGGAGAGGCAGGACTAGGAGACAGTGAGAGGATTAGGAAATACAATACCAGGATTCTTCTTCCATTTCCTTTCATAAGGTAATTGGTCACATCTAACTGAGACAGACCCCTCGTCTAGACTGGCTGCTGGACTGAACAATCAGACCAAATCCATAATTTCATAAGGTCTGATGAAAACAACCTTCACAATGTTGAAATGAAGTAGGGCAATGGTAGAGTGAATAAGGCATCTTGCTAATGACCCAGAGGTAAACCAGAGCCTTGCTTACACTCTTGCTGGGAGCTGTTCTGTTCCATTCAGCTGTGTATTTGATCATTCAGGCTAAGAAATCAGCATGATACAAGGCATCTAAAATTTCAGTTGCTTGAGCTGGTATATTTAAGGTAGCAAAGCAAAGAAGTCTACAGAATTATTTAATTGTAAGCCAGCTTATAAAGCACATACCAGACAACACCACGAGCATTAATGGCTTATTAGGGGAAGAACACCATGCAGATTTCACACAGCTTCAGTTTTCTGTAACATAGGCAGACCCTCTGGGTTGGTCAGACAATCCACAGATTGCCTTTATTTTTTTTTCTGTAAGGATCTGCCCCTGATTCCATATATCAGTGATAGACCAAGAGGAAATAGTTTTAAATGAAAGAGGATAGTTTTAGATTAGATATTAGGAAGAAATAATTTACTGTGAGGTTGGTGAAGGACCAGCACAGATTGCCAAAGAAGCTGTGGGTGCCCCAGGGTTCAAGGTCAGGCTGGGTGGGTCTTTGAGCAATCTGGCCTAGTGGAAGGCGTTCCTGCCCATGGCAGGAGAGTTGAAACTAAATGATCTTTAAGGGTCCTTTCAACCAAAATCATTTTATGATTCTGTTTCAGATTATTGCAATGATTCCATTTCAGATTATTTCACTTAATATTTTTGAGCCTATTTCTTATATTCTAGAATTTCAGCAAGACCAAAGGAAAAGAGAAAGCTACTTCTGTAACAGCACAGGAAGCCTGCACCACAGGCAAGCAGCCAGACAGGTCACATCTCAACACTGTCTGAGGACAGTGCCAGTGGTATAAATATAGCTGAGGTGTTATACATAAAGGAGTTAAAAAGAGACTTGTGTACTAAGTGGCTGCTTGACACAACACCAAAATTCTTATGTTGTGGGGGTTAGGTCTCAAACATTCACCACTTAGGATAGAGATTTCTTTGTCACCAGCAAATGAAGACCAATCAGCTGCTAACTTCAGCTCTGGAATATGCCACCAGAGATGGAGGACACCCAACATCTCCTTAGTAACAAGACTGAAACACATTGCAAAGTCCTGAGACGCCATCCTTGGACTCAGGCTCACAGGCCCTTTTCCAAGTGTGTATTACTCTCATTCACAAGGAACAGAAAACCTTCTCTGTGGACCAAGAGTATATGTGCATTAAAAGATAGAACTACAAGTGTCATCTTGAACTCTGAATGTATGTGTATGTATGTAAGGGAAGTATCTGCAGAAATGACTTACTAGAAAGAAAGATATCTGAGTTAGATGTTCTCTTCACTTAGTTAATCACATGGAAGTGTCATTCTGAAGAACTCTGTGTATTAAGCCTGAGGAAAGTGCTTTGTTCAAAAGTGATATGCACATATCAAATGTGAGAACAAGAGTTCCTGTCTGACCTGCAAAATCCACCATTTAGCCTGTTATTTATGTTATTTATGTCAGGTCATTTTTTACATACTCACATAGTATTTTCCAATCTGTGACGAATGCTAAACAAGATCAGGGCTATTCCTTGACATGTCAGAGTAGTGGGGAAATTAAATTACCTCTTTGTGAGTTCCAAGTTCAATGTATCCACAAAGAGGGTGAAATGCTCCTGTTCCACAGACATAAACATGGGTTCGGTTGTAGGGCTGAAGGACCCTGATAAAATTGGCACATTCCGTCTGTTGGGAAAATAAAGATAAAGGTTAATTTCTATGTTTATTCTTCTCGTCCACATTATACATTCTACTAAGTTATAGACATAGCTTTGGCGTATTGAAACTCAAAACTACTGTAGCAGAGACTGTTTACTAAGTAGTTCAAAGCTGTGATGGCTACACTTTTGCAGTGGCTGTCTGCTGGGCAGTTCATCAATCAGACTTGCAGACCTAATTTTGCTGTAATGCTTTCAGCCACAAGAAGTTCTGTGCTCACAGCACAGTTTGGGGGATATCTGTGCAGCCTGTGTTGTAGCAAACAATACCTGCCAACAACTGGGCAGAGGTCAGAGAGCCACTGGGTGTGAGTGAACTTCCTCTGCACCAAGCATATCTTACTGATCACTTTTATTTGGTCATTTCTGAGTCCAGTGGGATGCTTGGGTCAGTCCTAGGTCTATCTGAGCTTGGTCCTTGCTGGTAAAGCAGTACAGGCAATTGCTACGTGCTGCAAGGGCTGGGAGGAAAGGCTTGCTGCAGCCTTCCCTCAAATGAAATGAAATCAGAAACGTACAAGTACTTCAGAGGGAATACACAAGATCTATTCATAAGTTCAAGCTATCACCTAAGTGAGAGGCAAACTGCAGAGACAATGTAGGAAGCAAAACCAAAATTTTTGTGATCTATGTCCAAAACAAATATTCCCTTCTCAGGACCCTTTCTTTTTTTTTCTTAGTGTAGAAATAGATCAGCCCAAATCTTCCATGTACACCAGTATCAGGATATTCCCAGTGCTCAGGAGAGGTGTTGTTTAGGTTTTGACTGCTGTAAAGATAAGGGTAGCAATAAGTTAGAGTAAAAAGTTGAAAGTCCTCAGGCAGAAAGCGAGAGATTGTTCTGAGCTGGAATCCACCTTGGTAACTGACACACTGGACAGAAATCACAAGATTTTCGGACAGAAAAGGAAGAAATTTTATTATACAGCTGGGAAATGTTTACATTTATAGTGGGCTCTGGACACATGATGTAATCTGTGCTATGCAAAAGATATGAAAGTTGTACTGTATATGTGTATGCGCCTTAAATATACTTCCTAAAGAAGATTTGTAGTTTCAGGGAAAAGCTAATCAGCCTGAGGTTTTCCTTTAGCCCTAACTGCAGCTGTCTGCAATTTAAGTTAATTTGTACTCTGCTCTGCTACTCTGTTTCTTTAATGAATTATAATAAAGTTAAACTCAGGATATTCCCAATAAAAAAAGAAGCATTTTAATGGGAAAAAGGGGGGATTTAAGCAGAGTATTGCCCGTGATATATTTCAAAAGAGAGTCCATTCCTCTCTCAGCTACATTTATTATGTACAGGAACAACTTAGCATGATTGCTGCTTACAATAATGAGTATTTTTTTCTTTAAACATTAATATTTAAATAAAAAATAGAAATGCAACATATATTTATAATTAAGAAAAAACACTCAGCATGTTAGCTCAGAAAAAGTGTGATGAGAGGTTACTAATGCATTTTGTGCATTTAGAAACAAATATATAGATATTCAACACTCTCAGCAATAATAAAAAATATACTTCATACTTACATGGGCATCTTTCCCAGCCAATTTGCACAATTCTACCTTTTCTTTTGCTGCAGGCCAGTAAATCTGTAACATAGTTAAAATAAAACAAAGATTATGAAGATTACAAATTGCCCTGTGACTGCAGATTAATTATTCCATGCATAAACATTCAAAACAGATTTATGATGTTGAAGGACTTTGCATGTATATTGAAATGAGCATGACTTCAAATGCAAGACTCCATTACAAAAAGTGAAGAGGCTTTAAATCAATTCCCCTGTTCTTTATTTATTTCATCATAGGCTATATGTACTTTTAAAAAGCATTCAGTTAATCTGGCTAAGACACCTTGTCACCATTACATGTTTCTCTCAGTTATGATGAGCCAAATCATCTGGAAACTAAACTGATTGCAAAGCACGGCAAATTACATTTGTGAGGAATGTGGTCCAGTGGACTTGGCAAAGCTGTTAAAAAAAATACTTCGCTCTTTCTGCCAATTTTCAAATGAAAAGAGTTTTGTTCAAAAAACTAAGGATAGTTTAAGGGAAATTTGTGGAACCAAAAGTACATTTGATAGAAATCAATAGTGCATGGTTAAAATATGTCACCCGTCAATACTAACTCAATTTAAGAAAATAAGATAGAAGTTTAGAGTAAAATCATGTACCTTAGATAATTGGTAGTATATACTGTTATTGTTTCTCTTTCTTCTTTAATCAGCCCTGCAGAATTCTATAAAATAGGTTTTGATGTAGATGGATCCAGATGACAAACCACTATCAGCTACTGTAACCCCAATTATGTTAGTGAATATCAACGAACAACAGCCCAGGTTCTGCCTCACTGATTTCAATTAAACAGTCAAAATTGGATATTATTGAGTATATGCTTGAATCCATTAAATTTAAAATAGGAGCTAAATACTAGTTCTTCCAGAATCATCATGCTAAATATGGATCTTCTGTACTTCTTCTTTTGACTAGAAACTCTATAGCCATTTCTCATGACTAATAATAATAACACCATAAACCACACTAATTTTTAAGCAAATATAGATTAGGAAATTGTCTCAAGTCCCAGGAACCAGTATGCAGGTTATTAGTAGTCACAGATGCTTTACAGTAGTGTTGAGTCTCCAGTCATACTTTATAAAATCTTAAATAGCAAATGCATAGGAATAAATTATAATACAAATTAGAAAAAACCCCACATCATCATGAAAGGATGCACAGTTCAATGATATGCACTAGGATTTAACTTCTGTCATACTCCCTTTCTCTCACCCTGTTGCCGGCACCTTATAGGATGTGGCTTGCCACATACACAGGCACAGTCCCACATGGGTAAGGAAAGCAAAACATGAGTGTCCTGTGTCAAATACCTTTATCACTGTCCAAAATCTATTCACTGTTTCTCTCAATTTGGAAACAGTCTTTTGACTGAACTTTCTCTTTTCTTCCCAGTGAAATTTCCTTTCTGCAAGGAAATTAATTTCCTCTCAAGTGAATTTAGTTACCTTTCTGATAAGAAGCTCTTAGTAAAGATAATGTATTTTAAGTTACTTAAACCTTAACCCTTTATAGCAATATTTATATAAAGTCAGAGATAAGACAGCATAACAGCATTTCAGCACTGGAGCAGAATTTTACTTTCCCAGAGCATTTTCTCAGAATGTCGTGACAGCATTCAGGTAGGAAAATGCAACCTGAAACCAACTGTGCCAGTGTGCCTGGATGGCACAGTGCACAATGCCAGAAAGTACAGTGCACTGCCAAAGGAAAGTACTGGGAAGATTGCAAAGCCATTGGGAAGAGCTGAAGGAACTCCAGTAAGATCATCTGGTCTCTGCCTGCGCAGAGTGGGTTGAGTCTCACTTGCAAGTTTAAGAGGTGCCAGTGAAGAAAAGCTGATGAAAAGGACCAGCTAGAGGAGTACAAGATCATGGGTCTCCAAACACATTTGGGCAAGGAGACTTGCCTGAGCTGAGATCTGATCCTCATGTCTCTTGTAACTTTATGCTGAATTCTGCCAAGATCCTTGAATCAGTAACTGAGAAGCCTCGAAGTCTTTGAGAGGTTTCAGAGATTGTCGGCCAAAGTTAGTTATTCAATTAGGTAGACAAGATGTCCCACTGCAGACTTTTGAAAATGCCCAGCTCAAATGCCACACAAGCCAGGGGGAACTGCTGCTCCTGCCATTCCTTGCTGGGACAGACTGCTGCTGTGGCTGTCCCAGGAGTTCCTTACTGGGACAGACTGCTGCTGTGGGTGCTGCAGGAGCTGCCGCTGGCACCCACTGGTTTCTGTTGCCGATTGACTGTTCTTCACTGAGGAGAGGTGGAGAGCTGCTGCTGCTGCCTTCCTTCTTCCTGCAGAGAATCTTTTTCTATATTGTATTTGCCTTTGGTTTGTTGTTTTTTGCTTTTTTTTTGTTTTTTTTTTTTTTTTTTTTGTTTTTTTTTTTTTTTTTTGTTTTTTAGTTTGTTTTGTGCTTTTTTTCAGTCACTTCTCTGCTGTGGCTGAAAAT
>JAYRBT010000042.1:7403435-7451622 GCA_036023395.1 Myiotriccus ornatus | reverse complement strand
TTTAACAAATATTAAACCTGAAACATCAGAGTAACAAGGTTCTGGTCCGTAGCAACAGCATTCCTAAAGAAGTTGTATGAAGTATCCCACAAGGCCACTTATACCAGATTTGGACCAGGTTATGAAAGGAATAACTGCTACATGAGGTAGCTGCTGCTGATAGCAGGGAGTGAGACCAATTGACCAACGTGACTCCCTCCAGCTTCAGGTCCCCAAGATAGTCACACACGCCAGCAGCAAGCACTTGAGTGTCTCATTGAGGCTGACAGCTTCCAGCAGTCCTGGGGGTTTCACTGGAGCCTCTTGCATGCTTGTTGCCACACACGTGCTTCAGCACTTCTCTATCAGTACAGTCTCCAGTAGGAGAAACCCCAAAGTACTCTCCTAGTGGCGCATGTAGCACCAGCAGGATGTGTCTGTATCAGGAGAGAAGGACATCAGCTGATCGGCATGTCTCGTAACACTCACACACTGAACTTGGGGCCTGTGAAGGAAGAGATTGCTTCCTTCCTATTTGCTGTTCCAGAGGTGGTAGAAGCACTCAGACAAAAATACACTGATTTTAAACAGCTGCTTCACGCAGCAAGAGAAGGACAGCTTTCTTCTCTCGTTTTATTCTATGTGTTAGATATTCATCACACTGATGCTTGAAGGAAGGTATGCAGTAAAGTTACAACTTTCTGGGCATCAAAATGTCATAATAAGGCTTTGTGCAGCATTTACACCATAATTCAGAAGTTCATGCTTGTTGGTATAGGTAAATTCCCCATGACAGTCCCAACTGCAATTTCCAAAGAACAAATCCAGATTGAGTTGTAAACCCAATCTGTTTTCATGTTGGTATATGCAATATATTCCCCCTGAGAAACTCTTCTCCATGAAAAACTACTCCCCCGTGTGAAAAAAAAAAAAAAATCATAACTTAGCTAAATGTGACCATGAAACTGGTACAGTAAAGAGGGCAACATGATCCAAACACACTAAAGTAAACCAGGAGACAGTCTAATCCCAGTTTTGCTATTGTCTTACTATATATGACAGCCAGGTCTCAATTTTCCCACCAGTAAAATGACAATAATGTGACCTGACTTTTTTTCTTTTTTTTTTTTTTTAAATTTTCTGTAGAACTTTGTAATTCATAGCTCAAAAATTAAAAGCAAAGAAAAACAGTAAGATCAAGGAGCACTGAGAAAACATACGACAGTGATCCAATAAGAATGTCACCCTGCTGCACAAGACAATATCATGAATGTCATGCCCCAGTGCCATAAGAGTGGGTGTTCATGGATTGCATCCTGAGAACTGGGACATTTGCCACTGCTGTATACTGACCCCAGGTCACTTCACTGAAAATCACTGCAAGCACTACAAACTTATTGAATTTCTCAGCAAACACTGGAAAGAATTTAATGCATTTTTAGTATTATTTTGCTGAAAACAAAGAGTGTTCAAATTATCAGAGAATCGTGGAATATTCTGAGTTGGAAGGGACCCACAAGGATCACCGAGTCCAACCCTTAAGTGAATGGCCTCTACAGGAATCGAACCTGCAACCTTGGCATTATTAGCACCTTGCTCTGACCAACTAAGCTAAATAACAAGGAAATGAGCTGATTTTAGCACAGCATGGTTGTATACTAGTTGCTCTCTAAATACCTCACATCTGCTGCATTCATACGTGCACTATGGGAAGTCCACAGCCTGGGTAACTGGACAGATAGTTCTCATATACAAATCCTCAGAGGAAGGTTACCCCAAGCAGTTCTTGTAAGTGGCTCCCACCATACTTGCTGTACTCTGGAATTCAGTATTTTAAAGTCATCAGGAAACAAAAGAAGCTGATACATCTAAGTTCCTCGTCTGAATTTCTCCCTGTATTTGCAGACTAACCAGGCTATCTTTGGAGCGTGTTCACCTAGCTTCCTTTTCAGCAGTTTCATCAAGGTTTATCTAACTCTCAGAAATGCTTAAGAGATCTAAAAGCCATGAATGTATCCTTAAATCTTGTTTATCTCTGCCACAGACCTTCACCTGTGGTACCATTTGCCATGTCCGCACTACACACCCACGAAAATAACTGACCAGAATTTTCAACTCCAATTCTTTCATAGATATAATTTGATACAACACTGGAAGGGGGAAGAGAAAATATGAGGTTTGTTTCAAAGTGATTTGCAACACAGCAGGAATGCCAGTGTCAGTGTATGGCAAGTTTTACTTTCATGGTACGTCAAACTGAGTAAAATGCACTGGAAGTCAGAGGGAAATAAAAGTTGTGTAGTTGGATGACGCATTCACAAACTTTTGATAGCTTAAATTTGGCAGGTGGCTCTTAAGAATGAAACCTCATATTGGAACCAAATGGGCTTTAATATTCCATCTGTCCGAGACAAAGCAACATCTCCACATGCCCTAGTTCTCCTCTGAAATTGCAATCTCCAACAAAACTCAAGTAGCAGACAATGCTTTCAGCCCTTAAGGGTTTTCTGAAAAGTACATTTTCATATGTAATTTAGGAGCATATGTGAAAGCTTAAAGAAAATGGACCAGTTGCTGATCTCATTTACACTGGATTAAATCTTTAAAGGCTTCAGTGCTTCTACACTTCTTTTTTCCACAGTGTAATCACAGCAGACTTTTGACTACTGTCTGTTTCTCCTAAAAGGAAACTGTACTCCAGGATTTTTAAGGCAAAAGGCATTGCTCCTGTCATGTTTATCATTTCAGACTAAAGACAAATCCTACCTCTGAAAAAGACAAAGACTAATACCAACAAATATTTTCAGAGAGCAGGATATTGCCCATTCTTTATAGCTAAACACAGGGGTAAAATATAAAAATGACAACGGATGTTTATGGAAACATAATTTATGGCAACAATGCAAAAGGAAATAACAGAGACACTCTCTTCCACCAAGGACTGCTGTCATTCTGGTTTCATACTGCTTTCTTCACATCTTGCCACATCTGTTGTTTTGTATCTGTAAACATTGTGGAAAATCTTTCACCTTATCTACACAGGTGCCTAAATTTAAGTCTGTCAAACAATTTCATGCACTCCAAAAGGTTTCCAGAGGTTCCAAACAAGAGTAAATATCTCAGTGGTAAGAGCCCTCCAAGGGCTAGCAAGAACAAAGTTATCACCTCTGCCTCTGGAAGTCCCTAACCTGAAGCACCATTACAGCTTTTTCTTGCGCTCTTCTTTCAGTGTCCGCTGCTGACCAGCTTTGGGGACCGGACACTAAACTTCATGGATATCCAGTAAAACCAGGCTTGTTTTATTGGAGATGATAGATAAGACGGTTTCTATGTCTATTAATCTTGGGAGGAAGCGAAATACTGCAAAACAGGTGGAAATGAGTAACCTCTGAACTGCAACACCCAGAGAAGTTCCCTGTGTTTCAAAAGCAGGGCCTCCAGTACGGATTTACTGATGGGAACTAATCCCTCATGTGTGGAGGGTCAAACTCATGACATTCCTCCTCCAGTTCCACTGGGTTTATTATAGACTTTCTCAGTCCTCATGCCTCCACTTTCTGAAATTTAGGTATCTCTAATGGTTTCCCTGTGACTCTCTGGCTTTCAGTGATGTTTCCTGGCAAGCTTTTTCTTCTGACAGGTCAAGAAAGCTTCACTCTCAGACTGTCTACAGAATTTGCTGACAGGCAGAAAGCTAAATTTATTTGAGTTTTATAATAAGCAGCACATATTTGCTTATGAAAGACCGATCCTGGTATTAATGTGGTTCAAGGCTGCAATAAACATCTCAGACTCTGATGGCAAGAACCACAGCCTTCCTTCAGTACTGGCTAAATTCCCACTGGGTTCATTCCTGATGGAGACCATGCTTATAAAGACTGACAGAACATTTCTCAGAGAAATGAATGTAAAAATCTGCTCCTGTATCTCAAGGATGCTATTTTACATAAATATGCATATGCATTTGCATATATGTTCTCCTTTTTGCAAAGACGGGTGGGTCACACTGCACAATGATAATAGTGCTGACATATAAACCCACTTGGACTCTCGGCAAGCACTGGAGTTATAGAGAGAAATTTATGTTAACCTATTTCATAAGCATTTACCCAACTGATAAATATATATTTATGCATATGTATATTTTCTCGTGAAATCCAGATAATAAACAATACAAGAGGGCATTCAAGGATGTCACAAGACAGATGCACCTGGAAATACCAAAATATAGTAGTGACTATAAACTGAGGATGCTCCAAGGGATGATAATTTGTGACCCTGAGCCAGTGCACCCTGGGACAGATGAAAACAACTTGTTCCAAAGCTGCTGTTGGGGATCTGACATGTTTATCTATTTGGCCCACATGTGGCTGTGTCTTCTAGCACTGACAGCTCCTGCAGGCTGGCAGCATTTCAAAAGCTTGTCAGCCCTTGATAGCATTCCTACTCCTGCAGAGCTGGGCGGGTCTCACTGTGGATTACCCCGTGATAATAGCGCTGACATGTAACCCCGTGTGCACTGTTAGCCAGTAGACCCACAGGAAGGGGCACCATTGCTTTGCTTCTATTTTGTGTTTACCCAGCTGACAACATTTTGTATTTAGTATTTATTTAGTTTAGGGAGTAAAATAACAAAGGCTTTAAGCAAACTCACAGGAAAATTCTATGTACCAAAGTAACGCTTCCAGCAGGATCCCAGAGCTCAGGATTCCTACAGAATCTCTTGTCCAGAATCTCAGTTTTCCAGCTTCTCATGCTATTAAATGTCTGTTTTACACTGCACTTCCACTGGTTATGGCATAAAGGTCTTCAGTAGGTCTGCTTTCTTTTCCTGAACATCTATATTTTACTCTTAAGAAAGAATCACAAATCTTCCAGTTTACAAAAAGCTCGCAGCACATGTCAAGCATGTAAGGATCTTACAAAAAAAGACTATGGCAGTCGATAATGCCCCTCCTGCAAGAGGAGCTAAAGGCTTCTATACAGGACAACTTCACAGAAATTATATCACTGCTACAGAAAGATTCTCTGTTGCTAAAATTTAGATATTTATTGACTAGAATCATTTTAGCTTTCTGCATTCATATGTAATTCTGGATGACTTTCTTATTACACTATGGTATTTACCGTTGTTTTATAATGAGGTTTGCAAGCACTGGAAACTGGATGGATTTTTTTTCAAGCTGCCAGCTAAGGAAATTTTCAACCTATTACACAATAAATTGAATAAAAACTACAATGATTTAAGAAGCTGGGACTCCAGCAGAAATATTGATTTATTTCATCAGGAAAAATACACCAGGAAATAATGCCATAACTTAATAGATGTAAGTCAAATTAACCAATTTAGGTAAATAAATAGGTTGTAAAAAGGAAGCTATTAAATTTTATATATGTATACATTAGAGAAGGGAGCAGGATACAATGCTTCAGATGCTTCTTTGAATAGTATTCCAGAAATGTCTTAATATAGAGCATTAAACTCTACAAAATAATCTTGCCAAGTAATTATATCCACATATGAGAATAAACTGTTGGGGGATCCTGGCTTGGCTTTTGGAGGTATCAGTAGCTCCTAATAAAACAAATATCTGAAATTGAGAGCTTTATTAAAGTAAGCTGAATCTATCCAGCATAGTGCATTTTTAAAATTCATGTTCAGTTTTGTTTTAAAGAAAGAAAACCCCAAACTATGCATAATCTTGCATTCTAGTCTCAAAGCTGTTACACTTCTCTTGCCCCCTCAACTTGCTTTTAACCCTCCTTCCTCGAAGTCATTAATAAATGCATCATTTATAGGCAGAAACTTAATATTCTAATCAATTACTACTCATTTTAGTGGCTGTGTATAAGCAGATTATTTTTTCCAGACGACTCTTACTCCAGAGGAGTACAAAGGACACACTTCAGACCCTTGTAGTCCCAACATGTGTGGTTTCCTCACACTGGGAAAGCCTGGACGCGAGCCGCCTGGCCTGGAGCCAACCCAAACCACGGTCAGTCTAAACACAGCACAGGCAAACGCTACTTTCTAACACTTTGCTGCTACTGGAGAGTATCCTTGAGCATTGAAACCTCGTCAGGGACTGAAATTTATACACGGCTTCTCACGCAGCTTCCTTCATCTCATCCCTTCCCTCCACCAGCAAGATTCCACCAGCCAAGCACAGAGGAATCAAAGAGAAACACTTGTGTGATATTGCCTTGTGTTACCTGGGCATTTATGCAAGAAGATAATTTTGTAAAATTGGTAAATGCAAAAATCTTCAAAATTAGCCCACCAGGATGCTTTTCAGGGCTTCTCAGTCAGTTTTACCTGTTTAAATATATTTTTCCCTTAGTGTGTTTTTCTGAAAAGTTAAATATTACCTGAATGGTTAAACTAAGAAATATTTTAATGTGCACACAATCATTCCTTTAGTCCAGATACGCAAAAAGTTGGGAATTTTGTTCCCTCCTTTTAGGTTACCACAGGTGTGTGGGCACACATTCTCTATTCAGCTTACCAAATGCAAATTTTCCTTCCAGTACGAAGTGAGTCTTTGTTCTACAACATCTATACCAAATGGCACTGACTGATTGTACTTTAGTTCTCTGGCTCCATCTGTGTTTTGCTCTTCCTGGAAAGCACAACGTCCACAATGATCAGTGGTGGTTTGGCTGAAGGGAAAATGTCACCAGCTTGGATGGAGGGGTGGCACTCACAGGGTGCCGCCACCTCCGGCAAGGTCCGGACTCATAAAGCCCCACTGAACATAATAGGAAGTGACAGCACGCAGCATCTCTCAGGAGGCAAGCAGCATCCCACAGAAACAGAAACCTGCTTTTCACACAAACAAAATTTGTTTTCTGTGGAAAACCTACACCAGAAATCAATTTGCAGCCTGAAAATCTGCAATTATAATTAATAGTGCTGTTATTAATGCAATATCCTGAGGGGGTGGTTTATAAGTCATCTACTGAGATAACAGAAGCAAGGCAAGTATTTGATAAAACATCCCAGGGAAGAAATTTCCTACAGTACTTGGAATCTGAGTTTTAACAAAACTGGCACGGGCAGCATTGCAGAAGTCAAGATAAGAAATAAGATATTCAGCCTGGTACTCCATTTCTTCTATACAACGACAGCAAGTGTTGTGCTCAAACATGTGGGCAAAATAGTCTCTTGTTCCACCTGTTCAGCTCTGCCTGCAGTCGCATTAATTCGGGGTCAGTTACCTCTTCAGAGCTGACAGCAGAACACAGTAACTTAAAACCCCCTTATGGCGCTTAAAGAAAATATCAAACACAGCTGAGAATTTACATTTTCTTCATATCTGGAAGAAGCAGGAAACCAGTTTTCATGTGTTCCTGTGCAAGCATCTGGTTTTTACTCATAGCAGTCAATTGTGCTTAGAAAAGCTCCAGTTCAACATGTCTGCTAGAAATACTGAAGCCTAAATTACCATCTTATTATCTGGAGTTAACACATTGTCACAGGGCATGGGCAAGGGAGTACAGCAGATCCCAGTGGAAGCTTCTCCTATCACTGTCAATTTTAGGTATTAACACAAATATTAATATTAACATTGCCACTTACATTTTCCTATAATTTAAATCATCCAAATTGCCTGTGCTCTGTTCAAGATTACAGGAGAGTAATCCCAGTGATGTGAGAAAGTAATGAAAAAGCTGTCTTCAGTTATTTTCTTTCAAGTACTTTTAATCATATAGGGTAACCATGACCAGAGAAACTGAGAAGTGAACACTCTGAGCTGCATTTTTCCTGTTTGCTGATATTTTGATGCTATTTTGATGCACTGCAGGACACTTCCAGGTAGCTGATCTCTTGTAGGGCATCAGTTGCACAGATCATATAGCATGAGAAATTCAACTGAACGAAGATATTCTGTATAACCATGGGAGGTGAGATTATCAAATCCTGGTAAACTGCAGTGCACAATGAATCTGCATTTACAAGTCAATAAATAAACAAACAAATAAAAGGATTTAACAAAATTTAACTTAGGAGATAAACTCTGCAGAAAATACACTGACCTTTTTCACATTTTTGTTTAAATCAACCAAGTTGAGTTGGAAGATGTGGTCTTTAGCCCCAATTAGCAGCCGGCCCCTCTCCTCATCTAGCAGCAGGGTTTGAAAATCAAGCCCCTCTGTAGATCCCAGGAATGGGATGCAGCTGTTTGAAAGCAGCAAGTCTGTGGGAAAATGAAGAAAGTCTTTATAATCAAAATGTTGATATATGACTCATTGGTATCTTTTATAAATATATGCAACCAGCACAGAGTATACTAGTGAGATAACTGCAGTCTTTCAAGAGTCATAATACAATTCCTGTTAACTTTGGGTTACTTTGGTTTGGTTTTTTTTCACTTCCAAACTGGGTAATATTTACTTCTACAAAACATTTTTCTGTATAAAATTTTCTTAATCCATTATCTCTATGGCATAAAGGAATCGGAAATTAAAAAAAAATAGAAACAAAAAAAGACAAATCTTTGCAAAACGTGTGTTATCTCTTTCCTTCATTCTAAGAAAACTAATGGACATTTATACCATCATACCCAGGGTTACACATGACCAAGGATCAATTTCTCAACATATTTTGCCCTCCAGATATAAAGCAGCAAAGAAGGTCAATGTTAGTCATGACTAGTTACAAGTAGGAAACAGTGGTTAGAAGTGTCAGGCATTAGAGACTCACAGAATGCTTTGAGTTGGAAGGGACATTTGAAGATCATCCACTTCAACCCCCTCACTATGAGGAGGAACATCTCTTACTAGATCAGCTAGCTCAAAGCCCCTTCTGACATGGCCTTGAACAATTCCAGGGATGGGGCATCCACAGCTTCTCTGGGCAACCTGCACCAGTGTCTCACCACCCTCATCAAAGAAAATGCTTCCTTATGTCCAATTTCAATCCACTGTCTTTCAATTTAAAACTACTGCCCCTTGTTCTGTCACTACAGGCTTCGGTAAAACATCTTCCTTTATCTTTTTATAAGCCCCCTTTATATCCTGAAAGGTCACAATAAGGTCTCTTCAGAGCCTTCTCTCCTCCAGGCTGATGAGCCCCAACTCTCTCAGCCTGTCTTCACAGGTAAGGTGCTAAAGCCTTCTGATCATTTTTGTGATCCTCTTCCAGACTCATTCCAACAGTTCCATGTCTTTCTTGAATTGGGTACCCCAGAAATGAGTGTAGTACTGCAAGTGGGGTCTCACCAGAGCAGACTAGAGAGGCAGAATACCCTTCCTCAACCTGCTGGCCACGCTTCCTGTGGTACAGCCCAGGACAGTTGGCTTTCTGGTCTGTGAGCACACATTGCTGGCTCATATCCAGTCTTTTATCCACCAGTATGTCCAAGTCCTTGTCTACAGGGCTGCACTCAATCTATTCATCACTCAAACTATTAATCTCGTGGTCTGTGTTGATATTTAGGACTGCCATGAACTAGGTGCAGGATCTTACACTTGGCCTTTTTGAACTTCACCTGGTCCACATGGGCCTCCTCCTCCAGTTGATCAAGGGATCTTCAAAGATCATTTATTTCAATTAAATAAAGATGGTATACTAAGGGGAACATCCAGTAGTAACATCTTTAAGATCCCTATTAAAAACACACTTTGACACTTAAGTTTTACTGTGAATTAATAGTGGCTTCAAATCTCTTCCAAAAGGTAATTAAGAAAAATCATGTTACTCTATGAAACTAATGAAAGAATTTACTTCTGTAAAAAAGCTGAAAGGCTGCAAAGTAAAAAGTCTGTACAATTTTTCTTAATGAATACTCTGGTAATTCTGAGTGAAGACACAAACAACATACAGAAAAGAGCACAAGTAAAGTTAAGTCTTGTTGGGTAGTCATTAATTTGGGGCAAAAAAATAAAATTGTGAATCAGTTCTTCCACAAGCAAACTGTCCAAGCTAAACAGTTCAGAAACATCAAAGAGAAAGGCAAATCCTGTATTTAACTGAACGTAAAAATAAGGGTATTTCCACCTTCCTGGCACTTCCATAGCCTTCCTGTTAGAGAAACCAGATTTATGGCACAAGATATTTACACTTCCTGATCGTGATGGGAATTAGGACAAGTGTTTTGCAGAAAAACTCCTGAATGAAATGAAGGAAAAGAAACAAAAACAAACATACAAATGTTTTTCTACAAGGTCTCTCACAAACCATGTGACAAGCAAAGCAAAGATTAAATTCTGTTGCTGGCTAATAAACAGCATTGTGGGAGGAAAAATATTTTATCATTATTAATCTGACTACCTGGCATATAATTATGACAATTACTTTTTTTGGCTCAGTTACTTCTACTTAGGTTTGTGTGGTTTTGTCTGGCTCACTGCAGAATGTTGTCACAATAAAATCTGAAAACAAATTGTCTTCTATTGCAGCTCGTATTCCCCTAGGTGAGATTTATTTGGCAGTACTTTGGAAAAACGTCTTACTTCATATTGAAAAATTAAATCCAGTGTTAAGCACTACACTGCTTTACACCAGTAATGATCTTTCTCACATATCTTTTCGGAAGACAAAGATGTCAGGGCTTATTTTCTAAATTAGTAACACTTTAAAAGATCTGGTTATTAATTGACAGCGAGATCACTTAGGAGCAACTTATGGTTACCATGGTACTATAAAAACCTCAGTGCCTTCCAAACTGCTTCTTACACTGGAGCTGGCTGATGAACAGCCTGGCTGAAGAATGACCAAGCCAGTGTAATAAAGAAATATATTTTTTTTAAGAAGGAGAAAGAAACACAACTTCTGAAGCTTAGCTCACTGCACTAGTGTGCTTTCACCCAACAAGACATATAGATGTACTGCTCCTGACATTTGCTGTAACGGTTCTTTCCCTCCTGACACATGTTGTAACTGGGTTTTCTCTTACAGAACAGCCATTTTGAGAGAAACTCATTATGAATATTTTGTTTGTGATGTAGATGTGTCTTCATTAGTTGTCATTCTCAGTACAAACCTCCTCCCTTGCTTTTTTCTGACTGGGATTGTCAGAATATGATGGAACTGTTTATTGGGAAGGAGTTCTCTGATGCTGATCACAGCACAGCAGGAGGTTTTAGCTCCCTTGGGCTATTAAAATTCTTAAATACTGTTTATCAGCTGAGCATTGCTGGAGCACATAATTTCTGCGTAATCACCTTTCTTTTCTCCACCCATGATGGAAGAGCTGGCTGCATTACTGGGTTATCTGATCCACTGTATATAATAATAAAAAATGTCTTAGAAATTCTGCAGTCTAGATTAAATCCCAATTTCACAGCTCTGTGTCCCAATTAGTACACAGGATGGAGGGAAGCAGAGGAATACAGGATCACAATATCAACTGATTTAATCATTCACAGGCATTAACACGAATAAACAGGAGAGACTCATGAATTTCACAGGCTACTGTGTTTCAGCAATCCATATCACTCTGTTACTTCTAAATCTCTTGTGATGACAAGTTTCCAGCCATACCATAGTGCTCGCCTGTGAGACACGAGTAAATAAGATGCAGAATATGAGGGAAAATTCCTTTGCATCTCCAGCCATGGGAATTTGATCTGAGGAAGGATAAATGATATGTTTGTGCAAATGCTCTAAAACACTTTCACTGCTTAGAGTCATGCAAAGCATGGGCCTTTGCAAGGGTGTCACTTGCCAAAGTACAGACTTGATTCTCCACATACCTGAAAGATGATGACTGAGACTGCTCTCCACTTCCCATTTCATTCTTATTTAGAAGGAATGATCTCTGAAGTGACCATCCCAAGTGGACATTTGTCATCTCTTGCTTAACACTTACAGAATTACTCAGTGAAAAAACCACCTGGTACAGCTACAACAGTGAGAGAAAAAGCTGCCTCATGACTGAAATGCTCAAGTGGGAATGAGCCCTGCCTGCTGCCTTGTGCAGTTATTTGTTTCACTACATCATTAGGAAAACATCTGTAAAATATTCCAGATTGAAATGACAGAACTACACTCTGCTTTCTTACTGACACAAATGACAACACAAGCTGCAAAGTGGTGAAGAATCACGTTTGGTTAGTTATTTACTAACTATTGAAAACAGCTTGGAAATAAGACTCTGAGCACAACCACTGATAAGATTAAAACTGAAACATGACCTAATAAAATTTGTCAAGGAAACATTAACAGAGAATTGATTAAATTACCCGCAAATTAATCACTGTTCTCACTCTATAAAACACCACAATCCGACCTTAGGTATTGAAATTTCTCTTCACAGTGAGATATATTTACTATCACCAAGGATATTACACTGGAAAAATTTACTGTGAAAAGCACATTTCCCAATGATTTTCAAGCTTAAAGCAAGCTGTTGATTTGCATCACTGCATCTCTGTAGCCTGGCTAGCATAGAACCAGCATTTTCACAAGGCACAGAAACAAAGTTAGTTACAGGGATGGTCTTTCATGAGTAATGTTCAACACTAGTGTGTAGTCTGCATTTGCTGTTTTACTGAAAATTAAGTACTTTTTTCCAGTCTAGTGATTAAATTAGTATTAAAATAACTCCCTTTCTGGGTTAATAATTCACTGCTGAGTGGTAGAAGCTGAAATAGTGACTGAGTTGTATTCATTTAGCACAGCATTTCAGTGGACTTGGCTCACAGCAACATGACTATTGCATATTTAAATAATGTCCAGCAACAGAGCCACAGCATAAAGGCTTCTCAAGAAGAAGTATTATTCTGTTCTGATAATATGAATTTACATTTATAATGCATATTTAAACTTCTTAGCCTCAAGTCACATATGTGGCAACCATGCTGCCATGCCTCAACTCCAGCATGGTGTAAGCATGAAGCAATCTGTAACCACTTGGCTGAAACTCAGAATTGCCTTTGTGGCCAGCTGCAGACGAGCCATGCCTAAATTAGCAGAAAAGGAACACTTCAACCTCTTTCAAAACAGCCACACCTAATGATACTTTTGAATTACCCTGAATTTAAAGGCTGTATAATTTTTATATACAGTAAAGAACAACTGTCACATCACTTTCCTCTAGATAGGAGCAAGTCCTTTATTAGAGAATACCCATGAAGACTTACATGGATATTGTAGAAATTCTGAACTAAATTTCTGGGATAAAGAAATGTCAGTATAGCATGAATACGACCATTTAGAGAATTTCTAAAGTATTCTGAGTTTAAAAGATCCAATTGAACCCAGATGTATTTCTTCACAACAAATTCCCATCATTATATTGCCCTTGCCTTCAAAATACGAGCAACCTTTCATTTCAGACTTTTATTTCCTTCAGAATGATGCATAAATGGTTAGAGTATCTGCAAGCACCTGCACCCGCACTTTTCAACTAACTGCATCTTCAGAGGGACTTCTGAAATAGAGCATTCTCTAGAGATAAACACGTTACCTTGAGGCAAGACAGAGAATTTTGCTACATCTTATGGCCCATATATCTGTGGCCAGATAAAACAGCAACAGGCTGTCCTGCTACTTTTGCTCATCCTCTCTGGTTGCAACTGTACAAAACATGGCACAGCTTTAAATTCTCATTCAGTTTGTGCTTTGTTGATGAAGGAAGTAGGAAGTAAGATAAACTGACTTTGTTTCACACTTGGAGCAAATGAGAATTTTGTTGTGGATTTCAGTGTCCAGGATTTAAACCTGTAAGGAATTTTCTGAAGTAAATCCAAGGTACAGTTGGCTACAGAAACCCGGATCTGACTAAGAGACACTACTGACACTACTGACAAGTGCTGACAGTTCTCTTCATAGGATTCATTTTATTCAAACCTGCTTTCTCAGGCTGTGCATCTGTCACCAGGACTTGCTCCATTCAGCCTACAGCTGTTATAGATGAAAGATGTTTTTAAATCAGTCTGATATCTTAACAATACTTCCACTTTAACATTTTTCTCACTGTATTCAAATGTGTGCCAGCTTCCTAAGGAAGGTAATGTTCATAACAAAGTAGACAAGACTCTCATACAAAAAAAAATGGGAGACCTGGAACTGTAGTGGCATGAACAACTCTGGTGTAATACCAAGGTCAGATGACATGGGCCTGAAAAATACAATAATATTGACACTGACAGGCTGAGGAGAGACACAAAGCACTGTGAGGTATTCCTGAAGAAGGTGAATTGATGGTGAAAAGAAGAGTTAACACCAAACAGATGTACTTGTTCAGTTACTTCATTAGTGCCTCCATTTTCAAGACTTAAGAGAACATCTCAGCGACAGAAAAAATCCAAATTTGTAGTCTGTCACTGCTAATATTAAATACTATTTGTGATTTTCACACCAGTGTCATTTTATACTACACACCAGTTATAACCAGCACCTGAGTAACACAATTTTTATGAAAACACTGAATAGCTGTACATTCCACCCTTCCCTTTCTGCTGCATGCTCCACAATGCACTTGCACTTGCATCAAAACTCAGAGCCAGACCCTCAGTTTAACCACCTGCAAAATTTTATCAGTGGAAAATCTAGCCCTGGATGTAGAGCAAGAAGCCGTGGGGATCATGCTTCTCCCTGACTCCAAGCATTGCTACAGAGGCCACACAAGCTGTATGGTCTGGCTGTAAAGCTAAATAAGACACAAAGTCCTAATGGCACATGCTCTTGTGAAAGGGGTTGACGAGAACCGGAGATAGTGCACGAGCAAGGGTGGGTCCATGCACCTGGGAGCAGATGAGGGGGGAAAAAAGTGGGTATGGGGAGAAGGGAGTATGTTTGGAGAGAAGGAAGCAGTTGTCCTCCTTCCAGAAACAGCGTATTGTAATGTTGGCTCAGCTGCCATGAAACCACCATCTGAGAGAGTCTGTAACATCTCTTAAGTGCTGATGCCCCTTCAATGCCCTTCACACCGTCCCTCCTGAGAGCAAGGACGTTTCCCCAGAACTGGCTTCGAAAAGCTCTTCTGGTTTCTTGACTCAACCAAGATACATTCAGATGGACAAGCAGGCAGAGCAGAAACAGTAAAGGAGGTGAAACCAGGTCTGGGAAACAATAATCAGCTCACGAGTGTGACTTGATACCTGGGGAGCAAAGGCATTATTTGGCTGGGCTGAAGGGGCTGTGGAGCGAGCAGTGCCTGCACAGGAAAGGAGGCAAAGGCCAGGGACCTCTGCGAGCAAATTCACCTGTCAGTGTCACAAAGATTTCTGCTGCTGGCAGCAAAACTGCTTTAGGAGGTTCCTGCTTGCTCTCCCCACATGCAACTGCTTGTTCCTGTCCCCACAGGGAGGTTCCCTGTCTGACATGGGCCAGATAAGCTTTCTTTCCCATGCTCTGAATGAGGAAGGGGAACTTTTGTAAGAAGAGAGTGGGAGGATTAATTCATATTTTAGATGTTTCTACCATCATGACTTCTGGTTAACAAAGCAAAATTAATAGCCCTGCTCTGAAGTGCTACAGAAGTGCAGTACAGACGTGCGACTGCTGCAGGGAATCATCGTTTAAGTCACTTAGTCATTTTTTCAGAAAGCCGCATCAGATGGACCTTCTCTAAGAAAATGTGGTTTAAACATAAAGAATGACTGTTTTCAGGAAATTTCAAAAGGCTTCGAGATTTTTTATTATTTTTCTTTTTTTTTTTTTCCTGTTTTCCACACACACATATATATATTTATATTATTGAAAAGCAAGCAAGAAAGCCAGCAAGTAAAGCAAGGTAGATAAATTGGCTAATGCAAAGGTAGGTTTGCAAAACAGTTTTGCACTGGCAGTAGCAAAGAACCCCTTGAAGCAATGAAAATAAACCCAATTCCCATTCTAATACCTTGAACTAGACTACATATTTACTACGGTAAACTAGATTTACTATGGCAAATATAACTAGGCTACATATTTTCCTGTGGTAAAATGAATTAGAATTATCAGTTATGCTTTCTGATATTGACATGAATTGATTTCTTAAAAGCCATTAAAAATAGAGGTCACTGAATGTCAGCATTAATTCCCTAACAAACTAGGTTTTTGTCTTGGAGGTGTGCCAAGCAACCTCTACCAAATTTGAGGCACGCGTGCAGATGTTCAGGTGGACCCAGGATACGCTCTGCAGACTTGGGTAACATTGCAACAGCACCATAGTTACTAAAAGTGACAGGGCAAAGGATCTATCTCAAAGATGTGTGTCTGCACAATGAAACCATGTGCTGCAGCATATTAGTTCCAAAGCAACAGGAAAGCAGGTTCGAAGCTCCAGCTTCTACAAAGTGCACACCCATCAATCGATCTGGAATTGGCCCCCAGAGATTCCCTTTACTAAGCAAGCAGGAGCCCCTCCCAACTTAATTTCAAATATTAAATTGGGTGACATGACCTGTGGATGCTCATAGCATATAAGTATAAGCTTTTATTTCACATTGTTGGCAGGTCATTTTTTATTATTAATATTTATACCCGTTATGTCATGTAGGCTAAGGTTGTGTTATATATTTAATGAGATATATTTTTCAAGGAAATCCAGTGTGCATGGATGATGCAGAGAATTTGTAAAGTCACCCTAATCATGCCAAATAAAATAAACACAAAATTTCAGTGTCTTCAGTAACCTCTCAGCTGTCAAACTCCATGGTTCAGCAGCACACCACTTTGGGACAGCCAGGATTTGGATCACAAAATAGAGTGTCTATTTTCTCAAAAAAGGTATCTCTGTCATTCCAATCCCTGTTGAAATGTTTCTGTTAAGCAGTCAGACAATCCCTCTGACTTATCCGACAGTACACTGGCATGATAAAGGAAATTTTGTCTCTTTCTGCTACCTTTTGTGTATTTATCTCCAAAGGACTCTGAGTACATAACAGTCCTCTCCTTAATCCCTCAGCCACTCTGAGGAACTCATCTATAAGTGGAACAGCAGAAATTGGGAGGGAGGAAAGGGAAATAGGATGTGACTCGAGGACATGCGTGGTGACCACAGATGTCCACTGCTAGACAGACACTGACGTCAGGAGGATCAGGCCCTCAAATTAGTGCATAGAAAGAGAACAGGGTTGGGAATTTTGAAACTCCTCTGACTTGGATTTACTTAACAAATGTCATTAGTAAAAATGCAATTAAAAAATAGAGTTTTGAAAGAACCTTCTTCAAAGCTGATGCCACTGATCATGTATCTTCCCTGCATTCTTCTAGGGAAGCAGTTTTTTACATTGTCCCATCCTCCTTTCTACAAGGCACCAATCATTCTTCCTTTTTGTGTTTTTTGCTCTCATCTTTTGAGATTTAATAAAGTCAACATTCACCAGAATAGTTTGGTATTTTGTGAACACAATTCTTTTTTTATCCAATTGAGGCCCTATTGTGATTTTTTCATGAAAAAATGAAAACTGTTTTGAGCTACAGTTTACACTGTTAAGAGGTTGATACGGGTCAGTTCTCTAAGGTTATTCTTAGTTCAACTGCTATGTAAACTGTTGATGTCACTGACTGGAGGCTGCTCTCCAGGACATTATATATATGATAATTATATGACAGAAAATACAACATATAGTTGGATCTGACCTTCAAGTTCACTAGTGCAAAAAAAAAAAAAAAAATTCTGTAAGAAACTTGCTGTTTTTCCCATTACTAAAATGTTATAAATGCCTTCAAGTTTATACTTAGTCTATAGCACATACAAAAGTCTTTCCTCACACGGACAGCAGTGCCCCATCCATCTTCAAGCTAGGGTACATTGTAAGTCTCAATGATCACTGCCTCCAGAAAGCATTTTTGAGACAAAACAGGCAAACTCTTTTGCAAAAGCGTTTGCATAACTAGACAATCATCCAAAAGTAGGATCTTCACTCTCACATAAACATTTTGCTTCTCTGCAAAACAATCTGAGACAGATTTTTCTGAGAAATAACAAATCATTAAAAATGAATTAAACAACAAATAAGGGATTCAAGAAAAGCACCACTTCCTCATTCTGCCCACTCTGCTTGATCTTAATGAGCATTCAGATTTAGAGCTGCTGATATTGCCACAAGAGCAGGCTTTTGTTGGTTTTAGTTTTGTTTCCTGTAGAGCAAGCGCAGCTGCAAAATGCAAGCTTATTTCTAGGCTTATTTATACATCACCAGTTCCAACCATTCATAGTTGTGCAACACCCCATCGGGGTACTGGGATTACTGCAGTGTCACAGACAGTTTAAGTGAGGCTCATGGAGCTGTACAATTGTAACTATGTTTTATATGTATAATGAAACGATGCATGACATGGACGTAAGCCAGCTATACTGAAACAGAACAAACTAACTGCTCTGATGAAACAGTTAAGCATCTCATCAGTTATAAAATCAAACAGGTTTAAAGCAAAAACTATACAGAGAACAGGATGCTTGACATTGTAAAGTAGCATGTTCAAAGGGTCATTTTTAGAACATTAAGGAAATGTACTCATCCAGTCAAGTTCTCAAAAGAATTCCTGGCACCAAAATGTTCTCCTCTGTTTGCTTTTTCACCATGTTGTAAGAATGGATCACTCTTAGGGGGAAATTCTTAGGGGGAAGAAAATGCTGTGTGTGAAACACTGCATGAAAGTAAACAATCCTTAAACGTGGCTAATTTCCACGTGGAACTCATGATTTAGCATTGTCATCCTTCAGTAGAAGAGAAAGAACTGTCTGTCTTTAGTTTACTTATTTAAGGTTAAAAAAGAGAGGAGTGTAAACTTGATCCTGCTTCAATTTACTTCAGTGGCAAAGCTCTTGCCATGACTTTAGTGGGAGTGAGACTGCATCTTAATTCATTCAATATGGAGAAGAACAAATCAGCTGAAAATAATATTCTTGTTTATTAGATATAAATTACTACCATAGCTGTTTTTAACAGTGTTAAGTAAGTCCTGTTTTAAAAGCCGAAGGTTGCCTTCAGTTGTGCCTTTTCCTATGTACTGTGTCACAATGGAGGATCCTGGTCCTCTGCCCAACTCACCACTGCTCACAGCAAGCATGGCTCACTCTGGGACATGGCCACATTCCCACGTGGAAATGATGTATGCTTGTGGATGTCAGTGTGGATATGTCACTGGTGACAATATCCAAATCTGGGCTGGGACATCCCCTCCAGCCAAGAAACCGGGGTGAACAATTTAGTCACATAAATGCATTCATCGAGAACACAACTACACTTATAAGAGGTCCACGAAAAGCAACAAATTAAAGTGAATCAATAGGTTAAATTTGTTATTAGGGATCTGCATTTCTACTGCGAAATTTTAAGATAGCCACAAATTGAAAGAAGTTGAATTTTATTACTTTTTTTCCTAGAAGGCAATCAACCTTCTGGTCTGGCTATTCACTACCTCTCCCTATAAAGTAAAACCCGCAAACACACACACAAAACCTGTATGAAAGTACCTGTCAATGAATCAGCAAAGATTATTACTCAAAAGATAGACAGAAATAAGACTGTGTATATTGTATGAATTAAACATGTCCACACCTGTAAATTAGGACACAGACCCTCCTGTTCTTTAGTAACAGAACTGATGTTCTCCTGTAAATGACATTAATGAATGAGACTGGTTTATGAAAACCTTCTGCATTTGCTGTGGAGGTCAAGATGAGGATGTTAAATGAGGTAGTAGACAATGAGAATGTGCTGCTTAGGGAATCTGAATGTCCCTTCTCTGCTTGGGGAGTTCTACAGTTTGCATGAAGGTCACAGGGTATCTTCAGCTACATGACAATTACTAATAAATACACACTGTTGTTCTGAGACTGAACACAGTGCTATACAAAGAGTATTAAAATATGGAATATTAACCAAAAATCCCCTGATTTTCTAAAGATGGTAATCTTCTATGAGAAGACAGTTTGTTACCTTCTCCTAATATTAAACATAACATAAATATAACATAATAAGAATAACTCATAATGTTGTAAAGATATTTAAAGAAATATCAAAAGTGCAGTCATAATTTCTGACATATCAATGACATGAACCCGTACCTAAAAGCTAAAGACTAAGTGAAGAAGATAAAAAGAAATGTTGAAGAATTATTCAATTAATCAATCAGGGAAAATGTGGGAATAGGGGATGTGGTATGTGATTAAAGATCATGATGTATTATATTAACACAGGTGGAAAATATACGTGTTACAAGGTAGTGTAATCTAACTGTATGTGGTTTTAGTTTTATGTGTGCATGATTTTTTTAAAATACATTTTTAGAAAATGAGGCAAACAATAATGGAAATCTATCATATGACATTATATTGATTCCTTGACTGGAATATCTGTACCTTAACATTTTCAGCATGAATTTCCACCCCTTAAGTTATTTCACTAACTTCCATAGAAAGAAGCTCTAAAATTTTAATTGCTGCCTGAATGCTAAGAAGCTGTGACGCACTGTGGTTTATTGAAGCACTCTTGTGGTTATAGACACTTCTTTTAGCTACCCCACCCTCTCCCTCTTCCTTGATCCACCACTGACTTTTTCTCTCTCTCTTTCTCTCTTCTCTCCTCTGTGTTCCTTTAATACCATTCCCTCTTTTTATTTATCTCTTTCTGTCTCCCCCCGCTTCTTCATCCTCAGCATTCATCACCTGGCATTCCCTTTCTTCTCCTTAGTGCTACAGGGCATGGGAAGAAGAAGTTTCCCAGCCCTCAGCCGAGGTGTGCTGGGCTGTGGCTGGGAGATGCAGTAACTGCAGAGCAAATCCTGCTTGCTTCCAGCTTTCCTGCCCCAGCGAATGCTCAGCTCTTCTGGGAAGATGGAACTACGCCATTCCATAAACACATTGCACCTGGAAGGGGATGAAACCTTCCCTTCAAAGACACATGTGTGACCAGGTCTTTGAAGCTGCCTGATGTGGCCAGTTTTGGTCAAAAGAAGGATAGAGCCCTGTATGCTCCTCCTCATGATATTTCAAGTCTCAGTTCCAAAGAACAGAGATGCCAGGACTTGTCACTGACAGAACTGTAACAGTTTTATGAGAACTGGCAACACAGTTCATTTCCCCTACATCTTATTCTCAGAAACCTTGGAATTATTCTGGCTGAAATACTTAAGAGAGGAAGGTAGACTTAATTCTGACTATTAAATAGTCAGGAGATCTGGCATGCTGTTATCAACAACAAAAATATGATTTAATTACAACAAGTCATACTGACAACATTTACAACATATAAGTATGAAAAAGTAGTAGTAATTTTTTTCTTGTTCCATGTGGAAATAGAAAAATACACCCCCTCCCACTAATAAAAAAGTAAAAGAAGGCACAATAAATTCTGATAATTCTCTTTCTTCTGGATTTTCAGTTCCATCACTGCTCTCCAAATTAAGATTTATGTGTCACTTTTTATCTGTATCTGTTGTTGATTTCTCCCCCCCTGCAGGGATATAGGTGGATAGGTTTGGACAGGAAACTGTATCCCTCAAGCCAAACTGAAAGGTTTATAAAGCTGCTAATAAAACTTTGGGTCAGGGCCTAAATATCAATCATCCACTCATTGTCTTTTTAAATGAGCTCAGGCATTTTCCCAACCACTCCCAGCAGGTCTCTGCCACTATTTAAACTAAGATTTCAGCCATTTCATTTTTCCCCATGTTGACCTCAATAATTTTTCTTTCCCCCCCCCGATCCTTACCTGCCAAATGCATCCATCAGGATTTTGCCAAAGGCTATCTGCTTTTGAAGTTGCGAGGAATTCACTAATCGTTGAGTGTCAAATCCACAATAAATGCCATCACCATATGGTATATGCTGCTTTGGGGAATTATCTCAAAAGGCCTGGCTGTGAGAAGGCTGGCTGTACGTTAGGAGGGGTTTATTGCTAACTTTCATAACTCATGTCAGGTTCTTTCACTTTCTGTATTCATTGGCTTCAGTGAGTGCAACTGTTTCCTGAATTTATAAAAATGTTGTCAAGATCCCTTGATCTCCCTTCCTCTGTCTCTCTCGCAGAAACACATCCAAACACATCCATACACAGTGGAATAGCGAAAGCACAGTGGCACACAAATCTAGCAAAAGAGAAGCTTGTAAATAAATAGCATGTCACTCTGCTTACTCAATAAATTCCTCAGTGTGCTAAACTCATGATAAACATATCATAAGCCCTGACAAAGGCTTTACTGCCTGTCCCATCACACCACCATGAGTGAAATTCTGCAATGCATAGGAAGACGTAAGTTTGAAAAACAGAGCAGAAATAGCTCCCATAAGGGCAGAGTGCTGACATAGCTGAAGAATAACTAACTGGAGAGCATTTGTTTTAGTTAAAGACAATATCGGTGACATATCTCCGTGCCTGTGGTGTACTGTCCCTTCAAAGCAACAAGAAATCTACCTTCTATAAAAAATTGTCCATTAATACATAAATACATCTGTCTGAAAGCCTCAGTCTCTAACATTCTCAACAAGAACTACACAAAGGATCAAGAAATTCCACAGATAAACATGTTTTTGTGATTCAAAGTGGTAAGGGAAAAGAAAAACGCACATCAAGAATACAAAAAAATCCTACAAAAATAAATGACATTGCCCTTTGAAAAACTTGGGGTAGGTTTGTCGACTTTCTCTGATGCTCTAGGAAGGTGTGAATGTTCTCCATGTCCCACCTCATCTCTACTAGCCACATGGGAATGTCTCCAATGGGCCTCAGGGTGTTTCAAGTAGCACTAGAAGCTTATATTTAGGCAGTGGCTCCCCTCTAATTTATGGATAGTATATTAACATCCTCTTGGAGAAAAGAGAAATAATGGTTTAAAAAGGCAGTTATGTTTCAGAAACACATGACCCTACAAACACACACACACAAAAGAGAATTTAATATTGTCCCTATGCAGAATTCATCCATCTTTAGGGTTTCTATTATGCATTTCTGGGAACTGTAGTGACAGTGTTTTGCTTTCCTGGTTAATAATACTAATGAACTGCTGGCAACATGACATCAAAACAAAAGTGGCAGAATCAGAAAAACTACTGAAAAGTTTACCTTTATAGGAAAGCTTCAGTCTTGGGATATTTTGTTTTAACGTTCCAGTGACTGGAAGGAACAGCATCACTAAAGATAGCAGGCTGCAGGCATCTGGCACTTGCAAAGCTCTCATTCTGCTCCCTTCTTCTGTATACCTTCTTTTGCACTATGGCGAAATATCTTCCCACTTTTCAAACGATCTGAGTCTAATCTGGAAGAAAAAAAGAAAACATCTGTAGATCTCCATTTCTGTATAAACAATAATTCTGTGAGGAGGCCAGACCTATCTTTAAAGTGTAACTGATTTTGTATCTTTGTTCCAAAAGTATTTTTTTATCTAATATAAATAGAAATGTTGTAAATCTGTTTCTTTAATACTAAATTTGCACATTTTGACATTGGAAAAATATGTAAATTTTTCAAACACCAGTGTCTAGCACAGCTAAAGTTTAAGCACAAATTAAACTAATGCAGTATCCATAAAAAGAGTATTTTCCATTCAAAAGTGATCATGTAACTTTTTAGTTCATACTGCTCCACTGGATATCTTAATGTTTAAAACTTTCTTAATCTCAGTACAACAGCTACTTTATATTTATGCTATGACTGAAATGAACTGCAGTATCTCAGATACCATGGGGGTACAAGCTGAATTAACAGTGAGTACATACTCATCACAAACTTTCATAAATAAACTAAGAAAATTGTATAGACCAAGCAGACGTGTTTTATTTTAGTTGAGAGAAAAGTCAACGCGGATGATGGATTTAAAAGTGCTTTCACTATGATATTTCCAGCAGAATAACTGCCTCAACTCATCCACCAAAATGTCCTATAAACTTTAAGGAGTGTTTCATGCTGAGGTCAATAGGCTGATATGGGACTTCATTAGCACAGCATGCAACTAAGCCAGCTTTGCAACACTTTTCACTTAATAACAGTCATTCATATTCCATAAATCTTGAAGTGTTTTACAAATGAAAGCAATTATCACTGTCCTTATTTTCCCTATGCAAAAACGGAATCATAAAGCTGCAGTGAACCTATTTCTTCAAGGTCACACAGCCACCACAACTTTTTTTAATTGAAAAAAGCAACAGCAATCCTGGTGTCCTGTTTGTACCCAGTTATCAGGGATCTCATTTGCCCAATAACTCCACTTTTGCACATGAAGTCATTTGAAATGGCATCCTGAATTCTGAGGGCAAAACTTGATGGTTAATAAATCACAGAGATCAGAGTATGAAAATATTTGTAAGACCAGATCCTTCCCCCTGCAAGTGCATGATGCCAGAGGTCAAGGGAGATGGTTGGTGAAATGACAAATGTCAGTGTTTGAGTAATGCTGTAAAGCAAGAAGTAAGGAAATGTTATGGTTAGTGGAGAGATTAATGGCCCATGACTTGCCATGAAAATTCTTTTGTGAAAGGTACTGGAACTGTCTGATTAAAAGAGTAATCCTAATGCCCACATCAGCCAGCACTTGCATGGACATCAAAGGAGAGGTTCCTTGTAAGCCCATGAGATATGCAAGGACTCGTGGCCCCTGAGCCTCTCCTCTGGTCTGACACTCAGCTCGGTGCAGTGCTGGTATCAGAGCACCCAGAATCAATTTGGCACCTCGTGATGTGGGTAGTCCATCCTTCCTGGCATGAAAGGATGGAGAGGGAACCCCTTCAGTTCTCTCCACCACAGGACATCTCTCTCAGACGAAGCTTGGTCTTTCTGAGCTCCGGACCTCCAGTCAATAGCAAAAGACAAAGGAGCGTGCAGGAAGGGCGTGACAGCGAAAGAGACAGAGGGAAACAATTTGTAAAATGCCCAGAGCATCATTCCTATTGCAGACGGTTGAGCTTCTTTCTTCTCAGTCCTTTCCTCAACACTCACATGCAGTGTTTGAATGCCACTACATCTTCGTGAGATGACATGGAAAGACAACAAAACAAACACGAAATGCCCCTGCTTCATCTTTCCCTTCCCTTCCCTTTATTACAATATGGGATCCTAGGAGAAGACCCTTATTCCTTCTGTGCCAATACATCTATTTGAGGGTGGACCCTGAAGGACTGCTGTGTTGATTAGACTATCTTGGGTTATATCATCCTAAAGAAATTTATTTAGAGGTAAGAAGGGGAAAAGAAGGGGAGGGAGGAGGGGGAAGATTATATAGAAGACAAGACACCAGTTTTGTTCATCTCCAGTAGGATGATAGTGACAAACCATACTTCAAAAAGAAGCAATTAAGAAGGAGCCAGTCTCACTGCAAATATGTTGAGAAGTCATGGCCTGAGGGTCTGGGCCTCAGCCAACAGGGATCTCACCAAAGGATTTGGGGCTAATTTTCCTGAGGCAAAGTACAGTGAAGAATCAGGACTAAATTTGGCACTTATAGAAAAAAACAAAACACCAGTTGCCTGAATGCACTGTCATTTGCTGAACTGATTGAGAACCAGCATCAATCTTGGGCCTTTGGCCATAGCCCACAACTTCATTTCTTTTTTTTTTTTTACTTTTTTTTCCCCTTTCCCTTTTATTTGAATAATGTCTGTGGAAAACCATTTGCTTTCACAAGGCAGTTAGTTTACACTGGAGGCAGCTGCTCTGTGAGCTCAAGCCAACCCTGTCCTGTCTTAAATTCACTGCAATCTGGCCACATTGTCACATATATTTTTAGTTTATGATGATCCTCTAATATAATTTCAGCTTCCACACAGAGTCCTTCCAACAGTCTAATGACTAGCTCAGGTTAATGAACTTCAGAGCATCTAACTTGCCATTAATCTTGAGGAAGTATCCTTCCTCTGTAACATATGTAATGTTAATCAGTGTCCTATGCTTGAAAGACCCACAGTCACACTGCTCAGAAGCAAACAGACCCACGAGCAGAAATAAAATATAAAACCTAAAAGCAAATCTGACTCCCCCATTCTTTCCTCCCCTGAAAAATAAGAAGAGTTGTGTCATGGAAGGAAAAATTATAGTTTCCTTTAGTTCTTCAATACTTTTGCTAAGCACCAACACGTTCTAAAACTTCCTCATCACGAACAATCCCAAAATAAATGAGGAAAAAGAGTCTGAAAAGAAAACTGCTGAGGCTAAAGCTGCTTTCCCACCTTGGCTTCAGCTAGGAAATATCTGCACTGTGTTAATTATCACCTGCAGGATTGACTGTGGAAGGAAGTTATGCACACAACTCGCTGAAATAGGGGCATTTCCAGAGGAATAAAGGAGCTTTGATTTGCCCCACGTAGGGGTGGGAGGCGTGAAGAGGGGCCGAGGAGCCCGGCTCCATCCTGCTCGGACCTCCCTGAGGGGCTCATAAATTCGTAACGGGCTGTAGGTTAAGCTGCCAAAAGACAAAACGCTGAACTGCTGGTGTCCTGCCATCCTGCCACCGAGAGGCGGCTGGACCTGACTGGCACAGGCGTGATGTCACGTCCCCGAAATGAGGTGTCACCTCCCTGCAATTGGTCAGATTTAGTGGAGCCTATAAAACAGATTGCTCCGAAGCTACTGTCTGAAACAAGAAAACCTGGAGCCAATTTACTAAACATAATTTATTCCAGGCCCTTTGTGGCAATAAACAGAGCTCTTCAGCCTTCTCAGACACACAGACAGTGAGGAGCTCTGTGCTTATGGGAGGTTTTTCAGATCATTCAGCTCAAACCTATCTAAATGCAAAATCTCGCATTCACAAATACTGTGTAGTTTCCGACTTCTCCTGGCGTCATGAAGTCCAGAGCCAAAAGGACTGTGTCCCGTCTGCAAACACACACTTTTTTAACAGTAGTTCATGTAGCCCTCAGTTAATTCCATAACAAAACCCTTCATGGAATTGGAGGATAATTTAAAACCTGTTTCCCGCACTAGTTTTCCAAGGTCATTTTAAAATTCAGAATTTTGTATTCTAATAAAGAGGTAGGGCTCAGTTTTACTAAATCTAATAACAATGTCGTAAACTGTGACAACTGAAAATTGAGAGCAACTTTGATTTGGCTCATGTTGATTAAAGATTATTGCTGATTATTGATTATTGAAAAGTATGTTCTCTCTTTACTGTCTCTTTACTAAGTATATGTCCTTTACCTAAATGCATGCAAATTTAAAGCACGTTTCTTTAACTAAAAATATACACATATATGTGTCTAATGCATATACCTGTAGGTGTCTCACTTTTGAAATATCATACATGCACCAAAAGAAAAATTACTATGGTTGTGTATTGTGTGGTCCAAAACTGTACTACAGTAATGATTTGGATATTGAATATTCTTTGTTAATAGGAGAGAAAACTAGAAGCATACATGACTCAGACTCAGATTAATAACTTATAAAATCAAATAGACTAAAAATAAAATTACATCTTTAGACTTAACATTCTAAACTTACTTCTTCAATAACAAAGATGACATTCATCCAGAGCACAATGAAACTATGTTCTTGTACTCCTTAGATAGATGGTCTGTTGATATATTATTTGGCAGAAGAGGCTTTTCTCTTTGTGAATCTCGGTTAAAGCTAACTCCATCCAAGAACTGGTAAAGAGTTATTATTCATCACTATTCTCCTCTTTATTAAGTAGTTTTTGTGCTGTTTATAGTGCAGGAAATGTTGTCTTCCAAGGATTCTGAAAAATACTGCCTTTTACATAAACCCCAGATCACCATTACGTAACACCAGGAAAAATTACAGAATAAAAAGACAATGGTACAATAAAAGGGCCTACAGTAGGTGATTTTTTTTTTATTTATTTTGTTTTGCTTAAATCATTGGGTTTAGTGTTTCTGGTTTAGACGAGCTTTTGCTATAGAACAGTCTTTGTTATTGTTAAATACCCAGATGATTAACAAATACTCATATGAAGCATAACCCAGCTTATAATGAGTTTTACAAAGCTTTAAAGGCTTTACCTTTACTGAGCTCCTCACAGGATTTATACACTATCCATTCAACAGCAGTAATTTGGAAGGCGAAAAATCACTGCTCTGATTCCCACCTGGGAAAACTCAAATAGAGCAAAGAAAAGTGAAGGGATTGAGACACGAGGAGGATGCACCTGAGGGAACAAAGAGTCATCAAAAAATCTGTTTTTATGGCAGACAATCATATGATAATAAATAAAGCTCTCCAATAGAGAGAGAAAATACATTTGAGGATTATATGGATTTTTTTGTTCATCAAGATAAATTCAAACTAAAGTAAAAATGGTGATGAAGGAAGGTAAATTTGAGAGAAGAAGGATGAAGGAACTCACTCATTTTGTTCATTTTTAATAGTTTTCTGCATCTTTCTGAAGCCAATCTACTGATGGAAGCATTTCTTACAGGCATGTCATCTGTTTGGAGATAAATACAGGTAGGAATGTGTAATTTATAGACTGGGCTGTGTCACATTGTTATGAAGAGGTTATCTGACCATGAAATTTACTATCGGGCACCTAAAATTATACATATAGGAAATGAGCCCTCTATCCTCAGAAGATACCAGGATATTTTTCAAGTCAATGTCAGTGAGATCAGGATTACACCCAAAGATTTCACACAGATGGTCAAGTAATCCTTTCGAAAAGTGGCAGATAGACAGCCATACACTCAGCCATGTTATATATCACTAGAAACAGTGATTCTGAGTAATTTTATCTGTGATATTATATCTTTTGGACACATAACACATAAATCCAAGACTGGCAATAAAACAAATGCTACTCTTTAACCCTAATTTTTTGTATTTTGTATCTCCTGAAAAATAAAGAAAATCGGACACATAGTGTTGCATTCTATACCCCGTTTCTTAAGCACAATATTTATTGTGAAAAAAGATGGGATAGAATGGGATGGAAAACACCTTGTCATCTGATCATGATATTGTAAAGAGGAGGTGAGCACATGCCAGTAATCACTAGCCAGATGCACAGCTGGTACCTTCACACAGAAATATCAACATGCCTTTCACTCTGAAGTTAGTTGCACATGCACCTCTGACGGATTACTTTTTTTCTTTTTTCTTTTTCTTTTTTTCTTATTTTCTTTTGTGGAAGGAACTATGACTTCAGGTATTACATCTGTAATAACAGCTTCCCATAGGCTCTGTATTTAGAACAACATGAGAACACCCTACGCATCTGACCATTAAAAAAAATAGAAAAACCAAAACCCAAACACAAGCCAAAGAAGAAAGGAGTGTAAGGCACGATTTAGCAACACATGAGAATCAAAAGGAACCCTAAGCCAAACCTCAGTGTTACATTATTTTAAGTACAGCATGTTTCCCCAGCAGACCAAAAAAAAAAACCTCTCAAGCTATGAAAAGTGGTTCTAAGATGGGTTTTGTAACTGTGGTATCCAAGAAAAGAAAAAGGCAGTAGCATGAAAATTCCTAGAGACATTAATGAAAAGGTAGACTAGATGGAAACCGCTTCCTGCCGAATGCCGTGACGTCTGAAGGGTTTCAAAGAGAGAGAATTTTCCTCTAAAATGTCTGTCACCACCTGCAGCAGTTGTGGTGGCTTGGCTCAGCTCTGACTACAGCAGACAGGGAGAGAACGCTTGCAGGACGCTTTGCCTGTGGAACAGCCTTGGCCTGCTTTTGGGAAAATACTTAAAAGCCAGAAAAGTGTCATGATGGCCATCAGATAAAATAAATGCTCATTTTGGGGAGACTGCGTGGACATTTAAACACTAACAGACTGCATTTGTCCAGCTACAACCTGAATTAACCTCAGGCAGCACTGTGAAGCCAGATAAACCACTGATACTGCAACTACCATTCTTTTGCTGGAAGAAACATAAACCTACAATGGCCAACTCGAAGGAAGGATTACAGTCTCTTTTTCAGCTCCAGGAATTCTTGCCAGTGTTTCTGTACGGAAAAACTGTTCTCCATATTTCCTTTCATAGGAGACCTTCCAAATTCTGCAGGAGTGGAGTGTGAGTCCTCTAGCAGGGACGATTCTATCACCACAAGTCTGAATTGGCTGATATTTTGGGGGATTAGTGGCAATGGGGTGTTTTACATATTAGTTACTTGAATAGACACTTGACCTACCACGTATTTTGCATGTTTGTGAAAAACTCAGCCTGATGGGGAAATAGTGCAGCACTCTGGTGAAATTTGTCATGTATCAAGTCTCGACTTACTGCTACACACGACATAGCAGCAAGGTAAACAACAGTTTGTCCTCTGAAAGGGTACAGCCAGCGAGCTGTCTGCATGGATGTATCTAACATATACAAGTAGGTAGGGCTCTTCTGTCCTGGATCCAAGCAATCCAAACCTAAGCCAGCTCCTACTGCTGTATGGCTCCATTAATTGCATACTCTACATCAGTATATAACACATTTTGGCCACACAGGCATCAAAGGCAAAACCAGCCAGCCAACTCTGCATGCAGGCAGAACCTGCAGCTACCCAGACCATCCACAGAATCACAACCCAGCAGACTCTACTAAATCAGAATCTTGACCACAAAAAAAACCCAAAACAAACACTTCCCAAAATTGAAAGAAATAAAGAACAAAGACTTACATTTACAATTATATTTATAATGTTAATTTCATTTCACAGTCAATGTTTTATTGTGCTAAAATTTGCAGCTAGATTTATCTGATGTAGGCAGTAATGTATTGTCAACTAGTTTGCAATTGTGCTTAAATGCCTCCAGGCACTCACAGATTCACCAGCTGTATCTATAAGATGCCTGTGGGACTCTAAGTGAAAAACAGAATGATTCCCCAGCTGTATCTAAAAGTTGATTATGGGACTCAGAGAAAAACAATGGCACAAATGTTAAGGCAATTCCATGTTGTAGTTGGCATCTTAATATAATTAACCATTTTGGGGATTATTTCTATTTCACTTATGCTGGTAGGATGTTTCATCAACTGCCAGTATTACTTAGTCCATTGTCAGCTGTGTAAAAGTCAAATCTTATCATTTTCAAAAGAATTCAGGCTAAATACAGTTTAGTGACGGTTAAAAAATGTGTGCTTCATATGGAAGCTGGGCTTTGATCAAATATGCTTGCTGGATATCCAATGGCATATTTTCCTAAAACTCCTTTCATCAACGTATGGCCTCATTATTTGATGCACTATCAGTGAACTCTGTACAGCACAGTCTGAAGAGCTTCAATGGATAAACCATACCGCAGGGAAAGACATGCCGGAAGGATTTTAGTTTACACTTCCAACAAATTTTGATTTAATAATTCATGATGATATATTTGAACTTTGTTGGAGGAAGGGTTTTTATATCCATTGTCCAACTAATTTTGGATCAATGTTTTGTGCAGCCAATATGTAAGATGATACACATATGAACATGCACATTGCAGTGCAGTGATTTCTGTTGTTCCTTTAACCCAGTTATTTTACTGTTAGGCTGAACACATTTGCGTTTGTTCCTAGTTTTTTTGAACATTTGATTTCATTTACATTTGGAGGTTCTGTGACAGGGAAGCAGCAATGCCTCTATATAAGCTTACACAAGTCACTAACTCAATGTGGATGTATTCCTCTTATGGGTTTCCCTCAGGTACTCACTACTGTAGCACCTGAGCAGTTTAAAAGCTTTAATGCCTCTATTGCCTATCCTCTATCCTCGTCATTATGAGTTAATTGATTTTTACCATAGGAGATGACATTCCTTTGATAAGGTCACGCCAGCAGTTAAGAGCACATTTCCTCAACATCCAGGCAGTGCCTCAGTCACTCACCCTTCTCCCCAGGGATAACAAACTACTGGCTGTGATTCCTGTGGCGAGATCCATGACTCATATATCGCTTTTTCTAGTGTTTTACACTTGATTTAAGTTCTTGTGCTAACTGCAGAAAATTGCATGCAATAACAGTTTCGTTTTCTACAAAGAACTTCACAGAGCTGTGTAAGGAGTAAAATGCTGCCAGTGTGAGTTCAGACAGCAGGTTATCAAAGCTTTAACAGTCCTGTGTCCTCTGATCGTCAACCACTTTCAGGGGCTAAAACATGCTGCTATCAGACCCTCAGAGAACTTTATGCTTGTGTTACAGAAGAAATCAATTTATATTTGGTGCAATAGTTGTTTTGCTGGTCTATTTTTAAGCTGCTTTGTGAAGAGTGCTAGCATGACAGTTCCTGGAATCTGAAACAGCCATACGGAAAAAGAAAACAAGAATTCAGGCATCACCTCCTCCATTCAACACAGAAATATTTCCACTTTGGTTTAAAACCACAATAACTTTCCTTTGTCTCGTGAGGACAAAGTGAAGACACAGAGTCCATGGATGAATCAATACTTCTTTGAAAAACAGGGAAGATTTTTAGAAAGTTAACCAGTTAGTTACTGGGGGGTTTCCATAACCAGAAGAACAATACATAAAAGGTAGGATGTAAAACACCATTATAATTTCCTTTTCCCCAGTATTCATTCTCCCCTAAGATGATGAGGCAGTCTTGACCTTGAGGCAATTCTAGGGTTCATTGCCTACAAGGACTGTCAACACTAGAACAAGGGCTCAGAGAAGTCTTTGCAGACATTTGAAACTTGACTGGGCGTAGCTCTGAGCAATCTGATCCAAAGCTGAAGTTATCCATCCTTTGAACTACAAACAGAACCATATGACCTCCTCATGTTTCTTTCAACCTTAATTTTTCTATTAGTTCTTTCAACAATTAATGGAGAAATGAATAACTGAACTGAATCACACACTGAAGATCTTCCTCAACATTCAACATTCTTCTACTTAAACTTGTGTCTGACAGACATCAAATGGTTTTTTCCTACTCTCTAGTGATCTTCCCAAGGGTTGCTCTGATGAGAAAAACACCTACTTGATCTTCTCACAAATCATCTACTTTAGTACTGAAATTGGACTGAAATCAGGATCCCTTTCCTTTTATAAAACTGTCCAAAAGCTGCACCAATTCAAGAGCTGATTCATAAGCAGATCATAAGCCCCTGTATCAAGAATAGTAATGTGTGCATAGGATAAGTGGAGTACACACAGAATAGATACAAGCACTGCATTAGCTGTATAACTTAATTCAGTATCTCACAGCTGCCAGGTACAGTTCACCCTCACAGTCCTGATTTGCCTATCCCATGAAAACTAAACACAGAATTGTGTCAAAATTATCAACACTGTATGTGAAGGAAGGTTTTTGTCTGCACTGATGAGACAAGAAGGGAATTTCTTCCAGGATTCCCCCACTGGAGCTAGAAGAAGAAGTTGGGAGAGAAATGCCACTGAAAGATTGCTGACACTCACATCAAGCCGATGAGTTCTGCTCACCCAGGAGATATCAGCTGTGTGTTCGAGGCTGACCTCTCGTTTCTGTCCAAATTAGCAGCTCCTTCCTGCTGCTAATTATCTCCTAGTTATATCAAGAAGTTGGAAGCCATTGCAGTTACCACACTAAATATTTCTCAAGGTTGAGGGGAGAAAAATTACTCGGAAGGATTTGGTCTCCACACTGGCTTAGCTAGAAAATAGATGTGGTGAAGAAGATTAAGTTGTGTTTCCATAGCCACAGCTGAGCAGGTGGCAAAAATCCACCACAGGTGCTTGTTCTACAGAGAATTCCACTCTCTGGTAAAAACAGTCACTCCTCAAAGAACCAGGGCTTGAAGATATCCAGGACTCTTCATGTCAGATGAGCCCCATGCAAGTTTATGAAGCCTTGGGATCATCACGATTAACTATCTTCCTTAAGCCATTCCCCGTCAGGCTTTAGTGCTTTTAAACCACTGACCCTTTGAATTAAAGAGGTAGATTTCTCTTTTCACAGCTGTGACTCAACACAGGAAGGAATTCAGAGACATCTGAAAACAAAGCCAGGCAGAATTTAAAACAAAATCCTTCAATGACAGATTTAGCAAGTGATGGGCACAGCTGGAGCTTACAAATATAACTAAGTAAATGAGCATGCATTATACAGCGTTACACAGACAGACCCTGTGAAGGGCAATTTCTTCAAAAGGAACCAGAAAAACCAAACTAACAGGAATAAACCATCAGGAAAAAACTAGATATCGGCTGTTCAAAAGGAACCTGGGTCCTTGGATCTTTGAACAAACTAAATGGTAACCACTTATCTCTAAAATGAGATAGGTGACAACCACTTAAGCAAATTAAACCTTGATTTTTAGTAATCATTTACTTAAGTCACAATGCAAAATCAAAATTTCTGTGCGTAGAGAGTAATAAAACACTAATGAGATATGGTTTACAAAACTTTTATAATACCTTTCATACCTTCAATTTAAAATATACAGTAACTAGTATATAATAAATTATTGAGTCATTGCAAAGGAAATGCACTCCTACTATTTCAGCTTAACAGCTGGAGAAGCTGATATTAAATGTACTCAGTTGACATTCCAGGAGAACTTGAAGTGAACAAAGAGTGGAATCAGATTATATTAATTGCTAGTTATTAATGTCACTATCTTAAACGTGATATGCTTCTTTCTACTCAGTCGAACGGACTACCTGACATAGTGAATCAGTTTTAAATAAACAAGCACAAGTTTAAAGATGAACTTTATCAAATGCAACAAATAACTTGAAGATTATCAAGCGTGGAACATGGTTACAGAGGAATAAACCTACTGACCATCTTCACATAATACTGCAAAAGCGAAACAATAACTTCTGGAAACTGCTTCCCTTGTCTGCTCAGCTGGGGTATGTGACTGGCATTAATAGCACGGGGAATAATGTACTTGCACTCAGAGCCTGGACTGACTGATGTCAAATGAAGTTCAACCATTCATATTAATGGGGATCAGCATTTGTCTGAGGGAAGGGAAGTCTCTTAGACCTCAGGGTCATGAATTGACAAGCTATCGAACATTTTCTCTGTAGAGCTGACCATCCTCCATCCTCACTATCAGCTGTCTAGACCCTTAGTCCCACTCCAGCTGCTTTGTGCTCCTCCTGAGGCACAGAGAGAGCTCATTACTGATTCTTTCTCTGCAATGTGCAATGCAGGGCGAGGTCTCACAATTCCCCTTTTAGGTCACATAGAATAGTCACATTTCTGTGGACCCTGAAAAAAGCATAGAAACATAACACGTAAACTGTGAGTTTTGTTACTCTGGAGATCTGTAATTGAATAAGCCATATGGTGACAGAAATGCCATTAATGCCAAAAAAAAAAAAAAAAGCCCACTGAAAACATCATCTCAAAAGAACAAAGATGACTAATAACTTGTACCAAGAAAATGATTGTTAAATTGCTATCGTCTCTCGCCACTAATAAACCGGGAGGAGTTAAAAACCAGCTTTTCTTTCAGATGGACTTTCTGGAAAAATACCTCCTCACAGCACTTACTCTTGACACGTTTCAGAGTATCTATGAGCTCGTGGGTTGTAATCATGCTAATGATCAGCAAGTAGTTATTTCAGACGGCTGATACAAGTCTGTGGCTGATATTGTCTGCCAAAACATTAAAATATGCAAAGAAAAACACTGCAGCAGAGTTTTGGTCTTCTCAATATCAAGTAGAGTAATTTTGAGATTAGGGACAGCTATAATTTTCACCATCAATAATTATAATAATATTAAGAACAGCAATAATAACAATGATAACCATAACTTTTTTTCCTAAACTTTTTTGGCAACAAGAATTCTGCCAAATACAAATTCAAATTTTATGGATGATAAGAGAATGAGCTGTTTCCAGTGACATTTACAAGTTATAACTCAGCTCTGGAAGTCAGGACGTGCCAGTGTGAGTGAGTCAATTCAAAAAGCCCACTCAAACCTTGTCATCTCTGTTCCTTTAGAGGCACCTCAGCCACATTCTTGTTTTTCAGAAATCCTTGTATAAACATTTAAAAGCACAAAACAATAAAAAGATAAGAATCCAGCATGCAAGGCCAACTCTAACAAAGGATGAGACAAATGAAAAAAACAAGATTAAAATAAATGCCTTATGTGTATAATAAATTTCAGTATCATGAGTCACTGGATTGACTCATGAACTATAAATTGACCATGCCCCTTTTAATTGTTCCACATAAAGATCTCCTTTCCAAAAAAGAGGAACATCTTCAGCAGACACAGTTGCTACAGCTAGTTGTTTGTTTATCAATAGTATATGTGTACCATAGTGCAAGTTATGGAACTTCAGTTCAGCTGCAGGTTTAGAAAGCAACATGTGGGATGTAGAAGTGCAGCTGGATCAGAAAATGCTTTCTATATGTACCTGGAGAATCACCAGTAGAAATCACCAAGAAAACAATGCAAATCATTCCTCATAGTAATATGAAATGTAAAAGCTAAAAAAGCAAGACTGCAAACCTATGCAGTCAGTATCTGAGAAAGTAATCACATTTGAGCTTCTTTCAACATTAAAGTTATCTCTCAATTTGCTTTTCTTAGCAGTATGTATCACAAAACACCTTACTGATTTTCTACATTTAAGCAGTTCTGGGTTTTCTCCACTTTCAACACTCATTTCCGCTTCCAGAAAAATCCTCTCACACAACTTCTTACTTAAGTAAGACTATAAAAATGTTTGTAATGGCAAGACTGAAGGCTCATTCAGTATCTTTTCAACAGTAAGTATTAAGAAGAATAATTATAAAACATTCATATATATTTCCCCACCCTTAGTGCTCCCCCTTCTCTCCATCTATTTTCAGCTCAGGAGATTTCCTGAGCCTATTGTGGCCTGTCTATTTTGTAAACTCCAAGTAGGTATCACATTCAAGTACTTATCCAGCATCCCTTTGAGCCCTTGTAAAATTCTTGCTTCTACAACACCATCTGGCAAACAATTTTATATGTCTGCTACCCAATGTGTGAAGAACCACTTCCAATACCAACAGTGCAATGTAACAACATATTTATTTTCCCTCATATGCCACCACGTACCTCTATAATACGAGCCAGTAAGTAGATTCCACTGGGCAATAAGAAAAAAAAAAAAAGGAAATTCTGATTTAGTTATGATGATCATCCAACTGTTTCAACATTAGAGGCATTACACATGCTACCTCATTATTTTTATTCTGTATTATATTCTCACAGAGCGACTGGGAAATTAAGTGAAAACTGGTCAGAGAAAATTAAGAAGGTGATAGTAGTGGTCAGTTTTAATGAGTGTTTGCTGCCAAAGAAAAATATCTTGCTATGGTCACTGCACAAGATGAGATGTAACACTTCACAACAAAATCTTTGATGAGAATCCAGGACCAGCTTTGCACATTCAACAAAATGAGGTTTTGCCAGTGTTGGCAAATACACAGGTGGGGCAAAAATAGCTTAGACCAGTGAAAGGAAACTCCCCAGATTTTACAGACAACAGTGGCTCAACATCGGTAGCAGAAGAGCTCCCACACATCGTTCTTGATACCTTCAGGCAGGTAGGATGGAAAAGGCATCCATCACCCTGCAGCTGGGGAGCTCTGTCACCTCTCTCCCTGACAAGGCTCTTTGCCTCTCTCACATTGCAGTAAAATTCAGTTTACTGAAATTACCAGGTTTTCTCACATCCATATTCTCACTTTCTCACATCGAATAAAGGGGAGGTTGGGGGTGAAGGGTTTTACTTTTTGCACAAGCTGATAATATATCTTTAAAATCTTCTGTTCTCAAAATTGTTAAATAATGTAAGAAATATATTTTAAGATTTAAGCTACAAACTCTGTGGAAATAGAGTTATAAATCTCTTAATCTTTGTGTTTCAAGGTGTGAGTGATGTCAGAAACACCATGTTGCAATTTAGAACAGTAAAATTGTGAAGATTTATGCCTTCCGTTGAAACATCTGGTCTTACCCACTCCTGGTGCCAGAGTGGCAGATTGGATGAGCTACTTGTTTATTCCAGTCAGGCGTTTCCTTGACTCCTGGACTTTATGTTAAGACATGATGAACATCTTACTCCCAATGGAGAATTTTTATTCTCATGAAGTCAATAGGTCAGAACTTGAAATTTACAGCTCATGAAAGGGATTCCTCGTTTGAGTTTGTTAGATTCTAGTGTATCAGTAGACGAATATAAATACTTGAAACAATTGTACTTTATATACTTCATACTTATGCTTCATACACTCAGAGGCATTAATTTAAGGGCCTGTCAGAACACAACCTTCTTAGCAACATCCCACAGAGTGAATCACGAGGAGTAGTAAATATCCAGATGGGTTAATCTCACAGAAATACTGCAGTGAGCCCTGGCAAAAAAATTCCGTTCTACAAAAACAACAGTTTTCAACTCAGTATTATAAACTCTGATTATTCCGATGGATGACATTAGTTATATTTAATAATGTAGAATTGAAAATTATTTAATTCTTTTGATTATATATGTCAAAAGTCAAGTTTCAAGTTAAGTTAGTATCTGCAGTGGATCAACAATATGAATACATTTCTGTCACTGCCTAGTGAGTTTCAGAACTGTTTCAAAAAATACACACATTTTAAAGTTTTGTGATTTTTTTAATCAAAAACAAACACTGAAATGATGATGGAAAGCACTACATTTTCTGGGAAAAAAAAAGAAATGTCCTCATAATGTTTTAAAACAGAAAAGTTACAGCACCTTTTTCAAATACAGCTACTTTTAAGATTTTCCAGAGGTAGCTACAGTTTGGCTTTGACCCTGCTATTGCAAAGTGCCAGAAATACCAAATTAGAGCAGGGAAAATGTTGCATGTTTACATTTGTATGTGTTTGTCTACAGTCTGCATGAGCAATTGAAAAACATCCAACATATACACACAGCAAACCACATAATTAAAATTACTCTTATGCAGAATAAATTTGTCTTTAAAGTAGAAAATAATGAAAGGACAGCAGAGACTTCTCAGTACTAAAACATAATGCTTCATTTAATGAGTAATCCCTCGAGCATATGGATGTTTACCTCACTCTGGGCAAGCTCAAGTTCACAGACAGACAATTACAATGCTTCAGCTGATGTATGATAACTTGTTAAGCTGCTGTAATGCAATGACATTCTTTCATGGGCTTATAGACTGCATTTCTATATTTTCCTCCATACCAATATGGTTTTTGTCTTCCAAAGATTAAATGGCTAAAAAATATCTGCATTTTCAAAGTTAGGATGTCTGAACTTGAATGCACAAAGCCCTAGAAACTTAAAAACCGGAACCTATGTCTGCAGTCTTTCTGAGTTTGGCAGGTACTGTGTCTGCACACACTCTGCTTTCAAAAAAAAAAAAATTAGGAAATTCAAAAAGAGGACAGAGAAGATTTTGCAATAGGAAAAACACAATAAAATTGATTGCATTGCTTCTTAGATGAATAATAGCTGGATAGCAGACTTATTTATATGACCAATTGAATATGGTTCCAAAAAAAAATTTTAGTATGTAGATATAGACTGTAGATTAATAGTAAATACTGGCAAATGGCTTCAGTGAGTCTCCAAGTTTTGCTTTGGGAGAATGGCAAAAGGAGAAAAGATATAGCTAAAGCTTCTCTTCCCAACACTTTTACACTGCTGCCTCTTGACAGAGAGTAGGGTGCAAAGTTCTGAGACTGGTATTTGGCAAAAGCATAGCTTAAATTATTAAAAAAAAAAAAATCTAATAAATTAATCAGGAGTTACAATGAACATGGAACTACTCAAAATAACATTAGCTTTGTTTCAGCTGTGTTTTACTTGTTCATCATGTATGCATTCCTATTTCTCTGCTTTGGTCAATCCCCCAGAGTTACTGAGCACCTCCTTCAGTGTGGTGACTACTCATTAATTTTTTAAGCTTTTAGACACTATATAAAAACCTTATTTTTCTATTCCATATTACTTAATAAGGAAAGTTAAATACAGAGATTATGAACTGTACTTCTTGGTAGTACGTGAAAGCTAGAATCTCAGAAGTGCCCACTTTTCTGTATTTCTTTCAATGTATTCGATCCAAAATTCTGGCTGTCAATTGTAAAAGGAGTTTTAAAGTGATTTTTAATGTTCTTATATTCATAATAGTCTAAAGATATCAAAGATGTGAGATTCACAGAAAAGTAATTCACTCACACTCAGATAAGCATACGCAGCATATGGAGGTGTGCCTTGTTCCACAAGAAACTATTGTCATTCACAGCACCCGAGTACGAGTTTCCAGCTTATTATGATCTTATTTCTTAAATATTAAAAATATAATGCATTTTAGAATCCTTTTTCTTTTTTTTTTTTTTAAACAAAGCAGAAAATACCAATCAGTGGTCATCTATATTTTGGTTGGCATAGTTCTGTATTTTACACAAGAGACCTTTGATATCAAAGCATGGTTGAAATATCAAAATTCCTTCAAATACTTATCTCTGTTAATGATAACTACAGATGCACTCAAAACCTGCTGCCCTTGGTGCCACTTACATTCCCACAGGAATATAAATCTCCAGGTTTAGAAAAGTATTCGTCTCAAGGCTCTGGAGAAACACACAGCTTTATTCTTTTGATGCTGCAATAGTATTATCGGGTTAACATGCTGAAACAGATTTTCTTTCTTTTTTATTTTCTTTTTTTTTCTGAAGCTTATCTAGTCTCAAATTATTAACCTGAAAACAGGCCAAAAGAAAAACCAGGAAGAGAAATACAACAAATTCAGAGCTCAAATATGGTCATTTGGGCCACTGAACACCTTCCATGGAAACAATTTAGTCCAAGACGTGGGAATATTGAAAAAGAAACATTATGAAGAGACACTACTGAAAGCTGGCTGCTATCTGCTTGAGATCAAAGAAGATCAAAGCAAATATGAAATTGTCTTGTAGCTGAGGTAATGTACTTAGTGATCTTGAAATGAATTGTTTGAAAATAATTATTTCTACCTTTCATTGTAAAAGGTGTGCATTTAAATCCCATGAGTAATCCAACTATGATAATCACAAAATTTTAATACATAATTAAATTTAAAAACAAGATCTTGAATCAAAATTACTTCTTTCATCACGGTTATGCCATATTGTTTTTAAAACCTAGTGACTATATTTATTTAATTTAATTCATAAGTCCCTGGTTATCACTGCACTTTTACTCATACATAAGTTATCTGCTATAGCTGTTTGAAGTATATTTCCAAAACCAGAAAAAAACTAACACTCAGAAACACATCACCACCTCTTGCAGAAATGCCACTCATGCTATGAATAAAGCATAAGCTTAGGAAAACATCATCACCCAGCAAACAAATAGCGTTTGCTGAACCAAATACATGTGTCTGGAGTTGTGCTCCCGAGCTAATTAGAGGCAGATTCTCCTGCTGTGCCGCAGGACTCTGCAGTTGAGAAATCCCTCAGCATGGTCATGTGGAGTTCAGCACTCTGCGCAAGGGCAATTGCCAAACTCTGGGGCAGGAGGCGTGGTGAGAAATCCCAGAAACCAGGCTGGGAAACAATGCTGTCCTGTGTCATGGACAGCCTCGGTGGGGTGAGGAAGGCAGCAAGGGCAGGACCTGGGTAAAGCTGCAAAGGGTGAGCCCTGCTCTGGGGGATGGATGGGACTGAGGAACAGTGGAAGAGCACTGGGGGACATGAAGGGTAGGTGAGAGCAAGAAAGGATGATGGCTCCTGAGCAAACAAGGCCAGCACCTGATCGTGCAAGGAGTGCCCCAAACCACTTCAGCTGTGCCACTGTTCAACTGTGTCAAACTGGGATGGCACAAGACTACGCTGGGGAAACCACGGTGATTGGAATGGGAGGGATTACTGTCTCTTGTTAGTCTGACTCAAACCTGGATAAACATTTAAATTACACTGAAATTATTGATGATCCACATAGCAGAAGCTGCATGGGAACAGGTATACCTGCAGCTGGCACACTGTTATCCAAGGAGACTGTCAAACTCAATCACGGGACACCCAAAACCTCTGTGCTCATGTTAAGCACGTAATTTTAAACTGATAGTTAATGTAGAAAGCTAGTTAGTTAGCTATGACTCCCTGGTATATCCAAAGATAGAGAAACAAACAAACAAACAAAATCAACTGAATTGTCAGTTTAGAACAAGACTGTTCTAGAAGCAAGTAATGAACTGATGGGTACATTCACTGGGATCTAGCCCAGCCTGATATCCAAGCTGGAGGACAGAAAATTTCGAAACTCTGCAACAACAACCCTTCTCCTTCTTTCCTGTGTGTCAGACTAACCCCGACCCTGAGTGTATCTTCGAGTTCAGCCTCCTCCAACATATGGTTCCAGGCAGGATGTTGCCTGTAAAATGCTTATGCACTTATTCCATTAATTAGAGCATCCAAAATATAATCTGAGCTTTTGGGGGGAGGGGGGAACACAAAAAAACAATATTGGCTTTCTGATGGAGACAAGCCATCACAACAGACAAGGCTGGGAACTCACTCGTGTCACTGAGGTGCTGAGCTAACATCTTCACAAAAACCGTGTGACACAACCAGACAAACTACGGACCTACGGACGTTGATTTACCCATCTGACAGCCCCGTTCAGCCCCGCTGGGCTGCACTCTGCCCAGCCCCACCGCAGGGACGCTGCAGAGCATCCCTGTGAAAAGCACCTGCAAAAGGAGGGGGAGGGAGGAACACTCAAGGCTTGGTAAAATAGGTTTAATAGAGCTGGAAGTGGGAGAGGGCTGAGCTAATTACCCTGTGTGAACTGACTATAGGAACAATACCCAAACAAAAGACTCTAATACAACTGTCACAACAAAGCCAGTTCTGAAAGACATCTGACATGGAAACATCTATTTTAAAAATCCTCAGGATATTAACTGCATTTTTGTATGTTGTATTAAGAAGACTAACGTCATGAAAACAGCTCAATTTATCTCAAACAATAGGCCAATAAATACAATACTAGTGCTTTAAAATAATTAAATATCCATTTGTTCTTGTATTTATGTTGCTTCCAAATACTGGCAGAATTCCTTCAAATAAACAAACAGCTGGTTTTCGACTTTTTTTAATTGTTGTGTGGGGTTTCTTTGGTTGTTTTTTTTTTTTTTTGTTTGTTGGTTTTGTTTTTTTTTAATTTTTAAAGATTACATGTTGGCAGTAATTTAGACAAATCTGGACATTTCTTCCATTCATCTGAGGTAAAAAAACAAAGACACATCTATCACATTGCATTTTCACTCTTAGAAAGCCAAAACTAGGGCTCTCCAGGGAACAAGAAGTTTAATTATAAACTATCACTGCACAATAAGACAGATTCTGGGACATATCTCTGGGAACACATTCAACACACTAAGCCAATATAATCTGAAATGACCATGGGTTTTTTTTTGGTGTAAAAGGAAAAAGTCAGCTAAATAGTGATCAGTTACAGAGGGGCAAATTTTATTGCAAAATAATGTTCATAATACAGTTGGTGATTCTTCAGAAGCACTCACAAGAGCAGAAAAACAAGCAGTGTCATTGATTAGCAGTCCGTTTGTTGTTTAAATGGTGCCTGAATTTGTGTTGTGCAATACTGAGAAAATCTGAAGTATAAAATAAGAGTCACAATGCTAAACAGCATTTCCTTCTCTGTACTGTAGTTCCATTTTCTATAGAGCTTTTTTTAATCGTTGTATCAATTGTGACAGCAGAAACATCTTAATGAAAAACAGAACTACCCCCATGGTTGCCTTCTTCTCTTTTCACCCTCCTCATCAAGAAAAAGTAGGGTATTTATTCCAGAGTCTTCAGTTCAACATATTTCTTAATTGCACGTAATGATATTTAGTTTGTTTGTTTCCACAGAGAATTCCTGGAATAGGAATTCTATTTGTTAATAAATGAAATTTAAATTAAAAAAAAAAAGTGAAAGCATTTGTAACCATCCTACAACTCAGTGAAGCTCTTTAAAAAGGCTGCATTTTAGATTTCTGTCATGTAACAAAGAAGAAAATGAGTTATGTCAACAACACTGTCACCAAGGTCAAGGCCCATAGGAATCCCTATGAATTCCTCCTAAAATCCCATGTAGATCTGTAAACTATGATCTTACCCACCACATCGGTGAAGTGTGGAGCTTATTTTAAACAGCTGCATCCTGACAGCCTTGTTCTGTTTTCACAAAGATGAACTGGTCTCTAGAAAGGCACAGAGTTGTCTCATCACACACAAGGTGTCCGTCAGGTAAATTGATTCTCCGGGGCAAATGAGTTGCAGAAGTAAACATGAAAGCTTTGTACTGAATCTAATTTAGATAAATAAATTCTGAAGACCCACACATGACATTAAAAGTGAAGACTAATTTATCTTTTCTGAGATGATACATGTCTACTTAGATCAAATATAAAAATTGATATGAATACTATTACCTATGTTAATACTATTGCCCATGTTCAATACCTCTGAAGGTTTTAAAGCCTCTTGAGATCATGCAATTTCTAAACATTATGACATGAAAATACAATTATTTTGCCTCAATAATGGTGACCAATTCTTTAGAAAAGCTTACAGTTGCAAATAATGATTATCTAATAACTCATTCTTGTTTTCCTTCTTTCTTTTCCCAGAAATTAACTTCCTCATGAATATCTTCATATTTTCAGTGAAAGTAGAAAGAGATTTATAATAAAAATTTATAACAAGTCTCCTCTATGGAGCTCTATCGTCGTAATGCAGAGAGGAATCACTATGGCATATATTGGTCCACTGACTTCACTGAAGCTCCAGTAATTAGGTAGAAAAGGATCATGACCATCGTGACCCTATAATACTGGTGATACTTGTGTTCACTAGTACACAAATATTCAAATTTTTTGTCTTAGTTCCAGTTGCAAATTATTTTCACAGAACAATTAGCGAGCACATTCATTCAGATACTTTGAAAGTGGAGTTAATCTTTAATTAATTTAGTGTAAAAATATTTGATAATATCTCTAGCACTCAGACTCACCTCCATTCAGTTTAGGTACCTGGCAATAGAAGCTCTCAGCCTGGTCACTCAAAGCTGCGTAACCAACAGAGGAACAGTAAAACTACTGTTTCACTACAGAAAGTGAAACTACCAACCTGAGCTGCTTAGTGCCTTCCCACTCTGTTTAAATTTTCAGATTCTATATAGAACATAAAAATGTAGGTCTGGGATGGCAATTGTTTATATATTTGACGATCCTCAGACCAAATAAATGCTTTCAAAGCCAACAAAAACATTACCAGAACAATTTCTTTTGTTTCTCTGGTTCCAAGTCTACACGCAGTTACTCCCTACATAATGCCCTTCACTGAGTATCATTTGCTGAACCATCATAAACCCCCCTGACATGTCTGAGCATGGTCCTCTGCTGTAGGAGGTAAAGGAATGAATCCCTCTGATAATTGTGTAACAGGCTCTTATCCTCCTGCTACTAAGATAGAAAAGTGTATCAGTGATGTTATGTGTACATGTCCATACTGTGGTGGTATTCTCACTTGAGAGGAAATGAATGAAAATGTCAGGGATTTCATCATAAATGAACTGAAAAGCTAAAAAAATTACAGGTGTAATGAATGTGATGGCAAACAAGGTGATCCTGTCTCTCACAGTACACCTGTGAAGCAGAGGGAAAATAATGGCAATGCTTAACTCAGCTCATTTAAAAACAATAAGACACATTTCTCCTTCCTTGGTGTCCTCCTCATTCAGTGTCCACCCTCTGCAGGAATGACCCAGGGGTCCTGAGGAACACAGTCCTTTCGACTGCATGGTTAAAAAATGCAGCCTAGTGCATATACACTAGAGAGTGGGAAAGAATGGAAGCACAGACAGTTATCCTTTGAGATGCTGATAATGAAAGCACTTGTAAGTTATTTCTTACTGTTTCCAGTGGAGGGGAGCATGGCTGCAAATCACTGAAAACTGACATATCTGCATGTCTGCTAATGATTTATCATTGTCAATGAAAATAAAAACAATTTTCTTCAATTATCTATGCAGGTATACCCTCTGTATTCAAGTAGTTAAAAGAGGCTTCTGTATACTGTTAAGGGTTCTATCCCTGCCTCCTCTTGTCCTCCAAAGCATTGAAGTGTTCTGAGCAGTGGCTGTCAAAGAACCAGACTAGACTACAGAATTGCCATGTCAGGTAGCAGAAGTCTTCTGAAAACATAGCAGAACATTTCTGTCCTGGAGATACAGGAAATGGGATGGGCAGCTTGCCCCAGTCCCAGATTAGACACTGAAGGTAAAGAAAATCTAATTTTTTTTCTTTCTGCCAAGCTTTTTTTTTTTTACAAATTTCATAATTCTGTTCTTTTTGCGTATAGAAATTTGCAAATCCAACTGAAATAAAACTGATCTGAGGAACTGAAAACATATCATCATTGTTTCTTAAAAGCCCATATTAGTCAAATCATCCCTGACTAGCTTCTGGTACTACTTCTGTCATTGAGGTTTGGGTAAAGAGCCGAGCAACTTTCTCCTGGAGGGTCCCAGGACATTTCACTTAATCTTCCACCTCCCACCCTGGGTTTCACTCACATATTTCAGTTTGTCTCCTTGTGTGGCCATACTGGAAGCACTCACAAGCTAAACCCACAGGAAAGAAACAGAGAAGAACAGGAACCGTACGAGAGCCTGCCTGGACAGATTGAATAATGCTCCCAATTTGTTAAGATGACTGAACTTCCCCACTGTTATTGTTTTATCATTCTTTTGAAATCATAACTTAATACTTTTATTCTCTGTGAACTAGTACACTAAACACAGTTACTTAATGGTGAAGTATTAGAGAAACATCAATGTAAACATATAATAATGATGTAAATGTACTGACATATGCTTATGATTATTGTTATAAATGCCTTTTGGGAAAGCCATATCGAATTTTTAAAATTTATCTTTATAACCATGGCCCAAAATTCAGGGTTCTGTTAAATACATTCAGCCTGAATCTTTATGAGTCTGCATGTGAAGAAAGTATAGGCTTTCAAAACAGACTGAGTCTGGCCATAACACAACAGGATCAGAGACATACTTCTCTCCCCACAAGGGAAAGCACTTCTAACACCAGGGTGCCAGTCTGTCAGCACTTATCACTCAGTGGGTTACACTATCTTTCCAGCAGATTCCCCTTCCAAACTTATACTTCATCACACTCCTGACCTTGCTGCATGCGGTCCCCTCAGCAGAGTTCAAGTCTGCATCACGTAAGACATGGAGAGTTTATTTACCCCTTCTCGTTATCATCTCAGAGATTTGTTCGTTGTAAGCCAAAATTATTTACTCTGCAGTTTTGGAGGTGCTCGTGGAGGAGGAAGAGAGGAAGAAAACCAAGAAAATATTATGCTGCAAAGAAAATGAGCAGTGATCTGCCCCTTCATGAGTAAATGATTGCTTTCTGCGCCTGTTTGGTGAGCAACTTTCCATCCAAAAATGGGATGGAAACTGAGGTGGCCAGGCCATTTTGCTCTCCAGCTAATAAAGTGTTTCAGATCAAGAAAAACAGGCAAGGCTGCATCACTCTGGCCTGCCTCGTATGGACTAATTTTTTTTTCCTTTGAAACATTCCATTTGCTGTTCAAGCCAAGACAAGAAAAGAAACATTTTTAACCTTAAGGGTCTGACATAAGCCTACAAAATTAAATAGCCAGGACTGAAGTGAGGCAGGTTTTACAGTTCTTCAGAGTCTACCTTTTGGTCCTCCCTTAACAGTGCAGTTCCAGTCAGGGATACCTTTGCAAGCTGAAAGCAAACAGGCAAGGGCAGATTCAACTGCTTTTATTTGAACTGAAATCTATGCAGGTCAGGACCACATGGTACTAAATACTCCACAAATATAGAGCAAGAGTCAATATGTTCCCTGATGAGCTTACATCTAGGAAGACAAAACAAACAAAAGATGGTGAAGGGAAAGCCGGTGTAATTATAAAAATATGGGTCAGTCACTCTTAGAGCAGCTCAGACTTTAGCTTCCAGACCCCAAGTCTAAGTCTGTATCAATAAATAATATGTGCCAGACATTATTTGCAGACCCTGAGACAAAGCAGCCTGGCACAGCTTCTGTCCATACAGCTGAGCACTCATTCCCTTCAAAACCAAGTGGTCTCATCCATACTGTGTCCTGGGAGCCTCCTGCATCCCCCCAGTTTATGACAAGGCACTTTGGAAATGTGATAGTTGACAAGAGCAAAAACCAGTCCAGTGAACACGCTAACAAACATCACAGGCTAGTGCAGGCCAAAAGAGTCTTTTGACCTTGTTTAACTTGCAAATACAGATGTGACCCATCTGTCTCCCCTGCAATCTGCTTGAGAGTCCCTGCACCCACCAGGGAAATGTTCCACTAAAGCCATCAGTCAGTGACACAGCCAGCAAAGCATCCCATCAAGTTTTGGCCCTTAAAAAATACTGCCTTTCATTGTGTAATTCCTGTGGAAAATACAA
>JAYRBT010000042.1:7370182-7403335 GCA_036023395.1 Myiotriccus ornatus | reverse complement strand
AGGACAGAAGCCTCATGATGAAGTGAGAGTGGAAATGACAAAGAAGGATATATGATGAATCTTTTGTTCTCTTCCACCACATGCTTAGAAGATTAATAACTGATCACAGGTAAGAAACTAGCAAAATTATTGCTAACATCCTCTTGTCATATTCAGAAGATGGGATGTCTATTTATTTTTTTTGTAATTAATTCATGTGAAAGAAAAACTAAAACAAATAATCAGCATGGATATTGGAAGAAGGAGTTTCAGGAAATATTTTATGTCAAAGAACATCTTTTCTGCCATCCAGCTGTTGATTTTGTTTTAACAATTAATAAAAGTTGAGCTTCTGCAACTTCTTTTCTTTTTTCTATTCTAGAAACCTTGTGGACATTTCTCCTTTAATTCTGAGCCCACTCATGAGCTGGGAATTCTTCTCCCAACATGTGAGTGTGAATGATAGGAGTGGAGATTGCACTACTGCTTATCTCTTCTCCTGAAGCTTGCTATTTGCCTAACTCTTCCTGAGAACAACAAAAGAAACCTTTTTTCTTTCATGGGTTTATCTGCATCTGTGAAAACCAGACCCAGTCACCCTACATGCATTTATAAATTCTTCTGCAGAATGGAAGGACTTTGTCTAGTATGAAAAAAACTCTGAAATCAGGAGCTACCAGTTTGTCTGATACAGAAAGAATTAGGAGTCTCACTTGCACTTGCACTTTTAGGGATCTTGGATATCCAAAGAGATAACAAAAATACATGATGCAACAGAGAGGTCTCGCTCTTCCAACCTGGGTGGAAAAACAACAGAAAAATGGCCACAATGACTCCAGCCAAATCATAAAAGATTAATGCAGGTGCTATGGAAAGCAGATAAATAAGAAGCTGTGTCTTTCTTTTCCTGTATGTGTATGTTATGCCTGTAGACACAATTTTGGATTTCGTAGGCCAAATACAACTCTTTGAAGTTATGGGAAAAGCCTTGGTCTCTTCGATCACTTTCTCTTTGATTTAGTTACTAATGTCATTTGTGATGTGACATAAAAGCACCCAGCAAGCTGTTATACTCCCTTCAACAAAGAGCCACCCAGACGCTCAACAGCCGTGGCAATAATGATCCTTTATCAAATCTTATGATTTTGTTTTCCCATGCTAAAAAAACATATCTTCCTGTAGCAGTACCAGTGAACAAGGGTGAGATTGGCTCTATCGGCCATCAGCATGGAAGATCATCCCAGTCCACCAGTACAGAAGCCTGAGATGCTCCATTTCAACAGCATGTTTTCCTAAAAATGAAGAGAAGGAGGGGGGCGGGGGGAAGGAAACTAGCCCAGACATTATTTGATTGAACCTTCTGGCACTGGAACAGGCTCCCGTGTTGACAGTTAGAGATTCACCCCAGCTCACTGCCTCAAAGCATTCTAAATGAACTAAATATTTTGGTCCAGGGTTTGCTGCCAGAGATGCTGTTTTCCAAGCAACTCACTGTCATTGATATCCCACTGTTTGCAAGAGCAGTTAAAATTAAAGAAATACTTCTATTCCTTCATCTTAAAATTAGTTATCTCAAAACTAAGGTTTCCATTTACAGTCATTAAGCAGACAATTCATAAACTGTTTTCTCCCAGACACTTAAGACTTCTTGGACAGGAAGCTGGGGAGTTTCCCTCTCTGATGATTAGACAGAGAGATTATATGGCAATCTTAGTTGGGATACTTAGAGCTTGCCTTTGAAAACCCTTGGTCAGGGTTACCAAACAGACATAGAGCTCCAGGTCAAATAGAAAAGGACTTGTGCAAAAGGAACTTTAAAATTAAAGTGCATCAGGGGTCTGAGAATGGTCTCAATTTCTCTTGAAAAGCATCTGAGAATTGGTGCTACAGGTCCAATGCTTTGCTCTCACAAGAACTGTATCCTCAGTGGCCATGGACTTGTCTATTTCCACCTTCCAAAACCCCCCTCTGCAAAATCCCAACAAACTGATTGCAAGGAATGATCATCTACAACTATGCCAAAGCAAATCACTGGACCTTCATGACTCCAAGGTGAACAAGAATAGCTAAACCTCATTCTTGAGGTACATCTTTGTTCTCTAACATGCTTGTTAACTTCTTCAGGAGTTTCGACCCCTGCTCTTCGCACATAGTGAATAGTCTAGTGAAGCTCTGACTACAGATGAACTTTACTAATACAGGTGTTCATACTGATAATACCCGTTTCTGATGTGTACTGCACTCCTCAAAAGCTGTCTGTATCAGTTAGTTAAATTTTTTGCTTAGTGTAATCCAACTCGGTGCAACATGAACAATTAGTGCTGTGTCAAGAGAGAAGAAACTGCTGTGAACACTTGGGCTATTGCAGCTATTGCTACAGCTGACATTTGGTCTGACTGCTTCACTTCCAAATTTTCGGTTGGTATTTTGCTATTACTCTTGGAAAGACTCCAAAATAAACCTGATAAAGTCCTGAACATCACAAAAGATGTGTTCTTCCACATACTTGTAAATCATTTTTGGCACACTTCCCCACTTTAGTAATTGCAGATTTCCCCCAACCTCCCTGCACATTGCCCATAGATGCAAGCTTTGTATGATCTGTTGTCTAATTCAGAAAACTACAGCAAGTCATTGCATGAACCCTACGTTAGACAGTAGAGCAATTCAATACTAAAGCACTCTTTAGGTCTCTGTATGGTTTTCTTGATGGATGTTACACTGCTGATCTATTTTTATGTATTATTTATGCTGGGATAGTGCCTAGAGGCCCCAGTCAGGGGCAGGACCCCTTAGTGCTGCACATACTATGAAGGAGGATGCAAGAGCATCTCCTCTTTGCAGCTTATGGTCTAAATACATAATGAATGATACCAGATGGATAAAACATTCAAAGGGAGCAAAAAGTTAGATAGTTGTTAATACAGGAACAGGCAGAGCACAGCAGCTACTTGGCTGTATATAGGCAACGTGATGTTACTGTCACTATTGTCTATTTTCTCTGTCCTCTGTATTATGTTCTACAACATGCAGCAACCTATGGACAAGCACATCTGAAGCTCTGGGAACCTGGAAACATCTTTGCCCGCATCAGGCAGCCAGGTGAGATTCAGAGGATGTAAACCAGAGGAAAGAGGTAGGTACTTACAGAGGAGGACTCAGAGCACCTGAATTAGGGCACGAATGTGAATACACGTTTGAAGTGACTCATGGGAAGGATTAGGACTTTGGGGTGTTAAGGGAGCACAGAAAGAAGCTGATCTCAATGCAATTCACATAATCTCTTCTTCCCCTTACACATTGACAGTGTAGAATATATATATGTGAGTTTCTGCAGCAGGAACAGCCAAGAGTCCTCATGGTGTCCAGGAACACAGTGCTTGGTTCAAGCCTAGGCTCTCTGGGGAACCAGTAATGGGTATATCTCCCATGTAAGTCTCACTTAGGTTGAAGATGGGCTTTTCAGCTCATAGCCTTGTGACCCAAATTCATGTCTTGAATTAGGGAGTACTTACTTCACACCCTGATCTGAGTCAGTATTGCTTTACACCCAGATAAAATCCCCATCATGTTTAGATCCTGTGTACAAACCCAGATAAAATCCCCACCATGTTTAGGTCCTGTGTGCAAACCCTAAATCCCCCTCTAAGTTCTCAGGACTCTTCAGCTCTGATATCCAACGTAATAGGTGTTAGGTCTGCGAGGTCAAGTAAAAACAATAAACCTAAACTACTGCAAATACTTCTGAATTTGGCATATTTTAGACATTTCCAAGCATAAATCTTGTCCAGTATCATACTGGAGATCCACAGGCTCTCTGACACCAGGTTCCTTGTCCCTGAAGTGACTGCTCACTCATCCCTGTCTTTTCATCACTGGATGACTAAGAAGACAAGGGCTGAATAACAAATGTTTTCTTTCTTTCCCTGAAGAGCCAATGAAGCAGGAAGGAGGCAAGCAGTTGTGAGGGAAATCAGATTCCAGCTGCGTGAAGATGAGCTCTGGAGAGGCTAGAGGTGGGAGCTGTCAAAACAGGAGGGACAAAGCCTGAAAGCAGGCTTCTTTTTTCAAGAGTGCAAACCAAAAAAGAGTAAACTACCCACAAAGAGACATCGCTGTCCCTCAGGCTAATTAATGTAATAGTACAAGGGAGGACTCTGACACTGAGTCATGCCTACAGCAGGATAAACTAATTAAGCTCCTCTTTCTCTGAAATGAGAACTTGTGACACTGCATGGGTTAGCAGGGACCTCAGACCATCTTGGTCTTCCCTATGAATTTGTATTGCTTAATTTTTCCTCAGATCCCCAGCATCCTACAGCTTTACACAAAGACTTCCAGTAGCTCCCATAGAAGCTCTCAGAATTTTTGTAGCTCTTCTTTGAATAACTTTAATTTTTCCCCATTTTTTTCTTTAAATTCACAATGCCCATAACTGTATTTCCTCTGAGGATCAGTCCTTTCTAAGGAGGTAGCTACCACCTAGAGCTAACACAGTATTTCCAACCACCAGGAGGTTGCTGCATGAAAGCAAGAGACATTTGGAGTAGACTGCCAAAAGAGCTCAGCTCCCATTTTGTTATTAAGGTCTAGATTTTCAAGAGTACCATTAGGCAACTCAGAACATGCAGGCTGCACTGGATACAGCATTTAATTTATTAGTAATACGTAGCACTGTTGGGATGTTTGGGAGTTTGTATAAGGACTACTTCATGGAAAGAGAAGTGGGAGCTCTATCTTGTAGTTAGTTGTTAATAAAAGACTTCCTGAATGTTTTACAACAAAGAACAGGGGAAAAAAAAATCCCACAAGTTTTTTGAGGTGGTTTGTGTAATTCTTTTAAAAGAACATTTCAGCAAACACATTCATTAAAGATATTTTTTCCCCTTAAAATCAAGCTAAATTGATTTTATTTGATCTTTTCATTCTTAAGATAACATTCATCTTGCCTAATTTCAACCATCTAAAATTCAGGCATTGTCTTGGCTCCCTCCAGAGAGGGTGGAAACAGGCACTGCTGGGGTGAACTGATCCCCTGGCTCAGATACAGCATTGCCCTTGGGAGCACCTCATCCCTATACTGAAAACAGAGGAAGATTAGGTGACCACCTTACACTTCAGACAAGTGAAATAAATCCCATCTTAATTAGTTTTTCTACTCTCTGTACTTGCATGGCTCCTGTTGTTACAGCATCTGAACATCCACACTTTTCAAACCTGTCATTCTCACACTCTTTCTATGACAAAGGTTAATTTTTGCTCATTTACAGACATACACAGCTGAGGCAGGTAGAGGCCAAGATCTAGACATGTAAAGGTATTTAGCAAGTTAATTGTCTAAATTAGGTGGTTTTCAGTCAGCTGACTAACACTCAGCTATGTAGACAAAGAAGTGGCAGTTGGGTGTCCTTAGGAATTTGCTAGGATCTAAGCAGAAATGACTTGCCTAAGGACATATGTCATGGAATTAACCCTAGGTCTCCTGAGCTGCTGTCCAAACCTTTGGAATGTCCTTAACATTAAGCAAATCCTCTGCTGTTTTTTGAATAAAACTTTTGAAGTATTTACAGTCATGTCTTCTTTGTCAAAGCCAAACAAGCTATGCGCACTCAAAGCCTTTCACTTTTCCTTATAAATCAAACCTGACTCAAAGCCTTCCCTCTCATTGTATTGGTCTTCTCTAAGCTCTCCTTAGATCTTAAGTTAGCAGTAATAGAACAGTGAGGCCAAAATTCCAGGTTGGATTTTTTAGGTGTTACTGTTATACAAGCAAACACAGGAACTGCAGCACAGAGTTGGATCTCTCACTAAAATTGGTGAAAATACTATATTCACTTCAATAGTCACTGAGATCTACTCTGGTATGCAGCACCTGAGCACTGTGAATCACAGTACAGTGCATTGATATTGTGTCTCTTGCACTTAAAATTGAAAATGAAATACTTAGGGCTTGTCACCATGAGAGTCCAGGCACAGTAAGATGTGAATTAGCAGCACACTGGCTGCTCTGCAATCACATCACACAGAGGCGTGTGTTAGAAGACTTTTAATTAGGAAGCAAGTTGCTTCACTTCAACAGCAGCCTTAGGGCACATGCCCTGCAACAGGTCATGCAGAGACTTAGTGTGAGAAGACACCACTGCACACTGTTATTGTAGTTGAACAGCACACTGACTTCCTCGTGTAGACAAACCTTATCAGCCCAGAGCAGGCTTCAGTATTGGGTGATACATGTTTCTCAGAATAATCTTTGGGAGCACTGCTGAATGCTAAGCATGTCCTCTGGAACTTGCACCTGGGTCACAATAAGGGTCAGTTTCTAAAATAGGCCCTGTTCCTTTCATCTGGGAAGATTTTTTTTGTTTTGTTTTGTTTTCTGAAATTACCTCAGTAAGGTAAAAGAGGAAAGAGAGTTTCTGTAGGGAGATAGAGGTGTCAGTCCCATACTATTCAAATAAATGGCAAGATAAAACAGTATTTATGGTACTACTCAAGTGCAGTTCTCCCCTTCTAGGACAGCAGCCTTGATCCCTAACTAATCAAAACAATCCTCTATCAACCTTGGATTATCATTAAAGCCTATCCATGTTTTGTTTTCAGAAACCATAAGCCTGTGGGAAACATACAGGTAAAGTATCATGAATGTTTAAATAATTGTAAAAGGTTTTCCAGACTTCAGATTATTAGAGGGACATTTGATTATCCCCAGTATTAAATAGACCACTGAAACCTTACATAGTTACTCTTATTGGGAATCCAGTAGCTTGTTTATGGACTAGCTCTTATCTTCCAAATAGGATTCAGTTTCTGGGGATATCCAGAAAGTGAGATTCTGCAACATCCTTTACACGGAATTGCCTTGTCCAGCTTGTGAAACTGAAGAAGTTAAAGCTCCTATACCAAAATGACAACATTCTACCCAATCACCCAGCTTCAGAACAAGAAAACATGCTTGTTCTGTGTCAGGGTTTCCAACCTGTGCCTTGTGAACCACAAGAAGAACAAATTTCTTCTGAGTTTTACGCACACAGAGAATCCTGTGAACCACGATATCTCTGCAGGCAAATGAAGAATAAGCGATCAGGCAGCAAACACTGCCAAAAACTCAGATGCCCATTTTGGGACTTTCTCCCAGCCTAGCAGAATAGCGGGAGGTGGAAATGACAGCTACACAAGAAAAGACACCCTTGGGACTGAGATCACATCTTCAACTTCAGCATGTCCTAAAAGAGCTCTGAACAATTGCTGCAGCCTCCACAGATTAGCTGGGTTTTCTTTCTGAGCAGTGGCACACACAGGCTAAGCCTGGGAAGATTTCCACAATATAATATATTTGTAGCTCAGATCAGATCCCATCAGTGGTATCTAATAAAAACTGGTTGGAAAAAAGTTACTGATCTAGGAGAAAAAAATAGAGACACTGACTGAGGATCCTAAATTCACCTGAACATAACACATAACACAGTCTTTTGGTGGCTCTTCAGAACAAACTATTTCTTCATTGTCAATCATTAATTTCTCCATCCTCTATCAGCACCTTTTCAGCTTTTCTAACTGCTTGTGCTCACACCTCTTCTCCCATGTGGCTCAAAGCAGAATGAAGAGAGTCAGCACAATTTAAACAGGGTCATGATTTCCAAGCATCAGAATGCTGCTTTGCTGAGAAAAGAATGAAAACAAATAGTACAGTGCCTACTGCAAGGCCTTGTGAGATTCCCCCAGGGCCATCACAACAGGCCACTGTAATCTCTGCTGATGCTTGCACCAAAGATAACAACACTGCTTGTATTCAAAGCCACTGTGTCCCAGTTATTCTGGCCTTACACACTACTTCACTTATAAAGATGAGTGCAGCACTTAATGCATAGTCTAACAGTTTATCTTGGAGGTGTCAGGTCCCACTTTCCATTGTGTCATGTTGAATTCCTGGATGGAAAAAAAGACACAATGAATCTGAACACATTCCAAAATGCTCTTCTCACATCACTTCAGTGGCATTTACCCTGTTTACAGGGAAAGGAAGGAAGGAAGGAAAGAAAGCACAGAAAGGATGGAAAGTACTTTTTTTTCTTTTCATACCAGTTATTAGAACAGATTTTATTAGTCTCAAAACAGATTGGAAAGCTAGCATAAAAATAGAAATAAAACCTGTCTTTACTAAGAAAATTACTATCCATATTTCACCACTGACCAACTGCAGAACAGCTGTGCCTGTCGTATCAATGTTATCACAAAGGCATTTCTACCATTGTCATGAAAACCTGACACAAGACCTGAAATCTGTCTGAATTCTCTCCCTTTAACAGCTCAACACACCACATGTAAGATTGCTAGTGAGTGGAGTATCCCTGGGGAGTGAGAGTTTTTCATCATGTCAGGACCATTCCTGGGGATTGACAGGATACAGGATAATTGTGCTTGCAGCTTTTACAAAAACACAAGAGAGAGTTAAACTGTAGGAAGGAGATGAAATTTCAGAGGGGAAAAGAGTTTGGAAGCAGAAGCAGCTCGTCCTGTGCCTTTAAACCACCTGGAGAACTGCCGCAGCAAAGAGGTGAGGATGGGCAATTCCATTTAGGAGAGAACAAGCCCTTGTGCCTGGGATGTGCTGGCAGCGGCACAGACCAGCACAACAGAAAAACCAAGGATAAACCACACAGAATCTCACCTTGGCTGTTAAGCTAAGTAAGACAACTGCATTCTGATTTTTTCTGTTGTTGTTGTTTTGAAACCAGATGTTTGGGATTAAGAGACACAAACTCCATGCAACGTTTGCTGCACGTACCTCCTGCTTTTCTGTCAGGCTGTGCAAAGCTACAGAAATTGGTATTGGAGCTTTCAGCGGTGCATTGTGCCTAAGTATTCTTCACCCTTACACAACATTGTACAACAGCAGCAAATTGTGAAAAAAAAACCAACAAAACCAATCCTTCCATCATTCCATCCCCTTAAGAGCAGAAGCACAATAACTCATCTATCACCAAGTAGGAAGGATTTGATTTTAAGTACCATTGAAGAGATAACTGTCTGTGTTATGAGTTTCATAATGGTGCTCGTGATGCCGTTTAGGAAAGTAATGAGCTGTAGCAAAGTCACAGGAAGCAAAGGACACAGGAGCTTCAGGCTCCTGAGGACAGCATAGTAATTGATCTGTACTTAAAGTGTAAAACTCTCTAGGTAAGGAAAAAAACACCCAAAACAAAAACAAAACCTAAAAACTAAATTACAGATACCTTGAGAATATCTGTCCACCATTTCTCCTTCCCATTTATTTTGTTTTGTGAGTTTAATCAGTCTTCAGCCTAAGCACTTTAAAATGATTTTATCTAAAGGTAGAAAATCTGCCCATGCAAAAACTCCCTTAATTTCACTGAAAGTTTAACAGGTTATAAGGGTGTTATATTGGGGAAGATATTTCTTTTCCACAGATCCATTTTTTACTTTTTTTCAAGCCGAGGCAGCTTTATGAGATGAAATATCTGCTTTTTGTAGATGTCCCTAGAGGACCATAAACAAGAAATTGTAACTCCAGAACAAACCTGTACGCTGCAGACAGTATTACCCAGGACACTCATCTCAGAAAGACAGACAGAACAGAGCAGAAGAGCTAAATGCACTTTTCCTTCTAGAGAGAGCACCTAAAAGACCCTTAAGCCTGAAAAATGTTATTAACTCCCTCAGATGCATCAATTCTCTCACTTCTTCCTCAGTTAGGTGGGGCTGACATTCCAAAAATTGCATCTAGTCAGCTTTTCCTTAAAGACTTTAAAGCTTTCAGTTCAACTTGAAAAAAATAAATTGGGTCTTAAAATAAACACCTTGGGTTTCATCAGGTCTGAGAAAACCTCAATTCTGACAAGATTACAGATTGTATAAGACATCAGATCAACTGACCACAATGATTCAGGCAGTAGCTATGCAAAGCATCCTCGCCTATTAAAATTTTTATAGACAAAAGATCAGATTAATAATAGAGGTTTATGATATCAACTGACTCTTCAGTCAGCCAGCTTCAACATTCAAGCCCAGGATAAAACATCTCTTCTGCTGTTTCCAGGCTTCACATGTAGCCAAACCTGCTTAATATCACGACCCCATGGCACTTGGGCCACTGGGTGCACATGCAGTAGAATTGGGATTGTTCCAAACTGCTCAGTGCCTGTGGTGCTCAGAAACAGGCACTGCTCTGGCCCCCTCCCTTGCAAAGCTGGGGTGGGCTCCAAGCATCCCCAGTTCTCCCACAGACTGAAAGTGGATGATCCACCTCTCCCCACACCTTTTATCCAGCGTCCTCAGGGCTAGCATGATCCTAAGGGAACAGGTAGGATTGGACTCCTAATGGTTAATTCAATGGCATCATTCAGTATCAGATAGAAAATATCAACACTGATACAAAAACATTAATGGGAACAGATCCAGTAGGAGAAATCTTACCCCTGGAAGATGATGAAGCAACTATGCCAAGCCACAGTCTCTTTCTGTTGGGCCTTTGACAACAGAGCACTTGTAAGAAAGGGAGGTAGCTGAGAAAGCCACACTGCCCAGCACCAGTAACATCACTGCTCAGACCTGCTCTGGAAACAGCCCTTCCAGGTCACCTCAGCACCTGAACCACTGAAATATGTGCTATAGATTTTTTTTTAGAATTTATTTTATCTAAAATATTATCACAAGGAAAAGACTGACCCTACCCATAACTGCCTGCTGGGAGAGCTCAGGCTGAGGAACCCAAACGAATCTGCAGCACAGGGTTTAAGCTGCTGAGTGCTCCTCCTAACTTTCTACAGCATGGTTTACATAACCCTTCCTCATGACTTGTGGCTCTTGGGGATCCCACCTCAATCACCCCAGCAGTGCACAAGAAATGATAGCACTTGCTTAGTACTTCAGCCTCTAGCTGCTCTTTTCAACTCTTCTCCCCAAATGCTTTCAGTGTGTATCACTAACTTAAATCTCTGCTTTCCCTTTTCAGCTTTCAGACCTGGTCTTTTGTTCTAAAGACATAGGACTGCCCTTAGCTATTACAAATCACTCGCTAATTTCAGTTATGCATCTCTAATTTACAACAACTGAAGACACTGCTTGTTATATCTTGATTTTTTTTGGAACATGACGTTGTGTGCTACCTTCATTCCCATGGACACTGTTCAGTTCCTCAGTGAAGCAGTTTCATCTGCAAGCTGTAGCAGAAGTTTGCCCCTCAGTCTCAGAGTATATTACATTAAGGGGATGAGTATAGGGGCTTGTGCTGAAATAAAATCCACCCATCTGTGGATGGCTTTCCTGTCATTAAAATGATCATTATGAGACCCCCTCACTCAGGACAACTTTTGCAGGATCCCATTCAGGAATAACACTTTATTAACTTAAAGCTCTGAAATGAAGACATACAGATTTTAAAAAAACATTGACCTAAAAAAAAGGCTTATTACAAAACAAATGGTATTACATCTCACTTTTAGGAAGGGGATAGAGATAATAAAGATATCTGCTTGTATTTTCTCACCCTTTATGCTTGGATTTCTATTCCTTTCAATTGATCCACTTCTCCAAGTTAACTACTTACAATATTTTGCTCTTACAAAGCAAACTGGATGACATCATCTCTCTCAAATATTGACGTACAGAGGTATATTAACAGATATAAGATCTGAACTGTGTGTTCTGCTTCTTGGTTTGTGTTTCTGCATAGTATTTCTAGCAGATTTTTTTTTCTTTCATTTGAAGACAAGTTCTGCTCCAGCTGAAAAACAAAGGCTTAGTCTCCAACTCAAAGTATTACATGGCTCAATGGATCCAAGAATTCCAGGTTTGTTCATGTGTAGACTTTGTGTATTTAGAAAATCCTCTAACTTACTTATAATACACCTCCCCAGAATAAAGTGGATTTTTTGAGGCTGTATTGTTCAGAAATTAATCTGCTAAACTGAGGAGGTCACAGGAACCAAAAGTCAGGTTAATTCAATGTAATTAATTTATTGCATCATTAGGCCAAATATGCTATTTATCTTGCACAACAGGGGATCTCCTAATGCCATTACAAATTCAACTTTGCCCTGATGCTTATATCACTCAACAACAACAAAAAAAAACAGGCTGAGACTTCTCTTTATTCTATGAAAGAGAATTGCTTTTGTTGTTGAGGAACCCACATCTCTTCAGTCTTCTGTGCTTGCTGACTCCTGCCCTACACCACTGTTGAGAATGGGGTTTGTTTGTTATTTTTAATTGGATACATCACTACTGCTAAACACAAGAGGACCTGTGAAAGAAATAAGTAACACTGAAAGAGGGCAGGTTTACATTAGATTTTTGGAAGAAATTCTTTACTGTACGGGTGGTGAGGCACTGGAACACATTGCCCAGAGAAGCTGTGGATGTCACATCCCTGGAAATGTTCAAGGACAGGTTGGATGGGGCTTGGAGCAACCTGGCCTAGTGGAAGGTGCCCCTGCCAATGGCAGGGTGAGTAGGAACTTGATCTTCAAGGTTCCTTCCAACCCAAACCATTCTATGATTCTATGATGAGTCTGTTATTTTTGACAGGGTTCTCCCAACACCACTGAAATATAGCTAAGAAATTAATAAAAACTTCTCTCAAAGAGAAAAGGTCCACTCCTCGTAACCAATGACTATATAAATGTAAGGGATAAATTTGTTCCTGCATCTCCTCTCATTTCTATTAAACAACAGTGGATCTCCAGAGATACAACACACAATCACTCTGTTAGTAGGGCATAGTATAGCAGCAGCTTTGAAGATTTATTTATGTCCTTAATAAAGGTTTTAAAGCACCTGCTTAAAAAAAGAAGTAAAACATAAAATTAAGTGAAGGATTAGTAATTTTTATGCACGTGGAACATTTCTTTCAGAAGTCAGAGAATGAATATAGGAATGTTACATCCTGCAAAGCTACAGATTATGATAGTGCAGAGAACTTTACAGTCAGGGCTGGTTCTTACTGTAAATCTTGGAGAAAAGGAACTGCATTTGCAAGTCTGCCATTACTTATCATTGCCCTTTATTTTATTTCTCTCTCTCAAAGTGGAGCTCTTTAGATACCAAAGGACATTATGAGCACTTTTCCTTTATTACACTGTTCTAAAACCTTTTAGTAAAAGCCTTCATAAAACCTCACATATGTGCATTATAAAATTACAGGGAATAAGTTCCATATGAAAAATTCATCATATTTCTTCTTGCTATTTTTTAGCAGAGATTCTGACATTAAGCATGAGAGCAATAGACATTGTTTTAATTCTTCATTGTGGAAGGGAAAAACAAAAAAAATTGACTTTTTGCTTTTGGTTAAGAAAGAATTTTTTACATACTCCTTCTTTGCAGCCTCTCCCTTGCGAAATCAAAAAAGGATTTTAGATGGGCAAAGAGTAACCACAATTATATGGAGTGTGTCATTGATAAATTCCAGGGGAATATAACAAGCTAGGTAGGCACATACCATTAGATCTAGCTGTTCAAAATCTTCAAATTCTAGCCAAGATTAAATTGGAATATGTGGCCACATCAGCCCCCAGGACTGCACTCAACTTTTAAAAGGCTCGATCTCACTCTGGATTTAGACTTCAGGAAAGTAACTCTTTCAAGAGAGCATTTTACACAGCAGTCTATCTTTAAACATGTGCTTAAGTCCCTTGAAGTCACTAAGTACAGATAGACTGAGAACAGGCGCAAGTCTTTCATTTCATGACAGCCTTAGCTTTGTATAATTTTAGTTAATCCAAGGCTTTCTGTTCCCAGTGAATTCAGTCCTGAGTTATGTGGACACAAGATGAGATCAGACTTAGAGATGCAGTGTCTTCAGGAATTTTGGAAAAGGATATTCCAGGAGAACTGGTAACTTCTCTTTCTTTTTGGAGAAAACAAAATAAGAGAACAACAAAAACCTGGCACATCACTGGTGTGTTTAGATGTTACAGAGCTTTTAGCCTCTCTTCTGCTGCATGACATCTGATTCCTGCAAGTCTCCTGATTCACTGACCAACTAAATTGAAAACAGTTTAATTATGGTTATTTATTTTGCTTTTAAACTGACCACATTACAGAAAAAAGCTCACACAACTCGTCTTTCTGTTTATAAAAGCACAGGAAGAAAAATATGCAAAGATGTAAAAAAAAAGGATACAAGTTACTGAAAGCTGAGTAATACATAGAGTGTGAAATTCATGCAGTGCAGAAAGTCCTCACAAGTTATAGGTCTCCATGTACATATAAGCTCTAAAGCATGAATTTGTCTTTAGCTTTATATATCCTGAAACCTTTAGGATTTGTCCTGCAAATTAAGGTTGAAAATAAATGCCTCTAGTGTCCTGTGCTCAGTTTGACCAGGGAAGTTATTAGGTAAACTGTCAGGTACCAGAAGAGCTCTGAACATTAATCATATTTTCCAGTTATGTTGGGAGGTGCAATGACTTAGTTAAGGCCAATATAATGTCCTAGGCTTAAATACCACACCCATCACACTGATAGTCAAGTTGAGTCAATGATCCAACCCAGATGGGAATCCAGGTTCTTCTTGGCTTACTGTTATCTGTTCTGCCCATTAGGTTATGTGACTTCCATAAATTATTTTGCAGTTCCCGTTAAAAGAAAATAAATCCACATGATGCTAAATGCTACCTCCCAGCTGTAATGCAAACTGGAATTTTGGACCACAACACTGCTCCCTGACTCATTCTGGATCCCTTCCATGTGACGTTGGATCCATCTAAGCTGGAGAGAGTAGAATAGAAGGGCTGTGCTTTTTTCTTTGACTTTTTTTTTCCTATCACCTACTGTCAGATAACACGTGGATGTTGTCACAGCATGTCTCTAGAATGTAAAAATAACAATACCAGAGAGGGGCCTTTCTGAATACACAAGGATAGAAAGGATAAGATAAAAGAACTAAAGATTTATAAGGGGATCATTTAAATAACAACTCCATGGCTTTGCTAAGTTTATAAAATATATAAAACCTAGACAGAAGTGTTGGGGCGAGGGGAAACTGTGTTAAGAAGTGCAACAGAGGTGGAGAACTGTAGAAAAAGTTAAAAATAGCGCACTCATGGAGCAAAATTTCCTTCACACATAGCTTAAATACAGCCAGTACAATTCAAGCCTTGTGCACATGGCTTTACTATGAGCTTCTCTGTTGCTTGTTTGCAGTTGGAGAAAATCCAGAAAGCAAGGAAAACAAACACATCACACGTTTTCCCTGTGTCTATTTGATTTAAGGACACTGAGCACACACCTTTGGCTTTTTCCAGGGGTTAAAAAGACAAAAGGCCAAATATAGCTCCGGCAATCCCGCAGGCTGCCTTGCCAGGAGAGCGCGGTGGCAAAGCCTGCTTAACCAGCCCCAAAGGATTCCCTCATGTAGGAAACCTCAAAGAGTGCAGAGGTGGCTCAGTGGCCAATTCCAGAACCAGGGGTTTTAGCCAGAGAAATGCTGGCGTGTGATGGGAATTCAGCTGATTCCCAGCTGATGAATCAACCCCTCTGGAGCCACAGGTGACCAGCGTGTCTACACTGCAGTACCACACAGTGAAGAGACATCAGATTACAACTGCTGTATTTTTAACAGCAGAAAGACTGAGAGAAAAAGCAAAACAGGGATTCAAAAAGAATCCAGATATATATCATTATTTTGACCACCCTGGGCTAACAGCAGGCTCACAGGGTAACTCTAACGATTATGGCTTTCTGCAAATTAAACTGTAAAGGTCCTGACTGTTTGGGACATTCAGTCCTCTACTTGTTCTGTGACAGAACATGGAAAGAGAGGTTGAGTACATCCCTTCTGCTAGGATCAAAACAGGGACAGGTGTTTTTGGGAGTGTTTCATTCTTTGGTTTTGCTTTTTAATACCTTGCTGTTTACATGGTTGATCTGCTTAATTATGATTAATCTCTGAGTAATAAAGATACAGTATCCTCAAATACTTTAAAGAGCTCTTTCCCAATGAACAACATCTATTTCCACTTAACATTCTACCTTAATTAAAGTGCCTTTTTTCTCCCTAGGGCCTTGTTTCATTTAATTCAATTGCAAAATCCCAGTAGAATGTCCAGGGTGCAGTAAAATTTGTGTAATGAATACAGTGGTACCTGCAGTGAAAACATCACCCCTCAGAAAACAAAAAAAAACCCACTGGGATGCAGAGTAAGATCAGGGCAATTACAGTGTTTTGAAAGGTCGGCTGATGACACAACCTGCAGCTGTAAAGAATGAGGCAGAGGACAGTACTTGGGATTGGGGTCCAAAAGCATTATCAGTCTTATGGGAATCTGACAGCAGCTGCCCACCAAGCTAAAGCTCAGGGCAGGAATACAACTCGAAATTATATCTTTCTGATATTAAGTCAAGTTGCTCAGTACTACTGAAAGGCTCTTCTGTCTTCCTGGGATTATTGTCCCGAAAGCACCAACCAGCTCTTTTAACTGAAGTCACTCTTGTATTTTGAGATGCAGCAGAGGATAATGGGGAGCTGCTATTTCCATTTCTGGTTAAAGCGCTCCATGGACAGAGCCCACATACTGCCTGTAGGAGTATGTCTTTACTGCCTGGTCTAGAGCACACCTCTCTGTGCTTCAGCACTGCACCTAATGCAATCCTGCTCTGTTGCCCATATCCTGTGAACCCCTGTTGGATCAATCCAGTGGTAAGAAGAGGGAAAGCAAATTTAGTTCCTGGATCTCAGGCTAGTCTGGATGTCTAAGCCAAAATAAAGTTCAGCTAAAAGTGAAGCCAAGCTGCTCAGCCTGATCAAGGCAAAAATGCTTCAATTTATGATGCATCTCAGAGCAGGACTTGTCTTGGAAATTTTAAGAAAAAGAGGTGTGGCACCTGCAGGATTTGGGTACCTCTGTTTGACAGTAGGTTTACAATTATGGATTAAAATACCCCAATTCCTTCTTAGAAAGCTCTTTAGACAGCCAGCATTCACAGTTTTAATAAAGGCTTTGGCCCTTACATACTTTGCAGGAGATGATGTGCTTTTCTGGCTCAAGCCCACAGTACGCTAAATAAACTAAATAAAAGGCAAACATGAAAATCATATCAACTGTACTAACGAGGATTTGAAAAACAGTATTAAAGTGTTGTACCGTATAGTATTAAACAACTCCAAATGGTAAACAAAGGGCAAACAAGTCTCTTTACTTGTTCCCTAGATTTGCAAGTAAGCAGTAAAAGAGAAAATCTGACATGTCAAAATTCTTGCACAGTTTCTCGTCTGAATCTTCCTGGCCTCTTTCTGAGCCATAGACAGTTTTAGCTGCTGCTTTCTCAGCAATGTACTCTCTGCTCCTGGTCAGACTGTCCCACTGATCTCTACTGTACTTGGACAAGTTGTCCAAATTGAAATCAAAGTGAAGCTTTTTTGAGGAAACATAGGTGGCTGCTTTGTGCTTCTCCAGCGCGCAGTCACCGATTACCTAAGGTGCTCAGGAATGTTTCCCTTCTACAAGTAACAACTTTCATTTTGTAATATTCCTTGCAAAACAAGGAGCTTTCCCCCTCCCTGAGGTAATACACAAAGTGGAGGTGGTCACTGTGAGCAGAGGAATAATCCCTTTTCATTGCGCACCCCGGGCCAGCCAGGTACTCTGCAGCTCCCGGTGATGGACACGCTCAGCAGTCGCGCTCGTGGCGATGCTGGAGGACTGCGTGGAAAGGCAGGAATTTTGTCGCCGCTCCAGCAAGCAACAGTTCTTGCTGATGAGCATGGGCTGCTCATGCCCTGCTGCCCTTCCGACCGCCTGCGGAGCCGGGGCAGGCGCTTGGATGCCGGGAAGAACGGGACTCCGCTCCCTCCGCCCGCGCCGCTCCCACCTCACCAGCCTGTAAACCCCCGCTCCCCAAAACTGCCTCCTTCTCTCCCGTCACCCCGCAAACCCACCACTCCTGCGGTCCCAGGGCAGAGCCCCGCAGAGGGGTTCTCCCAAGCCAGCGCCCCTCACCGCCCCTTCTCTCCTCCCCGGTGACATCCAGGCAGGTGGCCGGGGGGCCGCCAGGTGCCGGCACCGCTGCGCTGCTCCCGGGACAGCCCCGGCGGCGGCGGCCGGGGCGGAGGCGAGCGGAGGGTCCGGGACACACAGAGAAGGTCCGGGACACGCAAAGGTCCAGGACACGCAGAGAAGGTCCGGGACAAGGCAGCGGGGTCCCCGCACACTTTCCCACACCGCCCTCCACCCTTTCCCCGCGGCGGCGGAAAGTGCGCCGGCGGTACCTGCCGGGGGCCGGAGCGGGGCCGGGGCCGGTGCCCGGGTGTCGGAGGCGTTTCGAGCGCGGCGGCTCCTCCCCGGCGGCGGCAGCGGCGGAGGGTCTCGCTCCTTCTGCGCCGACTGTCAGACTTTCCCTCGGCCGCCCTCCCTCCATCCCGCCACCCCTTTCCACACCCTCGCACGCACATGCACACACCCCTCCAGCAAATGGGCTGCTGCCTGCGAGGGCGTGCCTGTGGTGTGTGTGTGTGTCGGCCAGCTCAGGCACACACCCACTGCTCCCGCCGCAGGTCCCAGCCTCGGCGCAAGGGACATCGGCTGCCTGAAAAGGGTCGGAGTGCGAACACAGAGTGTGGCAGCAATGTGCCCACTCTGCCGAGACCGGGCGCCCAGGGACCCTGAGCCCGCGTGTTTTGCCCTGGACCACAGACCCCTCCTGCACTGCCGGATCACACACCTGAGAGGTCGCACAGGAGCATCCCGCCCTAGTGCTGGGATTGCCCTGCACAGCTGCAGCTCTTCATCGGCGTGTCTCTAAAGCAGTCTCAGGTCCACTGAGGATGTTCCGGTGACACATTCCTGCTGGGGCTGAACTGCAGGACGCTGGCTTGTAGATTGAGAGTGAGAAAAAAAAAGCCAGCCTGCCACACTTACTGATAAGGGGGAAACAGCTGGGCAGTGGCCCGGAGGTCGCGGCTGGTGCACATTCAAGAGTTTTGCCTGCGTGCAGAACTGTAGCTGCCAGGGAGACATCTGCCTTTGCATTTATTTGTTTTGCCCCTGGAATGTGCTACACTGGTGGTTCTCCAGCTTTCGCATGCTGCAGACCACTTCCTAAGAGAGAATTTCTCTCCTGGACCAACCCACTCCCACACCAAACCAGTCTCTCCAACATATTTCCTTCTGCGGCTGCCCGAGGAAGAGCCTTCCTGCCCACAGGCTGAGAGCCATTGCACACATGGTACAGAGTATCAGACACTTCCAGACAAGACACACTGGGGTTCTTTCAAAAACCGTATTTCCCTTAGTGAAGAGTTCAGATTGAAAGTCTTCAGTTGGCGACTCAGCTGCAGAACAGACCCCGACTGTTGCTCCCATGAAATAACAGCAGAACCAAAGAAGTCCAGAGAAATATATTAGAGTTTCCACCATGTTACTCACCTCAACAGAACTTCATCCTCACCTACCATTCACACAGAAGTCAGATGGGTGGTCTGGGCATACAGGACAGGAGCTAAATAACAGAGTTTTTTTAAGTTCACCAAAAGTCAACTTTACTTTTTTTTTTTTGACTGAGTTTTTTTTAAGCAGTTTGTTACTACAGTACAAACTGATGCTGTTTTTATAAACTGCACACACAAATGCAGACTCTACTTATCTACATGTGGCTTATATTCCCACAAGGTGAAGAGAGGAGTCTGAAGACAGGTTGTTTCATCGTTGCTATTGGCTTTTGCCTTTTAAGGCCTTCAAAAAAAAAAAAAATGAAAGAAGATTTTATTCCCAAATTTCCACATTAATTTCATTATCATCGATAAAATTTTCCATTGTTTTAATCCCGGATGGCACTGCCCAATACAAATATAATTGTGATGAGTATGATGCAGGTTTGAGCCCAGTTTGTGTTTTGAATTTCTGTAGAATAATTCTTGCACTTTACCTTGTTCCCACTCCCTGAACATCTCAGGCACTCTGCTGATAACCACCTTCTGCACCTGAAGAAGCTCAACAAAGAGAAAATGAGGAGCAGGTTGATGGCAGACAAATCCTTGCGGGTTTTTAAGCATTCATTAAGACTACAGGACTGGGCTTTGAGGTACTCTGAAAACATGAATCCTGATAAAAAGAAAATGTGTTAGAGAGTTCTGTTTGTTTCACATTCTGGAGATGTTTCAGACTCCTATGAAAAAGAAATCAGCATGAACGTCTCCTTTTCTCATTTGTTAAGCCAGTCTACAGTCTTTGTGAAAAGTAAAAAAAAAAAAAAAAAGATATAAAAAGTTTTGGAAATGGTTTTATTTTAACAGCTATTTTTTCTTCTTGCAAATCATGAGAACACGCTTTTTCTTTTTTTTTCTTTTTTTTTTTTTGTGGAATATATAGCAGAAGATTTATCTTTCAAGAATTATAAAAAATAATTTGTGAAATAGTTAAGCTCCTAATTGAGTGAAGTGGAAGAAACCAGGAAAAAAGCCGCCCTCTTGTGGTTGTTGGCTGAAGGAAGGTTGATAAAGTTCGTAACATTTCTTCACAGACAGCAGAGAATGAACATGCTTTTGTGTTCCTGGTTACTAAGGCTCTCAAACAGGGTTACATGAGGTCATGCCATGGACACAGGCTGAGGAGACAGCCACTATCTGCACAGTATCATTGTAAATGATCAGTTGATGCATTCCTTGGCAATGTATTTTAAACCACTGTTCAGAAATTCCCAGAGCAGATAAGTACAGCTTTACTGGGAGACATCAGTTTCTCAGTGTCTGCATTAATGCCACCTCTTTGAGTGACCTTTTTGGTCAGGACTGCTTTTTCTTTTAACAGAGTGTTGGAAATATCCCAAAAATATAGGAATTTCTGCCAACCTTACAGAAATTGTCTGAAGTTTTCATAGGAAAAGTTTCTTTCCACATTTTGAAGATGTGATGATTATAATGACCGTGACGATGATGACATTATTTTTCCTGCAGAAAGGACACTGACTATTGAGGGAAGAAGTATTCAACAGGTTCTTTTAAAGATAAATTTGAAAAGTCAGGTGGTTCTGCTCCACTTTTTTTTCTTTGTAGCTAATTTGAGGCTCCCCTAAGACAAAATTCCACACCCAGTTCCTGGAGCAACTCTTCAAATTTCCTGTAAAACTGAGAGGTTCATGAAAGAACAGAAGTTCATCATTGGACTTTCTCACTGGACAATAATACAAGCATGAATTAAATGGGAAAATAGATCTTTCACAAATAACTAGAATTAGGAAGAGAATTCAGCTGTTTTTGTTACTTTCCATTCCCTTCCTTTTGTGCTTGATCATAAGTCTGAACTCTGTCCAGACATTGTAATGCCAAACTGCCACATTTCAGCCAAAACTATTTTCATGTGAGCTAAATTGTCAAGGCAAATAGATGGAGTTTCAGTAAAGACTGCAGGAGAAACATGAGACAGCAGCATGCTGCCACACTGCTGTAGGTGTTTAGGCTGAGCACTCTGTAAGCAGTGACAAATGCCTGCAGCATGATGCAATTCAATGGTGTTGCTTAAAGAGATTGTTTTCCAAATGCTGGGCTAAGTTGTACCTAGTGAGTCTCTTTCAGTTGAACAACTATTCATTTGGTGACTTAGAGGTCCTTCATGAGAAGATCCTGCAACTCATGTTCAACTCTGAAAATTTTCAAGGAGACCTCCCATTCTTTACTGACAAGACCAAGAAATAAGGTGTCAATCTACAAACCTGGATGTCCTTGAAGTGTTTGTTCCCAGCCATCCATCCCTACCTTTGCTTCCAGCAGCAGACACAAAAGTGTCAAACATCATAAATAAAGGCACCAAACTGCAGAACTGATTTACCTTCATCTACTGGAAGGTCAACTGGACCAGTGAAGGATCCACAAGCGGGGAAGTCCTTGTAAGGATGGGGATGGAGCAATCCACCTGGGCATAGGTCCAGTCAGACTCAAGTGCCTGTATTTGTGAGTCAGCCACCAAATTTGCTTCCTTGGGGAGCCTTGCATCACTAAGTTCCTACAGTTACTGTGCAAGCATATTGGCAGACTGGATTCCACACTTTCAATAAGGTCAAATTCAGACACAAGACTGACCAAGATTCTTCTGCTCACTTCCCTCTCACCAGTTTGGGAAGAGGAGAATCTGTTTTATTCCAGTGCTGGCAATCGTAACACAACACCTGCACAGTAGCACACACTGATTTTATGTTCCACTTCAACAAGCCTTAAAGCCAGGGCTGGAATCTGCTCCTTTCATTATAACTTGGACAGATTCTTGGCATTGGACTTGTAATTCTTGTATTTCTTCTTAAACAGATTTTTGTCTTGGTTTGTTTGTTTGTTTGTTTGTTTTTTTCTTTCTTTCTCTTTTTAGAATAAATGTATGCAGGTCATCCCAGGGAATCAAGCATCTGTATTGCATCCTGATTCCCACCACACACAGTGCTTGAGGAATATAATATTGCAAACACTGACTGTGCCTGCAAACCCTTGTGTACAAGGGTCTCTGTAAGGCCTTTAGTTTTGTATTTTACCTGATCATCCCAAGTTCTATCTAATCCTAAAGCATCGAGAACAAGAAGCAGTCAGTGCAGAAAGAGAAGGTCAGGGCTCCTTCAGTTCTAGCAGTTTTCTGATGTTGCACACCTACTGGATCTGATAATGAATGAAGGGAGACATTTCTAGCCCCTGCAGCTCCCAAGAACAGATTTCAGTTCATTCATTGCCAGAAGATGTAAGAGGTAATCTGTCTCCATTTGGCTGATGTTTCAAAAAAGGACAACTTTTAGGAAAAGTACAGAAAAAAAAGTCTAAGATATGAAAAAATATCCCTTAAAAAATTTAGGTAAAAGTTTAATATCCATCTTTCTCTTGTTGTTAAATTCCTGGGTAATTATCCAAACTTAGTCATAAAGGATCTGATCCTGAAACACTGATCATGTTTAAACTCCTCTGGAGCTCACAATGTTTGACTTTGCACAGCACATCACAATGTTGGGTACAAATTAAGCGATGTCACATCCCATGTAGTCATTATTTAGTCCCCATCCTCTCTCAGTACTTCACCTCTCTCATGAAGCACCTACAATTTCAAAGGGCATTAGTTCAAGCTTTAGCACTGTCAGGGTTTACGACATTCACCAATTTTAGGCCCTACTCTCTTCAACATCTTCATGAGTAACTTGGAGGCAGTACCAGTAGGGATACTAAGCAGCTTTGCAGATGACACAAAACTGGGAGAAGCTTTTGACTCCCTCAAGGCCAGGGAGACCCTACAGAGAAACCTCGACCAATTAAAGGACTGGACAATCACCGACCTTATGAAGTTCAACAAGGGGAGGTGTCAGATTATGCACTTGAGATGAGGCACCCCGGGATGTACGGGCAGGGCGGTCCCGGTTGACGGCAAGTTGAATACGAGTCAGCAGTGCCCTGGCAGCCAGGAGGGCCAACCATGTCCTGGGGGGCATCAGGCCCAGCATTGCCAGCTGGGCAAGGGAGGCAATTTTCCTGCTCTGCTCCTCACTGGTGTGTCCTCACCTTTGGTATTGTGGCAGTTTTGGCCAAAAGACATTGTGCTGTTAGAGAGTGTCCAAAGAAGGGCAATGAAGATGGTGAAGGGCCTTGAGGGGAAGCTGTGTGAGGAGGGGCTGAGATCACTTGGTCTGTTCAGCCCAGAAAAGAGGAGACTGAGGGGAGACCTCATTGCAGTTACAATTTCCTCATGAGGAGAAGAGGAGGGGAAGGCACTGATTTCTTCTCTACGGTGACCAGTGACAGGACCTGAGGGAATGACCTGAGGTTGTGTCAGGGGAGGTTAAGGTTGGATATTAGAAAAAGGTTCTTCCCCCAGAGGGTTGTTGGACACTGGAACAGGCTGCCTGAGGCAGTGGTCACAGCACCAAGCCTGTCAGAGTTCAAGAAGCATTTGGATGATACTCTCAGGCACATGGTGTGACTCTTGGGGATGGTCATATGCAGGGCTAAAAGTTGGATTCGATGATCCTTGTGGGTCCCTTCCAACTGAGCATATTCTGTGATTTTGTGATTCTGTAGTTTAATGTTCCTACTGATACATCCCAGACCACAGACGGCTCGATCACTCCCTGCCTCCCCCAGCAGCAGGATGGAGGGGACAACTGGAGGCACAAAAAGGTGCCCATCAGAATGGGTTGAGATAAGAACAATTTACTGGAAACAGCAGCAATATAAGAAAAGGAAAAGCAACAACAACCACACTAATAGCAGAGTGCACAAGATGGGTAAATGAATCACAGCCGATTGCTCACCATGTGGAATCATCACTGCCTGACCACACACCCCCCACACCCAGGCAAAACCAGAAAAAAACACCACCCCTGCTCCATCCCCCCTGTGCATGGCAGAAGGTGGTACCCAATAACCCCAGGGTCCTGGCCACGCTCCTCCTGGCTGCTGCCAAAATTCACCCTGTCCTGGCTGGAATCGGGACAGGCGCACAATGCATGTGGGATCTGGCCCAAATATGGTGAGAAGCATAAAAAATTTGCCCACAGATCATGTCTAGGATATGAATTCAGTCTCTATAAAATAAATAGTATTCAAGAAAAGAGTTTGTTGTATTTCCACTTGTATCCAGGATAGGAAAGAAAATCAACTTTTGGGAGCTCATGGTTTTATGTATTTTATGAGTCAGACAAGAAATTAATTTCCATGAAAAATTAACTGAAGCTCATTTTCCAACTTTGTATAAATTATAGTTCTATATTTCTACTTTGAACTAATTGGTTTAAGGTATTATCCTACTCTCCCTAAATGGCAATGACTGCTATGTTGATTTATGGGCTTCAGCACCAAGCAGGGGAGTGTAAGAATAAAATCAGCTCTGAGCTGTGTCCAGGGAACTCGACTTCCCCTCAACAGTGGCTGTAGAAATAATAACCTCCCTCCCCCTCATTTTAATAAAACATGAATACTATTGTAAGAAATGGTTCCATGTATTTTCTTATCTCAGAACACAGGATATCTAGTTCTGTTTATCCTTAGCCTGAACAAATCTTTGTGAATGCCACTTTTTTTCAAGTGAAAATATGTACTTGTGGTGAACAGAAGACAAAAATCCAAGCAATGCTTCTATAGATAGAAACATTCTTTCTGCCTCTAAAAGATAGCTTTGTCCAAAACACACCCTATTTATTATTTATTCTTGGATATTTTTGTTTCCGACCCAATTTAGGGCAAACCTTACCTCTAAGTGATCACTTTTCAAGCAAAATAGTGTTAAATGGAACCATATGCCTTAGTGATTTACAGCATACATTATGTGGGCTCATGTTCACTGTCCTCAATAAATAACTATTTTGATTGTATTATAAGATAGTCTCCCTTAAAGTCGAAACATTAAATTTGTTATAGCCTCCTCAGTGAGAACAGATTGTTGTTAGTAGCTTAAGATAATATACTACTGGCCAAATCAGTACAAAATTTGTCTGGAATATGGGAGTTTTCAGCACTGTCAGAAGGTTGAAAACAGTAAGTTGCTATAGTAGGTTTGTTTATATGCTTCCTCTGTTCTTTGTTGGTGTTCTGTTTAAATCCTTTCCTGAAATACCTGCAACAGGTTTGAAGGAAGGGGGCTCTTAACTTGAAGATCACCACATAATTTCTAATGCAGACAGGCATATATATGGAAGCTGTGGATTTTGAGAGCTCTAAAGGGAAACTTCAAAGGTTTAAGTTTGGGTTTCTCTGTACAAGAAACATAGCCTAGCCAAAAGAGGTTATTGAGGCATCTGAATCCCAGTGAATGGAAGCCAAATCCCAAAAGCTTAGTGAAATCCCTGCATCATGGTATTTTGAGTATCTTGACAATCCACAGCAAGCTGCATTTTGAATTAGAAATGTATTTTGTGGGGAGTTGCTGGGAAAACACCAGTACTATTTTCTTGTCTTTTTTTTTTTTTTTTCCCTTCACAATTCAATAGAACTTTTTGTAGGAGCACAACTCTCTTTTCCCGCAAGGCATGGTGGAGATTTGTAGTAGATGGACCCTTCACCCCACCTCTATGATTCTGGTCCATATGATGAAGTGTGTCCTTCTCGCATACTACTCCCATTTACACTGTAACTGCAACCAGATCTGATCTAAAGGGACCTGTGGCCTTTAGACTACCATTTTCCAACCAAAGGGGGCATCATTAATTACTAATATATACTTTACACTAAATAAAATGATGGATATTGTGATGATTGGGTCTCTCCACAAGTAGCTCAGTTGACTAATGTATGGATCCCAGACTTTGCTCGACAAAAACATGTGCACTCAAATTTGCAGATCAACTTAGTGCATAAAACCTAGGGTTTGAATTATAGCTGCTCCTTATGCAGTAAACAGAGATTGATCCCAATCTCCCTCTATGATGATGCATCCCATCATTTAAAAAAATAATTAAAAATACTTCAGACAAGGAATACAACTTGTTCTTTAGTGCTTTACGTATCTCTCCTTTGACTGCAGAGGGAGTCTACATGTCTGCTTCTAAATGTCTAATGTTAGGTGAGTGAAACCCACCCTGAAGTAGTACAGCTGAAGCCAACATAATTACACACAAAGTGTTTTCAGGATCAAGTCCAGAGGTTATTGAGGACTCTGTTATGAAAGGTGCTATTCATCTCAGCATTACAACCTGGAAACAGAGCTGCCACATGTTGGTGTTCCTTTTTGAATGAAATTACCGTCAGCATCTGACACAAAGATATTTTGTTCAAACTAAACAAACAGATTTTTAATTAATTTTGTTTATTTCTACTCTAAATATAAATCATTTATGCAGCTTTATTCTAGATTATATTCAGTTTACATCAGCAGCATTTCTAGATGTGGCTATGCTTGGCTGCCATTCAGTCTTAAGGGGTAGGGTTTAAAAAATTCAAAAAAACAACAAAAAAGCAAAACAATCTAAAAAGTTTAGTATCATTGAAAACACATGCATCTATATAAAATGCTTATATATTCAGTTGCCTCTATCAGCTGAGAATACTGTAACTTGAACCCAAATGGGAAGGATCCCAATTCATTCAAGAGCCAGCATTTGATACTGTGGGTTGGGGAGATAGCTTCTGTCCTAACAAACTGCAGATAGGAAGTACAATGCACTGTGAAGAACAGTTTGGTTTGCTTGTTTTTAACATTTTCTCTTTCAAATTTTCTCCTTTCAGTAAATGAAGATTTTGGTCATTGATTGCAATGAAAGCTGAACCTGAGGGCATAGAAAGAAGATGCAGTTTAGTCACTACACCCATAAAATGCTATTGAAAACAGACATCCACACCAAGTGTATTTGCATGTGGAAAGCTGCTTTAGCTACCAAGTCAAAGGTGCTTTCATGTCACAAAGAAACTTAAGTAAAAGTACTAAAGAAATGAAACAGTGCTTTATATTAAAAAGGAATGCTGCAATTTCTGCAAATCAGGTACTTTTCAATGGTTTGGTTCAGCATAGAAAAACTATTATCAGTTTCATGTTTTCACAGTTATATATTGATTGCATTGGAAGTAGGGAATAAGAAGAAATTAAGCTTAATTAATATCTTTTCTCATTGGTACCAATAGACATATTTCCATAATTTATTATTATTTCAGCCTAAGCTACTGAACAGCTTCACATGAGTGTCAGTCAGATGAGAAGACTTCATTTATGTAGAAAAATACTTTAGGTCTAAAACTGTGATTTGATCACTTAACTCGACTTAGGAATTTCAGTGGATGATCTCTGAGCTCAACCTTCAACCTCAGGTTGAGCTGGAACAGATACATACAAAAAAAAAAATGCCAGTCCTGGGCTAAGTAACTGGAAAGAATATAAATAACCAAGTAACTAGAAAGAAGATAAACCCCTGAAGAATTGTTCCAGTAACTAATAACTATGATCATTATCAAGATAACTGATTTTTAAGTGATGTTAGAGCAAATCCCATTGTAACAGTGTGTTTCACCATCCTGGTTTTTGGAAGGCAAAGATGCAGCAGCAAATTATTTTGGCATGTAAGGCCTCTGAATACATGAGACTCTGTAGACCATTTACCGGACATAAAAGTATTGTCAGTAAAACTGAAAAACAGAGCAGATCCAGATGTATGTTAGGGATCCCCAGGTTATGTCTAAACAGGATAAAAATACGTGATAACTTTAGAATTTACCTGTGAGTATTTACATCTATCCTGTATTTGAATGTCAGAAGGGATCAAAGAAACACACTGTTCTATTTGTGAAGCTCCTTGTTGAGAAATATCCAAAACCCCATGATTAAAAACCTGTGCTTCGATAGAAAATAATAAAACACAAATAAACTAGAATGAGGGAAACAAATGAAGTGATTGGTCACAATAGAAGCATCTGGAAGGTCATAAAGAGCTCAAATATATAACTAAGCTGTAACTTACGTGACCGAGGGACAGAGACTGACCCAGCTTCCTCCATTCTTCCAAGATTTATATTGTAACTGTGAGGGCTGCTGCCAGAATCACTCTGCATTAGAGCAACTCTTTTCTAGAGGAGACAAAAAATAAGATAAAGGAGGAATACTTTTATTAAATAAGCATTTTAAAAAATACTGGTGAAAGTGCACTTTTGTTTCCTCACTTCCTATCTTTCAGCTTGTGACCTCTTCTGTTCCTCTCTTTAGGATATTCCTTGGTCATGCAGAAAGCTCAACCATGCAAGTAAAAGCCAAAAGTAAGGCATTAATTATGATCCAGTCACCTGAGACTACCAATTAGTCCAAGAAGGGAAACAGGCACCTCCAAAGAATACACGATCCTGCTCTAGAAAGGTCAGATGACTTCTTCTTTAGAGAAGCCCCCCAAAGGCAATGCATGGTGACTAGTTCATTGTCTGAACTTTAATCTTCAGATATATCAAGTCAGGTGAGGTGCCTCTCACCCATAACTAACCCACAGGGGACATTTGAATGTATACTGCCTTTCTTCTTAGTATTTTTGATGATGAGTTGTTAGTTTCTAATTAAAATCAGGTGTAGCCAAGGAAAATAATGAATTTTCCTGTGTATTTGTATAACATCTCATAAATAGATCTAACTCTTTCTTAAGTCTTTAGTTATGGTACCAATATTTACGTTTTACATACGTATAAATGAAAGCAGACTGATCTGACAACTACTCTGAAGAATACAGAAGATATTTTCACTTGCATATTTTACTGACAAGAGAAAACTTAAAAGCAGTGTGTGCCTTTGTTGATTAACATTGGGTTCAACTCTTTCATTTACATAAATTAAGGAAGTTTTTTATTTAAATTGTACACTGATACATAACTCTAAGGATCAATGAGGAGTTATACTGATGCAGTTGAATTATTAAGTGCTAAGACAAGAGTAAGTTGTTTTCTTCTGAATACATTTCTATAATTTCAATTAGGAAGGCTGTCAGTCTGAGTTATCAAAATCTTTCTTCTGGCTTTAGTCAGAATGAAATCCAAGTCTTCTGACATCCATGGTAAAAGGTTCCTCTGAAATTCAGAAGCCAGAATGCGAGAGCATGGCTCTGAATATTTTCAATGTCAAATAACAATAAAGATACCCACTTACCACAAAACTTTCATAAACCATAGGGTCATACCTTTATTGTCAGTGAACAAACCCAGTATAACAACATGTCTAAAATCTTAGGAAATTTGACTGCAAAATGAGGGATTGTTCTGCCTCAGGAATATCCACAAGCCATTAGTTTCTAGAGCAGAACTAAATGCCCAGGTTGGTCCCAATTTTATTTGCTTTTATTTTCTATGGAATGAATTTTAATACTGTTTTCTTGGCCTACAAAGACTGTTTGGAACTTCAGATCTTTGATATTTTTATTCATCCTTTACACATAACATCATTCATCTGCCTGGCTTTATAAGATGCTGGCTGTCTGAAAGCACAAAAGCTGTTTCTTTTGGCAACATTGTTCAGGATCTCAGTTTCAAAAGAGCACCATAGCTAAGGAGTATGCACTTTGTGTACATGTAATGTAGTATTTTACTTTTCTAAAAATCCAACAAATTTATATTGCAGGTGCAAGTTGTCAAAACTTGTGGTTCTTTCAATGTGGCCCAGCGACATAACTGTATCTATATTTTTATGAAACACCAATTGCATGTTCTAATTGTAAATTACATGCATACTCTTCATTTGATGACCTTTTCTTTGTGTTTATTGACTCTAGAATTAAACTCTAAAGGAAAACAGACTTGGCAAGGATATAGGTGGTTTTTGGAGTGATCCAAAGCCACTTACTCCTGGTTTTTGAGGTGCTTGTGGCAGAAATTGGTTCTGTGCTCATGGCTTTATGGAATATCTTTAGATACCAATGCAGTCTTACATTCTTCATTTTCCAAAAGAGTTAGCCTGGAGTTCACTGAAAACAATCCAAGCCTAGTTCTGTGATACCACACCACTGACAAGGCAAAATACAAACCATATATCAAACTGGTATTTTTGTAATGGACAATGCCCATTAGTTCCACTCCTTTCATGTGTGGCCATCAGAATCAAGTTCTGTGCACCACGAGAAGCAGCTCATGCACGTCAGGCTTATTTCTGGGATAGAACAATGAAAGGGTTTGCAAACCCTACATTAAAAAAGAATTAGCAGAAGTCATTATAATCGGTTTTCAACACAAAACCAAACATGCACAAAAATAAAAAAGGAATATCCCTCTGCAAACAGAATTTTATGTTTTACTTTTATCTAAAGACAGTCAGGAGATCCAAATCTTCATCCTAATCCACAAAAAACACCAGAAAACCAGGACAATTGCAGAGATGCAATCTGTAACATTCTGTAGTTTTTCAATTTAGGACATGTTTTTTTTTCTTAATTTCATTTCTTAACGATCTACCTTGCACCAGAGGCTTCAATGGGTAAAGTGACAAATAACACAAAGGTGAGGAAGAGAGACGTGTTGAAGAACACATCATGCAAAAAGGAGGTGAGCTGAGAAGGCAGCAACACCTCAGCCAAATTTAGAAGGACTAACTGAAGAGCACAGCTGCGGGAAGGAGTGTGTGTACCAAGCAGCTGGACAGAGATGAAGGTGGGAATTTCTGCCTGCAGTCACTGCACTATGAGCTCCCCTCAAGGCTGCTGTGAAAAGTTGTCTCATGTGAAGACCTCTACACAGCCCTCATCCACCATAGCCACTGCTGCAAAGGGGTAAGGACCCTCAAGATGTTGGTTTTTTTAAGGAGGAAGCACCATAACCCCAGCAGGTCACTGTCATTCCTGTGCGATCCAAAGGAGAACATGGGCAAGTTAGAAGTCTGCAGAGTAATTAAGGAAAGACAGGAAACTCCAGAGAAAATTCCCAGAACCAGCCAAATTTCACTACTCCCCTGCAAAACAAGGGAGGTTAAGACTTGTGGTGTGCTGACTCTGAGATCCCATGAGTCACAGGATGGATGCTTCAACTGCTAATCTCAACTTTTAGGGAATGATTCCTAAAGTTTTGAGTAGTCACATCTTCAGGTTAGGAGAAACAGCAGATGATTATTCTCTCAGGAGCAGCCACTTAATTATGGAAAGTCTACTCAATTATAGTCATCCAGCCCCAATGACCTCAAATTTTTAGTCTCACAAGTATTCCTTTAAAGTGCAGCATCCTGTCCATGAACACTCAAGAAGAAAAATGTGATAGAATTTACAACTGTCATATTACATATGTTCTCCAAAGACCAGATAATCTGCTGGCAGACATAAACTCACCAATCTGTGAGGGAAACTGTTGTATAAAAACCTCCTGTATTTTTCTTAACTGATACCCTGCAATGGCACTAACATTTTTCATTCATGGTCTGATATATATTTTGAAAGATTACGTGTGAAAGTAGACTTAAGGTTCAGTTCTACCATTTTTCAGTGAAGGCAACATTCAAAAGTGGCGTATATTTTTCTAAGCAGAGCTGTCCTTCTAGCAGATTATTTTGCATGTGTCCTTTAGAGGAATCTTTGCACCTTCCTCCAAAACTTGAAAAAAAAAGTAGCATTTGCTGGAGCCAGGATGAGGAAAGAAAAAGATATGCTATTGTTTTGAATAGTTGTGCTCTTTTTTTTTCAGTTCTGGAACCAGAAAGAGGGATTTTACATATATGCTTTAGATTCTCAGATTTGATTAAAGTAATTTTTTTTTTTAAAAAAAGGAAATTATTTGTACATTTTCAACTCTTTTTTCATGTCAAGCCTTTCTGCTGATATAAACAATAGACTTCTGAGAGGGGATCTTTTGTTGTGGTTTTTTTTTTGTCCTGGTATCTCTGCTGGTCTCTCTATGTTTGTGTTTCATTATGTCACTGTGCCTCTTCCTTGACCTTTGAATTGTGTTATTTTCAGTATCTGGTATATACAAGAAAAATACCCCAAAACAAGTATGGGTTAGTGAAGAGTGAATTGTGAGTCATCGAAATTAACAATAACTGTATATTGTGCTGGTTGCAGGAGTTTTTTTGACGAGGGACTCAAGCCTTTGTTCTCGCCTTTTCATTTTGAATAGAGCATTTTTTTTTCTCTATGTATGTTAACACTAAATTTGCATCTCAGTTCAATAGCAGATCCTTGGCTGATGCAGCTTGTTGCAGCAGCACTGACCTCGGTGAAGCTGTGCTGGAGCATTGCAATGGACTGAAAACATGAACTCTGTTGTGTATTGCACAATATCCTACCACTTATGCCAAGTAATACAGTCTGTTTTCTCAAAAAAGAACAAGTGGTGAAATAATTTATTAAAATAAATTAGAAATTACTCATTTTCCACTGCAGGAGTAGGTTTGACCTAAAGTATACCAAACACGGTAGTCTTCTTTATATAGCAGCCATAACTTCAGAAAAATCAATTTCAATACAGAATGGCTAATTTGTGCTATCTGTAAGCAGACCCCATGTGATATGCAAAGTGAAAGCTGTAAAATACCTTAAAAGTGTCAACATTTTGCAGTGAGTGGGGGTTTGGTTGGGGTTGGTTTGGGGTTTTTTTTTCAGAAAAAATGAAAGCATGAACTTCAAAAGCATTTTTACCTCGACATATGTTGGGGTTTGACTCGGCCACTGCCTTTCTGGGCAGTCTCTGCCCGCATTCTCTACCAAAAAATGTCGTGGTTTTGCCCTGGGTCAGTTTGCTTTTACACCTCCCACACAGTTACTATTAGTTGAGAGAAGGTTTATGCAGACAAAAGAGACTGGATTTAGGAAAATAACATGAACATT
>JAYRBT010000042.1:7358231-7370082 GCA_036023395.1 Myiotriccus ornatus | reverse complement strand
CAAAGGCGTCACTAAGAGTTCTGATTGGGTTTTTGTCCGGAAATCTACTTGGACAAAACCATTCACAGCCCCAGGGATGGGCTGGTGGGCAAAACCACGACAACATACAATAATTTCCTCAGGATGAGTTTTGCCTTTGGCCTTTTATTCTCATTATGGAGTTGAAATTCTACACAGATCCTCTTCAAGCTATGAGCAGAGACAATCAATTGTGAAATATAAGCAGTTTTTACAACATATTACTTGTTCATATAGAAGCATTTCTTAAGTGTTCACAGCCATCATGATTTTTTGTTCTATTCCAGTTTGATCCCATCTTTGCTTTATTTTACTTCTGTTTGTCGGGCAAACCCACCCTATCATCTCAGTTTTGCCTTTTGTAATTTTAAATTTCTACAACCACATCTGTGTAAGACTCAGAATTTCTGCTGTACATTGTAACATAAAAAGAGACCATGAAAAGAGAGGGAAAGACATTCCTACACACTGTGCACGTTGTGGTCATCACGAACAGGAGGCATCAGCTGCCACTTCTACTCTGCTGACCTGCTGAAGTAAAGGAATTGCACCGAGTATGTTTCACAGATTCCATTTTCCATTCCACTGTCCGTCTCCATTACTTAAAGGATGAGAGAAAAGCTGCATATATTTATCCTGCTGTGCGTTACCAAAATGCAGAAATTCAAGTAGAGACTTGCTGAGAAGCTCTGAAAAGTTGTGCCTTTCATTCCAAATAAAATAATGTGTAAAATTATACAAAACAAATTAAATTATATATGGATGGTTTGTCATTTTTCAGCCAGCGGGAGATCTTTTCTTTATAGCAAAAGATGGAGTTAAAAAGGTTTCTTGAATATCTTAGTGTATACATTTTGAAATGGTCTAAATAGCCTTCCCCAGTGCCCCAGTAATTTTAAGATTGTCTTACCCTTTAAGTGACCTGATTGCAGTCACTTGTGCAGCCAACTAATTCCCTGACTTGTTCATTAAGATTATTATTGAAAACCTTAGAAATTCATTATGTGTGAGCACAGTGAGAACAGGACAAGGTTTTGGCTCACTGCAAATAAAAGATAAGTTTATGTTTCACCTTGAAAGGGAAAAAGAAAATACTTTCTATTTCTCAATGTAAGCCTATAAGAAAGATGATTCTTGAATAACTTAAATGTATGCACATAAAAGACACCTAATTCCTCCATATGGAAAGAAATCTGTGAAGGGATTTTACTCTGGGGCATGAGTTGTTGAGTATATCAACTAAATTTAAATAAACCATAAGAAAATTGTGGGATAAAAGACAAAGCAAGCTATTCAAGCTTTGAGAAATTGAGCAAATCAGGCAGGAAGTTTTGTATATACAAAACTATGAAAGATATAGTTTAAATCACTATAATTTCAGGAGTTGATGCCCTGTGGAATAAACCTCTTCAGGAAGTTTGTTTTTACGACCTGAACATAAGAGAAGATAAGTTTTTAAGTTTCAAGAGAGAGCAGAAAGAGGTGGAAAATCAACGGTAGAAGACTCGTCTATCATAGTAAGGATTGCTATATACCTACCTGTCTATAAGTACAGCTGGGAGGGTAACCATGCACTAAATGTGTTAAATAGTGTTGCTGGCCCTGAACAGAGCTTTGAGCAGTCCTGAATACTGTTTCCAGATTCCTTTCATTTTCATTATTAATTTTTATATGATTACATATGTGCTAGTTACAAAATTCTGTGAAATGCCAAAACTAACATGCAAGATGAAAAATCATAGCAGTTTATGAAAGGCATTCTTTTAATGAAATGATAAATGAAATGTTCATTTCTCTGGATCAAAGCATCTCTTGTTGGAAGCAGCGTAACATTGTATTTAAATATATCACTGTTGCTAAAACAGCCTTTTTCAGATGAAAACGTACTGACAAGATTTTTATAATCGTTTCTACATGTGAAGAACATCTCTCACATGCAAATCATCTCCATCATTGTTTTCTGTCACGAAGGAGAATAAAATGCCCAATGCAATGTCTGGATTGATTTTGCTTGTTTTGTTTACTGAATAGGTAAGTAAATTTTTTTTTTCATTTTCAGGACAGACAGGGTTTGTGGTGTTGCCCAGTTTTTTTATCATCAGTTTTGCACTTGGTAACAACAAGGGCTGAGCTGTATCTGAATGAGTAACAGATTTGGGATAGGATCATTTCTCTGAGGAAGAGGAAAAGGTTTGGGAGGGGTTTGAGGGTAGTAGGAACAGCTCTGACACCTAAAAAATAGTGAGAAAGAGGATAAAGCTGCCTGCTAGCTTTGTCCCTTCTAAATTCAAAGTGTAGTTTCTGGATTTCAGGAAACGTTCTGATTTTTTGAAAGAAAAAAAATATTATTAAAAATACCCTAGGTCTTGTTAAAAATAATCTTAGAAAAAGTTTCACTGTGTTTCCAGTTGGCAGGAGATTTTGAAAAGAAATCTTTTAGTTTGATTTAGGCAGATAACAGATTTTCTTTAAGAAAAGCCTTGAACACACATCTCCCCATGATTTAATTAACCTTATAGATAATTATAACAAGAACATGAACAGGTTGTACAGAAAATTACATTCCACTTGCTGTTCAAATGAATAGTCATGTAATTCCTTCAAAATCAGTTTTACTCTCAAAGGAATGGAAGGTACAACCTAGAAAATATCAAGTGTGTGGGAAGGTACCAACACTACATTTGTTGATCTGTTTTAGAGTTGGACATGCAGGTGGACTAGGCAAGACAACAGGATGAAGTCATTCTGAAGGGTGAAGTCATGAGTTTAGCACCTTGCTCCTGGACATCCTCAAAATAGACAGCTCCTGACACAGAAATGAAAATGTCTTGGACTGCTCCTAAGTTGACCTGAAGCTCTGCACCATAGAAAACCCTGCAGTGTTTCAAAACGAAGACCTCTTAACAGTTCACCATAGATGACAGGCAGCCTGTGCCTCAGTTATCTTTCCCCAGTAAACAAGATTTGGGAGATGTCTGGGTGGTGTAAATCCCACTCTCATGTGGAGTTAGGACAGGCTAAGATTTACAATCAGATCAGGAACCTTCTGCTCTGGAGTTTCTCAGTTTAGGTGTCACATGGGCAATTATGTGGAATAATCACAAAGGATAGCATGTAAGAGACTAATATTCACATTTTATTCCCTGCTGAGAAAAAGGATCTGTCCTGAAGGGCATTTCAGAACTAAAACCTAATGTAGCTACTTGGACTCAGCCTGTAGGAGTTACCTTCTGTCAGTTAATACCAGAAAAAGCAGCATGATGCTGAAGTTCTGTGACTGGCGCCTTAATCTGTTAAACTAGGCACTTCAGGTACCCACAGGTGGGATTTTGATGAGTGTTAGTGGCACCTAAATGATGTCTTGGCATCCCTAGTGCAGCATTCAGATGCTGAAAGTGCTTCTGAGATCACCTGTCATCTCTTTGTAGCTGTAAATACTAACTTTAGGCAAATTCTTTTTGTTTCAAGTAACATAGGGACTTTCCTGGCACAGCTTTTTCAATCTGAGTACTTGCTTCCATATAATCATTTAATGATAAAATGATCTGCTCTTAGAATTTTTGTTTAAACATTTTGAAGTTTTAATGTTTCGTATGGTTAGAAACAAGACTTGGAAAAAATAGAGGAGAAATTATTAACATCTGAAGTTAAGTCATATTTATCACACAGAAAGCTTTCTATACAGCTGGATAAGGTCAAAACTGGGGCAGCTGTACTCAAGTTTAAGAAGAAGGGAATATTGCTTGTACAAGAATGTGTTCTCTTTTTACCAAGAGATCAGTTTGAAGCTCAACAAATGTGCATTATTTCAGAAATGTTACATGTGGTTGCTTCATAGCTCCACACTCTCAAGACACTTTCTTTTGTTCTTGCCTTCTAAGCCAAAAGCACTATTATGGCACTGAGATTAAAGCACCAGATGAGGTGGTTCATAGTGAACCCATAAGCTATTATAGTTCAGTGGTCAGAGCATGCTAGTTGTTCTAGAGACACAAAAATGGGACTTCAGAAGGCCTACTCCCTTTGACTCAAAACATGCAAGCAAGTTTGGGAAGAAAGGCAGGAGGAAAGTTTTCTAAATGACCAGCTTCCTCCACTGGCATCAGTGCAGAGTGACCATCTGTCCAGTCTGGCTCCCAAGTCCACCCAAATAGCCCATATCCTGGCTTTGTTATACTTAATTCACAGGTTGGGTTAAACTACCATATAAACTACCAGGGAGTCAGCATTTGAAGTCTGGTTTTGAATTTTTCCTTGCTTAGGTTCCATCCTTCATACCTTATCTGAACAGGGAGGCTCCTTACGGTTTAACACATTGAACACCATATCTAAATTAAAAAAACTAACTTTACAGAACCTCAGTTGGTCAGTTGTGCTTTTTGATCTGATTGTCCACAACATTTTATGAGTTCCACTGTTTAGTTTCCTCCCTGTGATTGTCTGAGCATTCATCTCGCACAGCATTTGATGCCCGTATACCATAAAGCTCATGTACCTTGAGAACTTGTCAGCAGTTACTCCCTGTTCACCTTTTCTCATACTACTTATGATTTTGTTTTCAAGTGACTGCATCAGTATTGAGAAAAAAAATTTGGCTTTTTATGGTATTCATAACACCTTATGGATATGAATCATTCTTGCAGCCATTTTTAAGTAGATGGTTTCTCAGTGCAAGTAAGCAGAGATCATGGATTAAGAACATAAACAAAGCAGATTTTTTTTTTGCAGACTGTTACATCAAGAAATGAATCTAAAATATGCACTTTGCATATGTATTTGAAACAGAGATACTTCTAAATAATAAAAAAAATCTCTTTTGTTTCATAATAAAGAAATACATTAATAAAGAAATACATTAAATTGTCATATTACTAAAACCTTTTATTGATGCTTATTTCTCTTAGTCAAGGAAGTTTGGGCCAGATTCTTAATTCTTCTTGTATAAAACACATTTTTATCAGATCAAAACTCAGACAGTGGTTATTACTTTCAAGTACCTATTTTTAAGTCATATAAAGTTAATCCAGCAAGTGTGTACTGAGTCCATGATTTCTGTGTATTTAATTCACATCTCTCTTATACTTCTCTTGCAAGACCCAACCTGGAGTACTGAATCCAGCTCTGGGGCCTTCAATACAAGAAAGATGTGGACCTGTTGGAATGGGTCCAGAGGAGGGACATGAAAATGGTCAGAGGGATGCAGCACTTCCCCTGTGAAGAAAGGCAAGGGCTGGGGCTGTTCAGCCTGGAGAAGAAGAGGCTCCAGGGAGATGTTATTGCCTGTCTGTAGTGACAGGTCAAAGAGAAATGGATTTAAGATGAAATGTTTTTATGTCTTAAAGTAACACATAGTTACTCCTCTTTTTGACTTCCCTATTAATACCTCCTGTTATGTTCTAATCATCAAAAAAAAAAAAAAAACCCGAGGAACTGACAGTTTTGCACAGGGGTTTGAAGGAAGAGTTTTAGCCTTAGCAAAGTGTTCATTTTAGTTCTACAGAAAAGCTAATTTTCTCTGTTTCTAGCACTGGATATGCAATACTGTGAAGACAGGGGGTTTAGCCTAGAAATGTAGATGCCTGTGAGAAATACAACTACTCTATTATATTATACTCCATTAAATCCTCTGAAAATTTGTTTTTCCTTCACACAATATGTTCTTACAAAACACACGTATACACAGCTTTTCCGTGCCCGTGTCTATTAAACCTTCATAGAACAGGTTTGTTTATGGAGTGCTTTTGAATTGATGTTTACCTACAAAGCTTATTAGTCTCTATTCTAGCACAGCCTTAGCCTCAGGAGTAATAGCATTAGCTCTAATTATTACAAGACAAGCCCCTATCAATCTTATCAAGAAGTAATTAACAGCTTTGTCATGTAAAAAATGTCTGCTTCCATCAGATAAAAGGAGAATGCAGATAAAGCCCTGAAAGGCAGAAGTCATGCTGTAGCATGGGAGCATTATCTAATTCAGTGAGGATGATTACCACAGCCTGAAAGCCTCCATGGGAAGATTAAATGTGTCCAAGCTCACTGCCTTTCCAGTTTCAGACATCAACAAACAACATACTCTGCTGTGCGAAGGTAACCAGATGATTTGATGAAAGGAACATATTTTTGTTAACTTTCTTCATTAAAAACATTCAAGTTCTATAAATAATGTTGTCTGGCAGTACTATAAAATAAACTGTCAAAGCAGAAATTAGAGAGCATGTTTTCACTTACTCAACCCAGTGTTTCTATTTAATGTTCTTGAATTGCTCCAAGAGTTTCTATGTCCTGGTGAACCATCATGCTGGTACACTTGCATTTTCAGATGCTAAAAGTAGTATCGAAATAATGGGACACAACGCTTATTTACTAGAATATTCTTTTAAACTGTATTGCCATCCTGGGAACAAGCTATGATTGGAGTTTTTTTCGTGCTTCCTTCTAACCTTACTAATCTTTCTCATTTGAACTAAGTTTCACGCTTATTAGTGTTGTAAAGTTAAAAATAGGCCTCTCTTCTAGGGTAATCTTTCTTAACTTTTTTTTTTTTTTTTTTTTTTTTGATACTCTGGACTCAAAGCAGTTGTTTAAATGTAGGAATTTAGTGTTATCTGAGGTGCCCTAGTACACATCTGCATGTACTCTGCCTTCAGTGGCACAGTGGCAACCTCAGCACATAATTTCACAGGTAGGCCCCTATATGTAGATGTCCAGTTTAAGGTTTAGTCCATGAGCTGAATCTCATTCTGGAAGCCAAAATAATTAGCTTTACTTAGATTTATCCAAAGGCTTCCAATTTGGAAACATATCTGCCTAATTGTCTTAAATCCTTAAGTATAGGACGTTAAGTGAGGATATTAAATAAGCATCCTAACACTTGAGGTAGGAAGTAAGCATCAAAAAGTGATCAGATTCTTTATTTATCAGAAGGGATTGACACTGAATCCTTTGCTACAGAAGGAGAGGGTTTCATTTTTACCAGAAAAAACAGTGTGGAATTCTCCGCGCTCAAGAGCATGCAATGGGAAAAGAGCAGCCCAGGTAATAGATTAGCTATTGGCTAAAATGCCTATTTAAATAGTTTTGTAACCAATCTCACGGCAAAATGGCATCTTTTCAAGTTTCACAAGGACAGAGTGTTTTGCTAGCAGGAACTCTACTGTTGCCAAGGTAGCCTGAGCAGCGTATTAACAAACAGATTGGGAAATGTGTGAAGAAAATTTGATCCTATTAAAAAAAGGCATATTGAACATTTCTAGGGAAAGACAGTGCTGCTGTTTACATATTGCAGCATATGTACAGATCTGTCACAGGCAACCTGCGAGACGTATTCACCTGAGGAAGAGCGGGGCTGTTATCAGGAACAAAAAACTCCCAGGAGTGAAAATGGCAGGGAGATGTTTGTTATGAATGAACTCTACTCAGCGTCACAAAGTGCTTACACTTTGACAGGCTGGACAACCTGGAAAAAATTCGGAATGTACGTTCATGGAAGTGAGTGCAACGCCTGCCATACTGACCCAGCTGGCATGGGTTTTTGTGAGAGCAACACGTAGCCCTATCTCTGACACCATCCAGATGCTACTGCCGAAACATCCTCCTGCCTTTTCTCTGCTACACGTCTCAAAATCATTTCAGGTGTTTTGCAGAATTTTCTTTTCACCTCAGTATGCAGAAGATCCAAGGTTCCAGTTGTTTAGGCAATTGTGATGGAATTTCAGAGTGATGATGCTAGAGAAGAACATACTTTTTCTGACAAGTAAATGTACTCACAGAGCAAAGGAAAGAGGAGGTTATGAATAAAGTCATGAAAGTGTTATGACTAAAGTGTTTATGATTAGACACTAAAGCTTAAACATAGTATTTCTCAGAATGGTTGCTGACATAAAGGAACCTATGTTCTCGGCTAGATACTTTTGAAGCTAGTAGTTGTCCTTTAGGTTCTTTATCGCATCTGCACATCAGATTTAGCTGTTTATCTGTGCTGCTCTTGATCACGTCATACTGGAAATGACTGTTTTTTCCTGTGATGCAAGAAATAGTAAGTGTCGAAAAAATTACTCAGTATCAGGTCCCATCTATCAGGAAAACATCTGCTCACACACTGCAGGGTTAAACTGTGGTTATGCTGTGGCAGGCCATGGTGGATGTCAAAAGCCTACAGGCATTAAAATAAGGATTAAGCAAATTGGAAAAAAAAAAAAACAAAAACATAAAAATTGACCTTATATCAGAAGGTCCCTACCACAGAAAAGTGATATCACAGTAAAGAAGTTTTTCCTTATGTTCAGATGGAAATTTCAGTGTTCCAGTTTCTGCCCAGTGCTTCTTGTCCTATTGTTTGGAACCACCAAATAGAGCCTGGCTCCATCCTCTTGGCATATTCAGATACTTCCAGACATTGATGATGTCCCCTCTCAGTCGTTTCTTCTCCAACCTGAACAGGTCCATCCAGCTCCCTCAGCCTTTCTTCATTTCCTCTTTCCACGTACACCAATGACATGGGATGCATCCAAACAGAGTGAAAAAGGCTGTCCAGGTTATCATCAAGCAGTACTACACCCTCTTAGGAAACAACTTCCACACAAGCAGCCAGTGTGTAAGGAGATTGTCGTCATCCCCAGCAAGAAACTGTGCCACAATATCACAGGGTATGTCACCCACATGATGAAACATATCCCCATGTTGCAGAAAGTGATGAAAAGATATTTGTAGTTGCCCACAATACTCATAATGTAGTTAATCCTGATTTATTCTTCCACAGGTTGAGAAATAAGAAAAAATATTTTGCGGACAGAATTATACAGGATATAGGTTTGCCAATGGGATCCCAGCGAACATTTGGGACTTCTGATCAATATAAACAATAAATATCAATTTTAAATTCAAATTCATCCCCTCTAGGCTCTTCTTCCAAAAGAAACTCCAATACAAACCAGAAATATTTAGTGCCTGTCCTGTTCTACTTAAAAAATCCCGGTCAGAACTATTAAGTTCCAAGAGAATGATTTCTGTGATGAAATTTTCCCATGTGCCAATGAACAAATCCAGTAACTCTCATGTCTTATTTCATGGTTCCCAAAAATGACACTGCAATAAACTGCTGTGTTAATACCATTATAAATTGAAATCATGTTCAGCAATCCAAGGCAGAGTTGCTAAGAATGATTAAAACAAAACACTATGTACAAACCCAGTGGCACCTTCAGTGTTCAAAGAATTCAGTTCTCACCAGAATTAGTCACTCAGTGTATAACAGTTTTCCTACTAGCCTCAAACACTGGAGGCTGAAATGCATTCCTTTTTAAAAAAGGTATATATTAAGCAATTTCATGTGAAAGTACACACCTATATATTGTGGTCCATAATGCATATTAGAGATTCCCTTTTTGTGTTAGACATGTAAATCCAGAATGTGTTTGAATTACAATAAAAATAACAAAATTATTTAAGCTATTATATTAGAACTGAAATTTTGCATGTCAGTACCATTTTGACAGTTTCATAAAAACCAATAACTACATTACCACAAAGATTTTCATCACCTTTGACTGTTTTAACCTTTTTCGACTATTTCTAGTGATGGATTGATATGTAAAGAAATAGCAAAGGATTTCTGGGAAACATTAAATAAATCGATAATTTTAAATCTTATTTTTCACTTGATTTGATAAAATTGTGAAAAAAACACTTCTATGAGCTATAAAAAGTATTTGAATGTGCAGGCTGTCATTGCAGGAATGTCAGCTGAAATTATCAAAGTTAGTTGCAGAGATCTGGGAGGTCACATTAAATTTCAACCTGGCTCATTCAGAAATTTGAGTCTACTGTTTTAGGAGTTATAATGTACTTTGAAACATTTTTTGCTATTCACAGAAGACTGGTTCTCTGCAGCCTTTTTTTGCTCCCACATAATAATGGAGTCAGCAAAACCACTCACATGTGCTAGGGTTCAGAGCAAATGTTAAAAAAATATGACATATTTTGATGTGAAGGGAAAATGAAAAAAAAAATTATGCCCCCTCCCCACCTTGTAGTCAGATATGAAGAAATTCAGAGATCACCAAGTGTAGGTGCAAGGGAGGAAGAAGATGTTCAACCAAGGAAACTTTTATAGTGGAAAGACTTATTTTTAATAAAAAATTTCTGCATAGAATTTCCTCTTATAAGATGTAGAGGCCACCCAAAAATATTGAAACTGCAAGGAAAGCTAAGTTGTGTAAGCGGAACGGGGGAAAAAGGAGGTGTAAGGAATTAACTTTCAGCTCTGGTAAATCTGTTTAATTCCACTCAGCTCAAGTAACCCAAGTCAGTGTATACCAGCCAAGGAAGTTATTTTGGGGTTATAAAAAGATTTAATGAAAAGATAATGGAAATCAGTGTGTTTGATGTGTAAGTCTCTTTAGTACTCTTCAAAAATCCATCTTCTGCCCTTGTATGATGGCCTAGTGTAGTGGTTACTGTGTATTCTGCATGGCTAATTGATTAGCTCTAACCTACCATCAGCTGCCCTAAAACAGATTAATATAATTCTTTTATTTTGACTGGGGCAGTGATTTTGCTAAATTATTAATTTTTATATTTGCCTCCTATGATACTAAATATCACTATATATTCTACTCAGGTGACCTCACACTTGGCATCACACACATCTTAATCCTTTCTGTCTTTACCTAAAGTGGGCTTTTATAGTAAATCTTGTTCCATATGAGCAGTAATGTTTAGAATCAGAAATGAAGGGTGGGATTCATCTCACCTAGTTCTGGGTTCCAAACAATATAACAGAAGCTAAAATGACCAAGAGGTTGTTGCAGCTTCTGATTGTCCAGTACAAGAAGACATGTGCTGTGCTCCCTAGCAGATTAAGAGATGAGTCATCATCTGTATAACTTTGAATAAACCAAATTTATCAAATTTGATAAATCATTTGTGATTGCTTGGAAAGTGCCTCCTTGCTCTATGGTTTTATTTATCAGACCTCAAGGTTTTGAGTGGGCCCAAAGAACTGAATCAGAAACTTTCTAAGAAAATAATTTAGGACATTTTGATTAAAAAAATGCCTATACACTGACACTACAGGTCTGTAAACATGTATCATTTTCAATAATGCATTTGTAAGGAGGGTGAGGCATCTGATCAGAAGCATGTAGCCTATCATGGTTAGGGCATTCATGAGAGGTGATTGTCAAAAGTAATTCTGCAGTTAAATCAGCAGAGCCCAGATCTAAATTATGCCATCCTTTGCATCACTGCTGACAGTGACATAATGACCTTTTCTGTGTTACAGCTGAGTACATAATTTCCAGTTTCCTATAACTAGAAATCCTTCATCTTCAAACTCACTAACTGTAGTCTTTTGTTTTTATCAATTTATAGTATCATTTTAGTCTTAGTGATGCCAGATGAGGATGGGAAATTCAGGAATGACATACGACAGCAATAAAGTTACACTCAAGACTAACAGAGGAGGCTGGGATTTGAGTCACAAAAAGTTTCCACATAAAAATTTCTTGTATTGATTCTTTCTTAAAACAAATTAGTTATCTGGGACTCCAGTCATTCTTTGCTGTCAAACAGAATCAGAACTCAAGGCTCCCAGCTGAATGTTGTCCATCAGAGAACTGAAGATACAAGTCTGGTTATATTCATGCTGTAGGTTTTCATCCTAGAACAGCAGAAGTTATACAAAACATGAATAAATATATGCTCTGAAATGGTCATGAAGTTGGACTAGATGACCACTGCACGTCCCTTCCAACTGAAAATATTCTATTCTATTCTATTCTATTCTATTCTATTCTATTCTATTCTATTCTATTCTATTCTATTCTATTCTATT
>JAYRBT010000042.1:7330541-7358131 GCA_036023395.1 Myiotriccus ornatus | reverse complement strand
TTCTATTCTATTCTATTCTATTCTATTCTATTCTATTCTATTCTATTCTATTCTATTCTATTCTATTCTATTCTATGCTATGCTATGCTATGCTATGCTATGCTATGCTATGCCTATTCTATTATTTTCTAATTTCATTCCATTCCAATTAATTTCATTCTAAATAATTCCATAATTCAATAATTCTCTCTATATATCAGATTAATTTTGCATACAGATTGTAAAATATTCATTGGTGGTGTTGGTATGTTCCAGTTGTTCCAGCAAATAAGTGTTTTAAAGAATAAACACTGAGCTGGGGAGAAGTAACTTTTAATTTTAAGAGTGACAGGTCATTTTTGAAGATGTTAGAGACATTAAATGTTTTGAGCTAGAGGAACAGTGAAAGAATAACATGCATTCAACATTTCTGGAAAACATAGCAGTGGAAGGGCTTCAGTTTCTCATGAGGAAAATGCAGTATCTGGACCTCAGTAAAGTTTTTGAGGTTGGGCCACAGAGGAAATTTCTTGGGCTGGAGATGACTAACACAAGAACTGTAACTTAAGTAAAGAATTGGTTAGGTGGAAGATGATAAGCTGTATCTAAATGAGAAGCCTTGGACCACACGGACATTTCAGTGGAGTTTCTCAAGGATCAAACCTCGACGAATTTGACGTAATGTTTTCATTATAACTTCTGCACAGAAACCCAGAGTTAATAAAACGTGATAACACAGCATTTGAAACTGTTGTCACTAGTGAAAGATAGGGATGCCATAAAGAAAGAGTTGGAAAGCCTTTTGTTAGAGCGATAAAAAGGGGGAAAAATCTTTACCATGAAAAGTGGGAAGATTCATTTAGGGAGTAATAAAACTTTCTGCTGGAGCAGAATGCATAGTATGAACTCACAGCATGACTGTGAGTTGCTGGTGTTGTAGAGATGGGTATGGGATCTGTAGAGAATGAGGGCAAAAATGCCTCATGGCACCATCTGGTGCAGTGCATGGAGTCTGATACTCAAACATTAGAAAGATGGATTAAAATGGGAACAAAATTCCAGGCAGCACCATGACATGAAAGTAATTTGAAAACTTCCAAGTACTGCTAATAGAATAATAGAATCTTAGAAAGGTTGGGGCTGGAAGGGACCTTAAAGATCCTCTAGTTCCAACCCCTCTGACATGGACAGGGACAGTTATGGTTTGTTCTTTATTGTGAAAGGCAAACTATTCATAATCTGCCTAAGACAGTGCTAACTTCTGTGATTTAGCCTTACTGCCCCTGTAGAGCCATGAGCAGGTAAAAACCACATCCAATAGCACAATGAGCCTAAGGAAGCACTGGTCATTATCATTTCTTCAAATATACCATTTTATGCTGAAAAATAAGCAGGGAAGGCTGAAAAAAAAAAAAAAAGGATGTCAGTGTTTGAATAGTTTTCACTGAGAGATTTTCTGTACAACACGCTTCACAACCTCATTCTGCCTATGTGTTCTCCACATACAGCATCATGCTCTGTTATGATCTGACTCCATAAAAATAAGTGAATTAATGAGGTAACAGTACACTGTAGTATTACCTGAAATCCCATCCAGTCTTTGAAAGCTCAACCATCTCTATGCTCCTATTAGAACTGCTTCTAGTTCATCCCCAAGTTAGATAGAGAAGTTCATGTATCTTAGTTATTCCGTGAATGGAAAGTGTTGAGAACCACCTTGCCCATCTTAGTTACAACGAACACAAAAGTTTTCCATTCAAAATTATCTGTTTTTCTATAAGAGAAGAAGTGAAGAATTTTAACTTCAGCTGCTGGTATGCTGTCTGCTGAATCCATAAAACTCTAGTTCCTGAATAAGGAAGTTAAAGCAGCCTAGTATTAAAAAAATAATGATAATAATATTAAAAAAATTTCAGCTGAGGCTGTAATATAAAACTTAAGTGTCTGAGAGAAGCCAGTGAACCAGGACTTTAGCATGCAGCTATTCCTTACATCTTTCTTTTCACCAAAGGATATAAAGTCCTTAGTCAGCCTGATTATTAGATTATGTTATTATGAGGAACTGATCTGCCTAATGAAGTCTATATTTTTTCATATTTCTGTTCATCTTGGAGTAGGATATTTCCTTTTCAGTGTTTTCTTTGAGAACATTCTTCATTATCTTTGCTTCCAAAGTGATTTTCCAGTGCTGGGAGGTGCTTTTCAGTAAATACTTTATTTCTAAAATCGCTTAAAATAAATAAAATACATGCCCCACAGACTTCAGAGTTACCAAATTAGGAAGCAAAATCTGAAAAGTAGTTTCAACTAAAACGAAGAACCAGGGGGGAAAAAACCATTGATTTATCTTTTTTGAGGCATAAGCAAATTGTTTCTAATTCCAGTTTGAAATTATATTCTGTGTTTCAAAAGCTGAATTAAATTTAAAGGAAAAAAAAAAGCATGCTTTGAAAAGGGCTCAAGAGCTAAACCAAAAGTTCCTGGGTGTCCCACTATAGAGACTTTTGATCTGTGTACTTTTTCTGTTTAACCTAAAATTCAGATCCTGAACATATATTTTTCTTCATTTTTCCATTTGGCTACTAACACCAGGACCCCAGAGTTAGTCTGGCTCCAGTGACTTGGAGCCTCTTCAGCTGTGAGCAGTCAGAATCAGTAAATACCTTGGAGTATTTCAGCTGGGAGGATTACAGTCATGCCAGTGTTTCCCAGAACAGCTGCTGCAAGAAGCCTGTTTAATACCTGCTGCCTGTAAAAAGAATTAAGCAGTAAATGAAGGCTTGCCACAGAACCTGTGTCCACGTTTACTGAGCACACTTTGAGAAGCAGGAGCACAGTCTTTTTGCTTTCTTCAGGTATATGTAAAACCCTTAGCTGGAGTAAGAGGTGGTTGCAAAAATAGGTGTTTAAAGGTTTAGAAGAGGCGAGAAGAAAACCTGCTCACAGCACCAGTGTTTCTGTAACCTGTGCATGAACTTTTAAATCAAGTAGCTTTGTTCATAAGCCTCAGTTATCTGACATAGAACAGCTTCATCACTAATGCCAAAAGAACCCCATGTGGTTTAGCAAAAAAAGTCAGTCCCCTCAACTCCTCACAGCCCTTAAATACACTAATCCAAGAAATAAATATATAAATGTGTTGTAAAAACTCATATTACCCAAAATTTGTTTTTAAAGGCCCAATTGCTGCATAGTAAGGCTTGAGGGTCTTTTTCCATCACAATGTTTTGGAGGGATAAAAGAAAAATAGGTTTTATGTGTACAAAGCAAACACCAAGCAGGCTGTTTCAAAAAAGCTAAGTATTTTTGTTTTAATAAAAGCCCTATTTGTTTGTCTTCAACTCAGAAATCACAGTGGGTCAGTTAAAAATTCAGGCTATTTGCCTGACAGAAAGAAAAGGCAGATTAATCTGCAAAGACACTAGTGTCTTGCTTGGGAGGAATTAAAAGTGCAGTTTAAATTCTAAGTGCCATTATAAGGAGATCTATTTTCGTGAAAGGGAAAAAAAGAGTGAATTCCACCTGTCTGGGTGAGGAAGAAGTGTGTGGTCTGGTGATAGCACACGTTTAACTCTTTTGAAGATTTGTCCAAGATAATCCATCTCTGTGTCCTCTCTCCCAATTTACTGGAAGGTCTAATACCAATTCCCTGAAAATTGTTGAGAAGATAAATGCATGAAGACTGTCATAAGGAAGACAGCATACAATTACCTTAGAGTCACAATTTTTACAGTCTAATGAAAGAAGTGCAGTGCATACAGATAATGAGCATTCCAAGCATCAGTCCCGTTACTGTGCTGTGGTCCCTCACACGTTCTGGGATTTATTCCTCTCTTACAGAGAGACAGCAAGTGATCCTCTCAGTTTACTCTGATGCAGAACTATATAGCAACATGGCTTCTGCCACCTCCCTCATTATCTGAGACGTATGATGCAGAAGTGCACGGGTCTGATGAAGAGATCCCAAGGGATGAATTCTTTGGCCCTGCCAAACTGTTATGGTGCTCTTTTTTGAGCAAGATTTTTATGGAACAGGTCTTAGGTTTTCCAGTAAAACATTGGGGTCATTTGGGAAGTAAAGATCACAAGTGACCTCTGAATCACAGAAGCAAAATGCCATAATGTTTCCCACTATCAAATGCCAACCAGACAGGTCAGTTACTCACTTGGTCAGTGAAAGAGACCTGGGGATATATTTTTTAAGGGAGTTGAGTGAAGCTACCAAAACCTTTGGCCATTCTCAGTGTCTAACTAGCCTGGGAAACCCATAAAGCACTGCAAAGTTCTGCACTGATCTTATAACACTGTATTTAATTTGCAATACATTTTCAGTGTTAGGTGGGTGGTTTCTTACCTGCCTCTGTAATTCCAAGTCTCACTGTATTATCTCAAGACTTACAATAACTGAAGGATTTCTGAACATTCAAGTCTAAGTTTTATATTCATATAAGATCAGTTTCCATTAAACATAGATAAAACATCAGTTTACAGCCTGTGGCAGAGAAAAGCTTGGAAATTCAAACCATAGCAACTTCAGCAATAAAAAGCAAATAAAAGATATCTGGAAACCACGCTTGGAAACGAATACAGATTTCTAGTCTCTTAAGTAAGCCAATAACTGATTTTTCCAGTGTTTGGAATGGTAACAAATCATTTGGCCTATAGAATTCCTGATAATATTACACATTTCACGTTCCTTTGAAACTTGTGAGGGATATCATCTCATCCTTGGAATTAATTCTTGTTCGTTTAAAAGAATTCTTCCTTTCTAGGCCTTGACTGGTCAAAGCACATATGAAATAAAGACTATATGAATAAAGCTTCATGCAGATGACTTTGCAATACCAGTTGAATGAAATCTAAATCTTCATATTAAAAGCAGTGATATGGGAATATTTAGGGAAATTCAGCAAGAAGCTGGCAGGGTAGTTCATTTTCATTCTGCATACAGGTGACCTGTATGTATTTTCTCTCTATTTTTTCTAGTGAGATCTTTCAAATAGTTCCTTAAATTCACATTCAAAAATTGTCTTGGTTGTTTTATCTTAGCTCCTACTTGAAAGGTGTGTTCCAGATTAATATCAGCCAGAAAAACTAATTTGTTAGTTTAAGTAGAATAACTGGTTGATGGCTGGTAATCAACCCAAAATCTGTTGTCATGGATCTTTGCTGACAGAGAGAATGGGAAATCACTGCAAGCACATAGGTAATCAAAATTTTTCTAGGAATGGAATAACCAGCTCATTTGGTAGTAGAATATGGACACAGACAATATAAATCCTGGTAATGCTGTTTGAATTTAGAGGTAACAATGAAGCTTATGCCTGTTAAAACTCAAGACTGAACAAAACAGAGAAGCCTTAGCCAGAGTCCAGTCTTGGAATTAGCATCCTTTTCTCAGGATCTGGTTTCCAGATGCAGGATTCTCCTGTCTCTCTTCATTTAGTATTTCAGACTGACTTGTTGGCTAAATCAATCCTTTTTCCCTATGATTCATGATTTTTTTCTTCAAAATGTAGTCTGTAACTCAATTTGTGGATAGTTTAAAACAATTTCTAACTCTAATGAACTTTTTAGATACAAAACCATTCCACATTCTCAAAATGAGTCACATTTCTCTAATATGATATTTGAACTAGGTGATCATATGATCCAGAAATATTTTCATTATGAAAACTGAATTATGAAAATAAAATATGAAGTCTACATATGTATATGACAAATATAGACAAATATAGATTTCTATCTGTCAGATATCTTATTTTAAGCAATATAGTATGTTGTTAAATTCTAAAGCCTGGACTTGGCTAAGTCTAGACTGTGCTCCCACTACATTTTTTGACATGCAGAGGGTCCTATGGAGTTTCTCAGTTTTGCAGAATGATGACATTTTTGAGAGAATATCTGATCCAGTCTTGTTCTTTTAACTTTCTGATCATTTTCATTATTATACATTGTTCCATAGTGCAAGACATGCGAGGGTCTCTTGCCACACAAAGTTCCAAAGGTGGAGTGGGATCTGAAGTTTACATTATTTGCTTTAATGAGACTTTGCTGTGCCTAAAATACAGTGTATTGAGCAAAAAGTGAAGACCTGTAATCTAAATCAAGTATACTGCAGTAACTGAGGAAGGGTATCATGCGAGAGGGTAGAAAAGACAACAAGGGTTACACATTACTTTGGATATTTGGATTTAAAACATGTTAACAAAGCAAGTTTGTTTTAAAAAGCAAGGATTTTCAGTCTGAGTGGGTCCTTTTGCGGCTGCAAAGATTTATATAGTTTTAAAGCTATTTTCTGGTATTAAATGCCTTCGTACTTAGCATGACAAGAAGCAAATAAAAGCTGTCTGATGTGCTCAGCAAGAACTTAATCCAGCTGGACAGAATGAGGTACAAATGCAATTAATATCTTTTTACCAGGAAATACATTATGTTTTAAAGGGTCCTATTTTTCAGAAATTATTTAAATAAAGCATCCTGATCAGTATCTAGTGTGGGAGACAAGATTGTTTTAGCTATTAGGAATTCTCTGAGCAATTGAATTTGAATTTCATAGGCTCAGCTGTTAAAAGTAAATGTAGATTTTTTGATGCCACCTCTTAGATATCTCTGTTGGCATCTGTACTGTAAAGCTTTGAGCATCTTCCACTTCTTTTAAAGTCCTGGATGAGACCTTGACAAAGCTTAAAGGCCATAAAAGTAAAAAGGACATTTTATATTTTTACTTTTTACTTGTGTGTGGTGTTTTTTTTCTTCATGTGCATCAGACAATAGTCACCAGGTGAGGAAAGGTTGATGGACCTCTTGTCTGATCGGATTTTTCAGTCTCAGCATGCTGTGTTGCCTGTTATTTATGGAGAAGGAGAGTAATTTTTGTGAGTCAGTAGTGAATAGTTTTATTTTTTTGGTTAAATGCTTTTTCAACGGTGTCATATCTTCAGTAGACATCATCAACGTAACTCCAGAGACAAACGTAGCTACAAGCAATCTGTATCAGAACAGAACACAGGCATCCTCCTTTCTCCATCATTTTACCAGGAAGCATCTAGGCATGTGGTCATAAAATTAGGAGCCAGGGGATTATAAGTACTAATTTTCACTCTTTTCCTCTGTAACTTTGGATATTTTGAGGGAAGCAAGCCTCTAAAATCAGCAGTAAGATTCAGGTGTTATTACTCCAATGTAGACTATCAAAACATGGTTTGTAATTCCCATACTCTTTACCTATCAAACAAACAAAAGAAAACTATGTTATACAAAATGTTATACCTTCCAGCCTCAACGTAATACTCACAAACTACACATTGCAACTACACTGTGTGAAAAAAAATGCATATCCACACACTGTATATTATATTCTACTCACTTTCCATTTTTTCTGCTGCTTGAGATAGGATTTCAAAGTCATGTCTAACCGTGCATTCACAGGGCTTATGCAAGTTTGCATTGATGGATGAAACTCATACTCACCATGTGTATGGGAAAAAGCACTTTGTGTAATCCTCATAAATCCTGTAGTGATGTGAGTGCAGTTTCAACTGAGATATTCCGAAGGAAAACGGAAGAACGAATTCCAACTGCATGTGTTAATTAGATAATATTCCTTTTTGTGCAGTTGTTATCTCATGGGACTTGTATAAGAATAGAGAAATGTGTAGTTGATTGGGATATTAACTAAATGTCTCTGGAGGCCCAAGTTCTACCAAGAGTCACATGCGTTCAGTTATCTCTTTTAACTGTCCATCCAACAAAACCATGACTTAATGTGGTAAAACTGGTTCTTTTTGTTCAAGGAGAGGTCAAGGGCTGTACTGATAGAGATATTATAGTTCAGGCGTGAGATGTGCTGGAAGGTTTGTGAGGAGGAATCCAGCAGAGCTTCTTCTCCTACTATGCCCTGCTTAAGAAAACGTACCTCCGTGGGGTAGTGAGGAGAAAAACTGGAAGAGCACCAGGACCTATTTACACAACTGGAACCATTCCACCCTCAGTCAAGTGAAGCAAAAAGCTTTAAAAGCATTCGCTATTTCAGCCATCCAAGAACAACACCACAAAGTGGACATCATGAGAAGTCAGTTGCCATGGGCACACCAGTGTCTAACTGGGAGAACACCCACAAACACTGAACTCTGGTTCAGCAAATTTAAACTCCTCTTTAGTGCAAATGTTGCTGTCACTCAGCTTTAAAAGCAACTTAGGAGCTTCAGAGGAAATACATGGAGACATTGATAGGTCCACCTCTGAGATGAGACAGGAAGGAGGCAAATACATAGACAGACGTGGGATGTCCTGTTTTCTCACACCAGGTTCCACAGACACTGGTTTCGCTTGACTAGCTCTTCAAGTCTTTGTATCCAACCTCACACACACTGCCCAGTGTTCAGTTCTCAGGGAGTCTTTAGATAAATTCTGATAGGGATGGATAATTGTTGTAATTAATTCTAGAATCAGAACCTAAAACTTGAGTGAAACAGTCTTTGGAGGCCCACCAAGCTTTGAAAATCTTAACTACACTTTTTCAGTTTTGAACATGGGTAGCAGATTTCCTCCTCTGCTTGACAAACCCAAGAAGAAGAATTTGACCAAATTAGTTGGTCAGTAAATCCCTTTTTTTACACATTATTAAAGCTGAACTAAATGAAAGAGGTCATTTTCCTTGTGGATGCTCCTGCATGTTCTCTTTATTTTAGAAGCAAATGTTCTTTTTTTTTTTTTCTTTTCATGAGGAATGAACATAAATTCCTACAGCAGCACAGCCATTCCATGCCAAATGCAATAAAATGTCATGACAACAAAAGAAATGATAAATAATCATTTAGATCTGTTGCCTCCCTTCCTCCAAATTAAGCTTCCCTCTCTGTCTGCAGTGCCCCCAACCTTCCTTTCTACTCCTCATAAAAGAAGTGATTGGAAAAGATATTCTTTATCCATGGCCAATGCATTTCACAAGGCTTTTTTTTTTTTAACCTTTTTTTTTTTCGGACTTACATCTTTCTGAAGAACATAAACCTTTGCAAATTGCCAAAGCAGAGGTTTCATCTCAGAGTCCAGTGATCTAAAGTGAAACACACTCACCTAAAGAATATGCTCCACAAAAGCCTCCTTCAACAATTTTATGTTGCAACCAACAGAAATCAAGACTGTTACTCTTTGGAAAACATGATCTGCAGATATGTTAATCTGAGATGTGATCTCCAAAGTAAGCAGCTCAAGTATTTAATCTAGGAACACCTAGTTATTGTAAGTCATTTTTAGAGTTCAGCTTCTCTTTAAGTGAAGTTATATGTGTATATTCAATTTTGGCTTTAGGAATCATTGTACCATGGGAGTTGTATTTATTCTAATGATGTATATCAAAGCAAATGCAGTGCAGAACACAGTCTTACTGTGATACACCAGGCAGTAAAAATAATATCTTCTACTCAATATGTACTTTGTCACTCTCTGATTTGGCTTCTTCAGATTTCTCCTTTGCATTCCCAAAAATTTCTAGGGTGCCTTCCATCAGGAATTATTACCTCACTGTATCAGGAAGCCCATATATCAGTCACATAGCTACAATATGAATTAGGTGATGCAAAGGACTTTCAGAATAAACAAATGGCAAAACAGTGCTGTGTGAACACAGTAGAGACCCTGGACTGTGTCGTGCACCTGAGAAAATTGAGAGGCTTGGATTAGGTTATGTTAGATTAAATATAAGAATAAGACTTAAAATAAAATCTAGGAAATTTTTAATTTTTTTCCTTCTTTTTTTGAGAAATGGTAGAACTCTTGAGTTCTGTGTCCAGGAAATTTTAAGACTTTGGAAGGAAAAACACTAGTTTCTTAAATCTGCTTTAAAGAGAAACAGAAACAATGTCTCATTTTTACTCAGTAATACTAGAATTCTTCCAGAATTTGGAAAACACAGGATCAAATTTTGTTTCTAACAACAAAAAGTAATTCAAATCTTTCTCTTCCCACAGCAGTCCTCTCAGTGTTCAAGAAAACAGGGTAGATTTCAAATTAGTATGGCAATCTTATAATGTCAGAAATTTTAGAAGTTCCTCTAGTCTCTCCTTTGAGAACTCTGATTTAAATATACATTATTCCATATAAAAATATTAGCACTAGTTATCCCAATCCCTTTTTTTGAGTCATTCACTTGGAAGTGAAAGTTATGCTCCACTTTTGTGAATATTTATTTATAGAATATGGAAGAGTTGAACCACGATCCTGCCATGAAGCTGCAGTTTGGGTATTCTTCTGGGGGGATGAATTAGGTTCAAACGTCCTCAGGCAGAGTGATGCATTGAACCTGACCCTAAAATCCTGAAAAATCCTAAAAACCTTAAATCCTGACCAAAGATTTGTTAGCCTATACTGACAGTATATTGAGTCAGAAGAGCATCAAGCTGTTTTCCAGTAGTAGCTTTTTTTCAGAAGTCCCTTTTAGGTTGGGTTTGTGGAGAAAGAAACAGGATTTCAGTTTTTACTCTTTCCAGATATGAACTGATTTTCCTCCTGCACCTAGTGATATAGAGCCTTCTTTTTCTCCCTATCTCCTTTTGATTCAGTTGTGGAACTAAAATAAACAAATTTACAGGTCTACTGTTTTCACAGGCCTCACCATCCCCCCAGTCTATGCCAGTTGTCTAATTTTTATCACACCTTTGTGGGCCTCACAGTTGAGACAACTGCAGGAAAGTCTGGAAGAAGGAGAAGACAAGGACTAGTTGGGAGCACAGAGCATCACCTCAGGCTATGTCACTGGGGACTGGAGTGATAGGCAACAGAAACCCAACCTGAATAGGGATACATCTGATACTCTGACAGCAGTAAAGAGATGATGGACACAGGATGACCTGTCTGTGCTCAGGCTTGGTAGGACGAAAGGAGACCCGTCCATCTATGCCAGTAGTCAAGTCAGCTTCAAGACAGGGCGTCTAGTGAACCACATATTAAATGGGACAGTTTTCTTGTCAATCACATATTAAACGGGACTTTGGAGGAGCATTCCAGTACCTCTGAAGAGGTTGCACTGTTCATGAATAATATGTGATGTTTTACTGGTTTGGATGCTTTGGGATACGCCTGTAACTCAGTTCCCCTCCTGGTTTTTTGCAACATTTGCTGGCTGCTTTCGCTTTCTCAATACCAGAATGATTCATATGGGAAAGCCAGCCAATTTTTCTCTATTAAAGAATAATCAGGATTATAAGAACCGTAAAATTATGCAAAATACTCAGCCCAAATGTCTCTCAGTGATCAGTTGAAAATCGTCCCCACAGTAAGAAAAGGCATATCTTCAGTTCAAAGGAGACAAGGGACTATCTGGTACTATGCCTTCAAGAGCTGCAGAAGTGCTAAATTAGACTGGCTTGTGACATTAGCATAATGTTCACATTTAAAGTTTATGCTGCAGTAATTCCCATGAGTTTGCCTTTAAATTGCCTCAGCTACTGTAGCAGAACAAACTAGTGCAGAAACAATGAAGAATTTTCACATACTACACTTCCAGTGACTGTGGCAGTGATCTCACTGGAATAAACACAGCAAGGGTTACAGTTTCAGTCTGAACAAATTTGTCAGTTAGTACCATTTCAACTATCTCTGTCAGAGAAAAGTGAATGGTTATTTTATTTATTTCTTATATTTTCTTTTTTTTTTAAGTCACTGGGAAGACTGTGACAATCCCATTGTTGCACTGCCATTAAGTTACATTAATTCCCTGGGGAATTTTTAAGAGCTTTGCTGATTCTGCATGCCCAGCTGTGTGAACAGAGCATAAGAACTTGGGTTTCATGTGGGAAAATAAATATTTTCTCCCATAGCTTTATGGTAAATGACTTTGGGAAAAAGAGGACTTCAACTTTTAATGTTTTAAGCAATTTAAGAAAGGCGCGATAAATATATTGAGTAAAATTATCTGCTCCTGATAGCTGTAATCTGGGCACGTTCTTAAAGTACCTCCAGTCTGAGTAACTGTGCTGGTCATGTATTGAAGCTGTGTGGAATCTGCAAGATATGCTTAATTTTATTGACTAAAAAGGTCAATATTCACAGTGCATATATTCAAGACATAATGAAATTATGTTGCACTTACCCCTGCTTCATCAAAAAAGTCTCAAGACAGGGTAAAAAAGTTAAAATACTCAGTGTATTTTTTTTTTTTTTTAATATCTCTGGGGAAGCCATATTGTATTGTCTTAAGGCCCAGCTTTAATGAGTGGAAGTTCAGGATATTTGGAGCCTACAGGGACTGTGCTGGCTGTTTGTTTGTGATCTTACCCACTTAGTTGGTTTGGAGCAGCAGGAGATGCTGTCTGCAGAAGGATCTGGCATTCAGGTTAAAGTTCACTTCTTCACCAGAGTAACTTAAAAAAAGAAAAAAAGGAAAGTAAACTTTCTCCAGGTTCATGTGAAAAAAAAAAACAACAACAAAACAACAGGAAAAACTTTATGAATCCACTTACAGTTTCTAGATCACAATTTCCCAATTTGTTTTACCTGTAAATTACTCAAGGTGGGACAGATCTCTTTGCAAAAGAACATTGAATACTAATATCAGAAAGAAAGTGACTTTGCTGATGGTAGGTTTATTTCATAATTATTTTCACGTTGACGGGATTTGACCTTTCTCCTTAATGCCTTTGTCATTCAAGTTATTACTCTGCAGAGACCACTGGTCTAAATTCTAGTGATATATTTGACTTACAATTTTGTACACTTTTTTGCTGGTTTTATTCCCTTTGTGGTTGTCTTTTTCAGAGGTACGTCAAGTACAACTTGCTTATTCTTATTTTCAAATTCTTACGAGTCTGTTTCTAGAGTTTCTCACATCCCAGAGGAGATGTCAGTCTCAACCGTAAGGCTGTTATATGGTTATACAAGTTAACAGTAGTCATCTTTGCAAAATTACCTTTCTGGCACCGTTTTAACATTTTCCCAACCCATGGCACAAAAATCAACATAATAGAGAGTACTGAGCATTTTATGGGGTGTGTGTGAATGAGCGTCTGGGAAAGGTCAGGCTTCCACAAGGCAGATCAGCCACCAGTGGAGTAGGAGAAATGTGCTGTGCTTCATTCGTGTCCCACCTCATCACTCCTTTTTCTTGGTATGAGAGCAGAATTAACTTTTTGAGTGTCTCCAACAGAAATCGTGAAAGCCACCAGTACGGGTGGGGGATAATAATAATGTTGCCAATGGTTGTTTCTTTATAATTTTTAAAACTAATGTGTATTTCTACCCATAAAACAAAAATTAACAAGCCTACACTATTACCTATTCTCAGCATTTAGGCCAGGCTTTGTTATTTCTTTCATCTTCACCACCACATTCTAGAAAAATTCTTTTCAAATACAGTCCAGGCTATGCCAACACAGACAATGTTTCTCCAGGTGACGTGTTGCCTCACAAAATTTCTTTCCACTGGGCGGATGCTCCACTGTGTTCCTCTGTCGCCACTTTTCTTGTGCTTCAGCTGCAGACTCTCTGGCTGTGTCTGTAACAGTGGACAAAGACTGCTCTGTGCTCCTGACCCCCAGTGACACATGGCATGGTCTGACTTCACACACTTCATCTCTTTTCTCTCCAAAGGACACCAGGATGAAAACACCCAAACAGCCCATGGGAAACAGACACAGACATGTGCTGTCTCTTGAACAGTTCCCAGGTATTGTCTGGTAAACACTAAATGGCACAAGGCAAAACAGTGGCAGGGACCATGGCAACTGTTAAATAATGGAGGTATTGGTGAGCTTGTGCTTCTACCTGTTCCTTGGTCACGGCTTTGTACTAGTACAAACATAATCTCTGGAGCTGGCACCAGCTTTTATTTTTGTTGGTGAAACAGTGTTAGCCCAACAGGTTCTTTATTACTGACGAAAGCTCTTTGGAATGATGGAAATGGTATCCTGTTACTATAGCACACTTCTGATTTTCCTGGGAAACTTGGCTTGTGAAATAAGAGTAAGATGAAAAGGAGTTTGCAGTGATATTTTTCTGCATTTTTTTAAATTGTTATTTTTCTTTCTGTAACCTGAAACAAAATGTTTTGGAGTCTTCTTAGCAAAACTACTAAGACTGTAATATTTTATGTTTGACTGGAAAATAGAGAAACATTTTTCTTTCTGAGTACCATCGAAAGTGTGGCTGTCCACACAGCCCCTGTCAAGAAATAATATGGATGATCTAAGAGAAAGAAAAGCAAATCAGGAAACTGCCTGCAGAGATAAGAGGGAGGAGGATTTAAAAAGATAGTGTTTCCATATATCAAGGCAACCGGTGACAGCTTTAAAGTAAGGGTCAAAAACATTGCGAGAGGTGTCACTTGGATAAGAAGTTAATCCAAGTTTCCATCTCTCTGTCTTTAGTGCTCGTTCAAGTGGAAGTTAAAGATCTCATGGCATTATTTCAGGATCATAAGAGATTGATATCCTGCCCAAATGCTCTCTTTCAGGATCATCAGAGACCTCTGCACCAGTATCAATACACACAGATTTATGCGATTGCTACAAACAAAGGAACATATTTGTCTGCATACCATGGCCACAATTTATTCTGTTTGCATGGCAGCAGAGAACGTTAAACCCAGGGATTCACAATAAGAAAAAAAAGTATAATAGAACTCTCTATCACAGAGGATTCCAAGCAACCATGAAAACTAACTGTCAGAGTCTCCCAATATGTACTGAACCAAGTAAGAGGTTTCGCACAAATTTCTAAAAAATTCCCCGAGAAACACTGTCTAGGGAAACATTTTGTCACATTCTAATACAAATTACTATTTCCACCTCAAAAAGGTAGAAACAACCCTTGGGAGTCTGAAACTAAAGAGCTGAAATACCAACATTATAATTTAAGGACTCTGATTTTGCATTGCCCTACACAAAGTAGCCTTTACTCATGGGGACATCTTTTAATGCAGGGTTGTTTTCTTGCAAATAGGTTCAGTTGGTAGGTTCTGAAATGGAAAATATATGAGATGATTGGCCTGAGGAGGAGGCAAATGGCACTTGTGTTTCCATGTGCTACTCCCACAATGTACCATCAACAGCATAGCTATGATGTAAAAATGTAAAAAGAATTCTTTAAACTATTCTGTAGAAAGTAAACTAATCTGTAGTAAGTTTAGGCATCCCAATCCTGATTCACCCTTCCTTTATTTTACTGGAAGTCAGTTGAGCTGCTAAAGAGCTTTCATGAGTAAGAGATATATCAAGTGAGCTAACTTTGAAACTAAAGAAATTACTGTATTTAATATTACTTTTTTAAAAAATAATAATAATAAAAAAGGGTATTCTGTGTTCATATTATTTACAAAAAGAAGATACATACAAACTTGCTAAGGGAGCATGGTGCTTAGAAGGGGAAAACTGAAGGCAGTGTTAATATGATTTCATTGCTGTAATGCTGCCATGAGTCTTAGCCTTCTATTTTCATTACCCAAATGGAAAAAGGGGAAATTAAAAAGGTCAGGGAAGTGACATTTTTCAGTATTAATAACAAAAAAAGAGGAAATTAACTGAAAGGCACTTAATAGCTGGAAAAATTGAAAATTCTGAGTCTGATTTTCCTCTTACACCAGTCTTACACCAGTAGAACTAACTCCATGGGATCAGACTGTTGGACAAGTCTCAGGGCTGGATTCCCAGAATGATGATGAAGTGGAAAGGAGTTTCTTTAGGTGGCTGAGTTCCTTCTAAATGATTATTTGAATGCTAAAGAGATTTTGGTGTAAGTGGACTTCTGGTAACCTGCAGTCTTGCAGAGAAGCCTCTATTATTCAAATCCAAATATAATAAGTCTTTTTCAAATGCTCCTTTGGCCTCCTCCAACTATATTCTGACTTATCCCAGTGGAGTGCAAGCAGTTCTTTCTAAAGGGAGCAATATTGCAGGTGTAAGGAGGAATTTAAGTGGCTGCTCTAAGGGAACACACAAGCTGGAGAGGTTCTGATGGGGAATGTCAATTCGCAAAATCCCCTGGGGTGGCAACAAGACAATTTGGATCTGTATGAGATGATTTCAGTTTTAAATTGAAACACATGTGTTAGTGAGTTTGAAGCAAACTGACAGTATCTTTTTAATGGAACGAACAGCAGGAGTGGCCTGACCCTACAGAGCACTAACATTTAATCTATTTATCGAGATAACAATCAAGGAAGAATCAAATATAAAAACAGTGGGGTTCCTTCCTAGGTAACAAGTAAATAAAGGGGAAAAAAGGCTTCCTGATTGATGCTTCGGTGATTCCCCAGATTATGGTAACTGCCTTTGCTTTGATGGCTAATTCCTGGTGGACACTGAAAGGCTGCCTTTGTGAAAAGGTGTTGAGGTAGCAGAAAGGCTTAAACACTTGAACACTGCTCAGCTGCACTCATGGCAACTAAACTCAGATTCAAGACTATGATTGAAATCTATGCAACACTACTATGAATTCTTAGAGTCAGGAAGCTGCCAGGATTAATTCAGCAAGAAAGGAGAAAACAGTCCAAAGGGTCATTACTGAAGCACTGTATGTTTGGAGTAATCAGAAGACAAATTAAGCATATAATTATAATTTGAGATATGCAGATCCCTGCCATTAATAACACTTTTGAATTGTACTGGAAAATTATTAGTTTAGTCAGGAAACCTTTACATTGCATGCAGATTGTAACAGTTTGCTGTTACATGAGTATCGTAAATTATCTTTAAAATAGTCATGGGCAGCACAGCTGGAGACAGTAGGCAGCACAGCTGTCTGTTTGGGAATTTGTTTAAACTCTTATGGTTGCAATGAGTACCAGAGTGGCTATTGCCACCTTACTGATGAATGTGTCACTCTGTAAATAAATCCCCTGTAATTTCTTAAGTGTTATTCTGTGTTATCCAGGAACAGAGGGAAGCAGAAGAGTGTCAAAATGTCAGTGGGATGCCAGAAAGAAAATATTACCTGTCCTTTCTAAAGAAATAAATTAACTTCTATAGAAACACTGTGTTAAAAATTGACTCTTCATATAAATTATATTTCTTTTAAAAGCCTCTGGAAAAGCACTGGAAATTATTTAATAAGACTTTTCACATGTTTGAATAAGTGAAAATTAATATAATAATATAAACAATAATAATTTTGTTTGGGATAGAGCCAAAAAATTACTTGCTGATCTGAGAAAAAAATATTTTGTTCTTAAATGGAAGCAAGAGCTCTTTTGAGCAGGGAACAAAGAAATCAATAGTTCACAGTCAGCTGGAGATCTTGGACCACTTTGAGCAAGAGCCACAGCTTCCATACTGCAGATAGGGTGGCAAATTGGCTTCACTGCAGCTTCTCTGAGAGTCCAGGATCAGGGTGGGAACAGAGCTGGAACGTTTGGTTTCCTCAGAAGAGTGAGGCCAAGCTGGCTGAACAAAGCTACTTTCAGTACATCGAGGTGTCTGTTTCCTGTGACAGAGAGATAGATCTCTGTGGGTTGTTACCCAACCATGATCAGGCTGCTTGCAGGTTGGAGATCTCCCCATTACACACTGCAGATCACAGAGCTGACTTCAGGTGCCACACTGGAAACTTTGTCTTCAAATCACAGCTTGTGCTCCGTGTGTCCTCCCACACTGCTGCTCTGCAGTGTTTTGTGCAAATGTGGGTTCTTCGTCGTGAAGCAGTTACATTTTCAGCTTTGCACTCGAGTTTCTGTCCCCAAGCCACTGTGTGCTCCTGTCTCACATTTGATGGGCACAGAGCACTCCTGCTCTCCTGCGAAGGAGGACACAGGTCGGTGTCCCTCATGAGGACAATTGCATTTCTGGAAGATGAGGGAAGATGAGGGAAGGTCATAATTTGCCTCCCTGTTCACCAGGTGGGTGGAAATGCATGGCAGGCAGCTCTCGTCTCTAATAGCCAGCACTAAGTAGAAAGTAATCAATGCCTGTGAGAGAGCTGCCATCAATCATTTTTATGCTCTCAAGGAAAATGTGGACCAGTTTGATTCCTGCTATTCCCTGGGAGCAGCTATGCTCTCCTCCCTGCTCAGGCCCACATTAGCTTTAAAACTGAACTTAATTCAAAACTACTTTTTTTTTTTTAATTTATTTTAATAACATCTTCTGTAAAATTCTATTCTATTCCTCCAGTTCCTAATTTCCAGGACAGTTCAAGTAATGCTAGCTGCATTACTCAAGTCAGGCTTTGGTTGGTTGGCATTTCTGTCCCTGGGGCTTTTTGCTGGATTACTCTTCTAGTGCCTGTGCTGCTACACTGTGGGGACTGAAAAGTGCCAGAACAAATTCAGGAAGATGTGCCAGCTCTTGGTACACACTAAAGCATCCTGAAGCAACAACAACATTTGGCAGAAACAGAAACATTGTTAATACAGTAAGCTACTAAAATCTGTGTTTAATCACGAGAGAACCATCTCCCCACTTGCAAGTGAATTTTCAAATGGGAGGGAAACTATAAAGACAGATAAAAGTGTCACACAGAGTAGGAACAAAGTATGGGCTCAGACGTTTAACTCCTTAGAGCAGAATTTCTCTTCTTAAGACACTTTTGTTTTACAAGCTACAAAACAGTTGTGCTCAGGTGTACGTGTTTTTATCAGAATGTGAGGGAAATGACCATATTTCTGTTAAATCCCCATATATCTGCTGGACCATACTTGTATTGAAAGAATTTTTTTAAATATGGAAGTAAAAGAGACCTATTAAGGCTACTTCTGTTGGTTTCTCGCACAGATTTCTTTCTTACAGACCATTATCTCATATTTTGGGTGGGATAAGGGAGTCACTGACAGCTCTAGTGAAAACAATTCCTTCTTTTTCTGTGAATAGAAAAGTTATCTCATCCACATGAATATATTGTCCCAGATTTGTATTTGTCTATAGGTCTAATTTGTAACTTCCCATCACACACACCACTGAAAAGGAAGTTGCATGCTCAGAAATTGCTGCAATAGCAGAGGAATGCAAAATAATCAGCAAGATACGACAGATACAAAGGCCATACTGGCTTGTTTCTAATATCCCTCCATATCACAAGAGTGTTGAGGAAGGGTTATGGTTTTGTTTTGCTTTATTCTTGCCAGATTAGGTAAGTTAATTGTTGATTTTAAGATATGCAAAACATATGGCAACTGGAGATGTGAATGTGCCACTCTAAACAGAAATGTGATGCCAAGTTTTCCATCCCAGATCTGCAATGCTATCTATGACCACAGCTTTCAAGAATCACATACTTATCAGGATTAATCAGTGTTGCTCACTGAAGACTGGTGAATTTACAACAACTGAGGATGGAGACCCTCTTCTTAGCCATGGGCAATATAATGATTGCTTTCCACTGGAATGCAGTGTGCAGTTGTGAAATGTTTACCAGGTAGAGTAGAAGAGAGTAAATAAAGTTATATACGTGTAATCCTTCAGCCAGACAGTGTTATAGGCCAGGTTAAGTTTCTAGGATCATTAATAAAAACAAATTATATTCCCCAATGAGCATCTTGGTAAAATTATATTGAACTATCTAGGTGCTCCTGCAATCAAGGAGACAAATACACTGTTTTCTGAAGGTGGACTTAGAAATGTGGAGCAATAAAAAATAGCAAAATACATAATAAGAAGTTCTTTGCCCAAAGTACTTCCGAAAAACATTTTAAGTCTTCTCCTTTAATTTCTTGGGAAGCAACTGCGTGGGCAACTGGCTGCTTCCCAGACATTCTATATTAATGCTCCATTCACAATTTGCAGTTTCCAAGGTTTTGACAGCAGTCATGAAATATAGTAAGGACACATCTAAGTTCCAGCTGACCCAGAAATGTGAGCTGCCATTCACTGTGCTGAGCTGCTCTTGCTCCACTAATCATCTTTATTTTCCAGTTATTTCTGCATTTTACTGAGAGATGTAGGATGAAGGACCACACACAGTTCTTCCTGCTAGAAGGAGACTTAATAGTCTCTTCAATATTTCCTTATGGTTTGTGACTATTGCACCTCTAAGCCACAAAATGTTGCCCTACATTAGGGTAACACCTCAGCCCAGGCATGCCTAAACATAATTAGTTTGTTCAGACTTTCACAGATGATTATTATTACAGCTATAATTTCTTCCAGGTTACAGCAAGCTAACATAAACGAAAATGTTCCCAAACACTTTAGGGAAGAAAAATCCAAATTGAACATGATTCAAGCTTTCTCCTCAGACCCTTTAATTTAGCTCCCATCTTCACCACTAGATTCCAACAGAGAGTTGCTCCATGCTTAGGTTTCCTTCACTCTGAATGTGTTCTGGTGTTGGTTTGGGGGTTTTTATTTTTTGGAGGTTTATTTTATGCTTCAGGTTTCAAACACCAGAGGTACATACCTGGAAATATAAAGCACTATTGCAAGGCAGACAGAAAGAGGTACACAGTAAACTGAAATCACATCAAGCATTTCTGAAAGAACTCCCAGTGTTGGGCAGAAGATAGACATGCTGTGCCCAGTGCAGCTGTAAAAATGACACAGCAAGGATAAATCTTGTTCAGTTACAAGAACAAAATGCTTCATTAGATTTATTGAGTTGCCCTGGTATTAAAAAAAAAAAATCTAACCAGGCCTTGATGTGAGCAGTTGTCTCCCAAATAAACACGTTGCTTTCCAAAAGTTGCATTGTGTACTTTTACATAATGTTACCTTTTCTCTCCAACTGCATAAATGCACATGAACAGAAAAGGTTTCATGCAAATGAAACTAAGAACACATGTTGCATTAGTGCAAAAATTGTGCTGGGCCATTTTGTTTCCAAAAGGATCTCTCCACACCTGATATTACTTCCAACAAACTAAGACCAGCCTCTCATCAGGTGGCCTGGACAGCATTCCATTTGGAACTGCTGTCTAACCAAGGTCATTAGGCAGCAAAATACAACACTTTGGGACTGAGCACCCTCAGGAATGTTTTTGGACTGTGAAGCACAAAGCCAAAACCACAAGTCATCTGGTCTGTTGGACATTAGTGTGGAATGCTGCCAGCTACTGTTGTCCATTGCTGACATATCCATACACTAGACACTCCCAGCTGTTTTCCTGAGTCTGTATATTTGAACCTGGTTAGGTGGAAAGCATGACCCTCTGCAGGGCTATTTAGAGCTATCAAAGGGCTGTCATAAGTAAAATTCTATGACAGCTCATATTGAGATTTTCTAAAATGTGTGTAAATTTAGGAATATACATGCAGATTTTAATATATTCAGTAGGTGTCTAAGATCTCATAAGTATAAACAGAGATTTTGATAAAATACCATCAACAGCACGTGGAAAAGCCAATCAGCTCCTCTGAGAACACAGGTCTATGCATGATATATGCATCTAGTGCCATGCAAGACATCCTGTTTATCAGATGATACAGAACAACAGGGAGATGTATGCTCAGATCGAGTGATAGCTGGAGCCCAGGTGAGATATTACGAAATATTTCAAATGGCATTAGATTAGACTAGTTTAGGCAACCTGGCTTTTGGATAACTGTGATCTCCAACTTCTACTGTATTCAGTTATCTAAATGATGGTTTCTGCCATCAGTTGAAATGTCTTAGGGAGTCTGAGACTGTTGCACAGGATCGAAAGGTACATCAAAATGCTCACAGGAGAGCCATGTCCTTCTCAACTGGCAGAGGGAGGCCAAGCAGCTGCCATAAGGTATCTCAGATGCCTCCAGACATCTAATAAGACTAAAACAGGTGCTACTCTCCATTGACTTCTATGAGACACAGAACAATGTCTCTCACTCATCTGAAGACATTTACATCATAGACTCCTAAATTTAGGGGTCAAAATTTAGACCTGCCCAGTTGTTAACAGTTTTTGTTTCCTCCCAGTTTTTAATTTCAAAGTAAAAATTTATGTTTTTATTTCAAGTTATACGGCACTTCACAATTCTGATTTAGTTCATGGAAGTAACAGTAAGGAAACTTCTGTGATTTCCATTCAGAAAATTTGTTCATTAGTTCTTTTTAAAATTAATTTCTTCTTACTCTGGTATATATTTTTTTCTCTAGTTTGTCTGATTGATATAAGTAAAAGTAAAATGATAATATCAAGATTATAACTTGATGTTCCAATTAAAAATTAAATGTGAAAAGTGAAATGTGGCAGATGACAGCTGACAGACTGCCCATAAAAAAAGGCAAACATTGTCATGATCAGTGACTGGCTACAGTTAGATGGTGGACCTCATAGACAGGGCTATGAATTAAATCTAACAGAAGGACAAGGTCTGGAAAAAAATGAAAGAGAATATTGTGCTGCTTGTCTCTAATGTGATGAAGAAGGCTAATTTAATAGTTTCCCTGAATGGGTCATCACCAGTGTAAAGACAGATCTAAAAGCATAAACCTTTGCTCAGGATTTAGTAGTCTTAATGACTACAAGTCAGAATGGTCTGAAATCACTTTATCTGATTACAAGAAAGAATGTGACTTAAGTTTAAATTATTCTAATATTAGCTATAACCTACTGCACAGACACATGTTTCCCATGAATATTCTTTGCTTTGCTGAAGCTCCATCACTTATACCCTTATACAGTCTAGTTACAAGACAAACTCTTCTGCTAAAGAACAGTTTCTAGCTATTGTACTATATAACTGTTCTGAGTTTTTCTACTTGTACAAAGTAAAAGTGTTGTTTACTGCAACAAATTCAGCTTTATGGGAATAAGTTTCTATGTGTTTTAGCAGCAGCTGCGTTTATGCCCATGATATAAAAATGAACACAGAGTTATAGATGGGAGAAATGAAACTGTCTAAAGCCCTCAACTCTTTAGCTGAAATGTTGTTCAGCAGAGCAAGCCTGCTGATGCTGTACATCCCTCGCAATGCTTCTCCAACTCCCATTTGTTTGTTTCCATTTTACTGAGGTTTCATTTTGTTTCGCTTATCTTTGGGTTCTATAGAGTTTTATCAGTGTATCGGATAACAAAACCTAAGATTCCTTTATGTTTTAAAGACAATTCCAGCATTATTCGGTTTACAGGAATGTTTATGAGCATCCCTATAAATATACACACTACTAGCTGTAGTCTGACATCTGTATTCAGAAGAGTCAGCATGAAGTCACTTTATATTTAACAGACTGTATTCAGTGGGTGATATTGCCTCTCTCTGTGATGACCACGCACTGGAAATGGTTGCCCAAAGAGGCTGTGGAGTCTTCCTCACTGAAGATATTCCAGAAGAATCTGGACTCAATCCTGTGTCACATGCTCTAGAAGGACTCTGCTTGAGCAGAGGTGTTGGACCAGATGACCCACTATGGTCCTTTTTAACCTGAAACAACCTGTGATTCTGAGATTGTAATGGGGGACTTGAATCACCTTCTGGACATGTCACTGCTCAGGAGTCTAGACTGCAATACCTACAGAATTCCACTATCTATGTGAGGTGAACAAGGTAAATCTTGCCACCTCCAGTCTGGAATTCAGGCTCTCTCATCTTCAATGAAAACCCCTCACACCTGATGCTCCATAAAACCACCTTTTTTTTCTTTTTTTTCATTCACAGTGTAGAATATGAAAGTACTGATTTTACTGCAAATGAATTAAGGGTGCTGAAAGTGACTAGGTTGCCAGTGTTTAATATTTTAAAATACTAAGCTAAAGGTAAAGAAAAATACAGAACTCTAGTAGCCATCAGGGCATACAGAAAGTAGGTTATATTCTCACTCATAAAGGAGAAACTTGAATGTTATTGTGTAAAATATTTGGATTATGATAGCTTTTAAGTGCAGAAAAAGGAAAATCAATGTGTTCCAGTCAAATGGCTTATACGTAGATTTTTGTTAATATGACCTTCATGGGGCATAATACTTTGAGCTCTTCTTCCTAGGTTGTGTAGCATTTTGTCATCACAGCAGAGTATTCAAGCTCCTGAATTGCCATTGGCAGTACCTGAAGAGGCATTACCATTTTTATTCCAAACATTTAAATAACCTCTGTAATGGGTCATTTGTTAACTTGCTGCTCAGATATCAGTCTGTTCCATGCTCTAGTTATAATGAGCAGGGATCAGTTTTCCAGGCTTTTACTGGGCCTTTACAATGTATAAATCTTGTGATGAACACACTGTCCGAGACATGCCTTTTCCAAACTACCCATGACAAATATACTTGATCACATCACGTGGAAAAAAAAAAAAGAGATTTTGTTGCTTTTAGAATTATTTTATTGGACTACGGTTCAGTAGAGGGAAGTGTTTTATCTCTTATTATTTGAAAAAAATCAGCTATTTCAGAACACTGATTTTTTTAATTTAAGCCTGCTTTTCACATTCTTGAAGAACTGCCAAATGGACATCCCAGGCCCTGAAATACTCTTTTTATACACTATATATACAAAAGCTTCACAGGCCTCCACAACCACATGACTCAGTCTTGAGCCCCCTTCTCCCTCAGATGTGCCAATGTTGAAGCAGAAATGTATGACTACTTTCTGGAAGTATTTTGGATGTCAATGGTAGAGTATCTCTGGTATCTTAACACCAGCCCCCTGAGGATTTACTCAGTGTGTTAGGCTAACTTATATCAATTTGAAGCCAAGTTGGCTACAGTGATCCTGTTACTGGAACTATTTAATTTAGTGTGTGCATTGTATCTAAGTTGGCCCTTCAGAGAAAAAAGTTCTGTGACCCATTATAATGTCTGCTACAATAGTAGCAGGCCATCAGATTTTCATTGCTTCTAAACAGAAACACAAAAAGAATGTGAGATGTCAGTGCTAACTAAATCTAGAACTGAAATATCAGTTAGGTAGGTCATGATTGCTTTCATAATTGGACAGAAAAGTTACTTGAATCTCCTCAGTCTCAGAGTTCTTTTACCTATATCCATTATTTTCTATCTATGGAACTGCAAAAGTCTCCCTAAAGTCCCTGAGGAGGTAAAGGTTTTATTAATTTTGAAGAACGTGAAACAGCCCAGCCACATACATCCAAATTCCTGACTATTGCTCCAAGTTGTACCCATGTTCCAAAAACATGTCATTGGCCAACCTGATGAAAGGAAAGGATTTTAAAACTCCTCCACATGGATGTCATGAAGATACAGGAATATTTCTAAATGGTTCTGTAAATGTAGAATATTATCAATGACCTTTTGGGTTACTTCTGCTTATTACAGTAAAAGCACGTCTAATTATATGAATTAAGCAGAGAAAAAATGTCTTTAGCCTGTAAGATAATATTGTTCAGTTGCTGAACCTCTTCTCTGAGGCTTTTAAAGAGCTTGCGGCACATTAAGACCCTTAACCTTTTCCACTGCTGATTATGTGAGCATTGTCCTAAGTGATTAAGGATCACAATCATGCAGGGAAATGGACAAATAACGTCTGACAGATTGGAAGAGAAAAAGTCTGGGTAGGAGGAAGTGTCTTATCACCCAGCTCACAGTCCTTGCCTGAATACAGACATGGCGTGCCAAGCTCCACGTTCTAAAAGAGCTCTGCCTTAGAATAAGCATCTTGGTCAAGAAATGCATTGTGCTTTCTTATTTTTTTTCACCTCCAAATGGTTATTATACACTTGATACTGAGTCTGGACTATGAGGAAAGACAAAGCAAGGCCAAACGAAGTAAGAAAGAAACTCATTTACTCCTCCTTTCAGACACAGGTAACTGCCTGGGATGTTACCTTGCAGAGCAGATCTACTTTTGCAAGTAAATGCACTGAGATGATGGGTGTGATTTGCCTTTTTTTTTTTTTTTGTGAGGCGTCTTCCATCTTCCCATATTATACTAGGCAACCTAACATTACATTGAATATTAGACATCTTGGACATTCACAACCTACTTCTGTAATATTTGAAATTTTATTCTGTGACACCCCAATGTAAATAGGATCTTTGTCACACTTTATAGCAAGGTAACACAGGAGGAAATTGTTTATGTTGATTAGAAATTCCATTAGTGGATGAAAGAACATCTAGAAATAAAAATTGTTTTTGATTCACAAAGCAACACAGTAATGATGCATTAGACACTCAAACAGATTACAACTGCAATCAAACCAGAGCGTTTTGTTGTTTTGAAGTTTTTGTTTGGTTGGTTGGTTTGGTTTTGAGAGTCTTTTTTTAATGTTTGTTTGAGTTGTTTTTGGTTTGGGTTTTTTTTTTTTGAGAATACTTATATTCTGTTTAAGTATTTCCTAGCAGGACTTTTATTTGAAAAAAGAAAATGCAAACAGTGGATTTGGACATGCTTGAATGACAAAACAGATTTTCCTCAATAAGTCTTTTGTGGGAAACATTTTAACATATTGCACTTTAAGCTCATTTAAATGCTTGTGTGGAATTTTGTTTATTCTTTTGAAGATAAAAAAGAGAGAGGTGGATGATGATTTCAGATCTGTATCAACCCAGGAAGGCAAAGCAGTTGTCTTCTGTGTAAATTCTCTGAGAGAAGATAATCTCCATCAAAGCCAAATCTCTATGGCTGGATTGGGTAAGGTGGGAATCAAGCCCACTTCCCCCACTTCTTTGGTGTCATTTCAATGGAGATCAGAGGATTTAGAAAGTTTACTTGCAGGCCCATCTTAGTAATATAAAATAAAATCAGTTTCCATGAAAAACATTAAAATATCAATCAAATCAGAGCAAATGCATGGTTACTTTTAGAAAAAGTAACAAGCATTAATGTAGTGTCATTATTGACTGATTATTTGGCAGCAACATGAGAAACAGCCATGTATGTCTTTCAGCAGTTAGCTTACAATTCAATCACTGTACCAAAATTAAGGTTCAATTCATAAACTATGGCAATCAATTTAAACAGAGTAATTTAAATGTTGTTGCTTAAAACCTGTTCAACACTTAAAATTTGAAATTCACAGGCCATTTCTGTTCCTCAGTGCACATGTCCCCATGGCTACACACTCATAGCACTTCCTGGAATTCAGGAGTCAGTAACACTGCTCCATCCCCACTGCCTCCCATGGCAGGGGCTCACTCTGATCCTCCTCCCTGATTTGGATCCTGACTCCCACCCATAGACCAGTGTCCCAGGATGGCTCCATCCTCTTCCCATCCCCATGGAGGTGTCTGATGCCCAGGTCTGGGGCAGCCCCAGCTTCTCCCTGCCCTACCCTGCTACTGGTTGAGGAGGACTGGCCCTGGATGAGATGTTTCACCCTGAGGAGTCTCCTCTGTCCCACAGGAAGTAGATGATCCTTGCTACTCTCTGGCACACACACTTTCCTTGGTAATACTTTCCAGACCTTTGCAATCTCTTGTTCACTACTTTTTTGCTGAGTTGGTTTTCACAAACATATGTGTGTTTGACTCTTGAATTGACATTTCCATCATCTGTGAGTAGGTGATCTGAAGTAATTCTGAAGTAATTCTCGTGCTGTTACTGCTGTCATACCTCATCAGCATTGTAGGGTGAATGCAACAGACTAGTTCACTGCTACAGCACAGAGCAAATTTATTGCTTCCTTTAATCAAGGTAGTTGAAGGAATTTTATAAAAATGCATTGATGAGACAATCTGGAGGCCTCTGAGTGTCCTGGATTCATCTTATCTTCCTGAATGCAAACCTGTATGGCCACAAATTACTTCTCTCTTTGTACTTTACTGAAGGGTTTACAGCAATGATACCTGCCTGCAGGAGATAATATTTTTCATCG
>JAYRBT010000042.1:7304613-7330441 GCA_036023395.1 Myiotriccus ornatus | reverse complement strand
AAGTTCAAGATTTATTTTCCTGAGACAGTGTAGTTCTAAGTCATAAATTGCCTACTACCATCTAGGAGCAATTTCTGTTCCCTCTAGACCTTTAACCAAGCCCTGGAATTTAGCAAGGAGCACACCATCTCTTTCAATCCCCTAATTCCTTTCAAACTATAGACCCTCTAATGAACTTACACCACTGATTTATTTGGGTCTTTTGCCTGAACATGTATTATGTACTCCTCCAGATTTATCTAATCAGTTTGAATTCTGGAGCTAGTAAGAAGAAAAATGATATTCCAGCTAAGCAAAAGAGTAAGGTATTTAATTATAAAATTGGAAACTCTTCCAATGTAAGTTCTTCCAATGTAAATTGATAAAAATAAGGAAACAAAATCTGTCTTATCCCAGTTGTCACATGGGAGGGTATTTCTCAACTGGTGTACTGAGGAGCTGCTGAATGAATTTATTCTTCCAGAGTATTTCTGTCTTTCACTTACATTTGAGGATTTTCTGTTGAATGCTGAGAAAGTTTCAATCTATGTCTTAGGAATCCTTTCATTTCCCTACTGTTTGAGAGCCCTGGGAATAGCATGGCCTTTCTTCTAGTTGCTTGCTGTGTCTCAGAATGCAAAAAGAATGCTCCTGAGCTTATTTGAGACTAAATCTCTTTAGGTACAGAGGAATCACAGAGTACTGATTCTTCTATCCTGTTTACCTTTTCTCTCAGGAAATCAGCTGAATTGCAGTGATAAAAATGAGTTACAGTAGTAAACCTACAATGTACCATTCTGTAGGCTACATATCATGAGATGTTTTTGGCACAAGCAGCTATTTTATTTCTGGTTTACTGGCATATTATAGAGGCTGCAAATAACACATTAATACACTTTTGGGACTAGGTCACTGTGTCACAGTCCTATTCAGAGAAGCACTTAAGCATCTGTCTAATATGAATCATGTGCTTAGGTCCCAGAGGTGCCAATGGAAATTAAGCAACTACTCAAGTGCTGACTTGAACAGAGATTTATTCTTAAAATATGTTCCTTAAATAAAATACTCTTCTCTAAACTATTCAAGGTTGGAATAAACTAAAATGAAACAATTCTCATACAGGACTTTTGTTCCTTTTTTTTGTTGTTGTTGTTTGTTCTGAGTTTGGGGTTTTTTAAGAAGCCTTTTCAGATTACCTCAAAGTTTCCTATTAAATAATGTGTTTTTCTACAATTATGAAAACAAAAAATTTACTTAAAACCTCTGAGATAGCTAACTATGGATATTTGTACAGAGATGAATCTGATAAACTTTCACTGAAATATTGTCACCTTAATTTCTGAAGAATATTATCAACTGCCAGCATCCAACAATCAACTTACAGCAAGGCACTTCAATTTGCATCACTCAGAGACAAAACAGTTTTATATGTATGTGCCATAATAGCATAGCCAAATTCTCTAATTCAGACATTCTTCAATGCCTTACACAACCTATTACCACTCATTTTACTTTGAAAACCTGGGACTTCTGAAGTTCACCTTATTCCACGCTTAAGCCTGTCTCCAGACTTGTCTCACCTCCACTGTAAAATTGACTCCCTACAGCAGCCCAGCAACCTACTGTGATAGTTTAGGCCAGAGCCTATTTCTGCCACTATTTGCCTTCCCAAACTTGCTCCTTTGCCACTGGGCAGAATGCACATCAGCTCAACAAGGATTAAATCCTGGAAGCAGCAACCCAATTTTACAGTATCCACTTTGTAGCTTTCTGTTTTCAGCTCCTCTTTTTACTGTTCTCCCACTTTCTTCTACTTTTCTCCCTTTTCCCTCTCTCCTTCACTCCCTCTTCCCTCTCAGACTTACAGAACTTTTCCATGAGGTCTTCACTGGGGAACCAGTTTTCGTGTTCTCAAGAAACAAGCAGCATAAAGTTGGCATTATCCTCTCATATCACCTCCCAGTTTTAATAAAAAAAAAACTTTGAAGAGCATAAAAATGAAAGGAAAAGAAATTATGTTTCCAACCAGAAGCCAGAATTAATTCAAGATCTGTATTGGAGAAATAGGTGGTTCTTTTTCTTTTCCAGGCAAACTGGGAGCCTGGGTCTCATTTCAGAGCTGGTAATTTCTAATGCTATTGGAAAAAACAGACAGCCTGCTGTTCCCAGTAATTTTTATAATATTTTCCAGCACTGGAAATTGTTGACTAGCATGGCCTTTGAACAAAAACATTCACTATGCTAAATTTAGGCTACAGTCCTGTAGAAAGTGTGTTTTAAAAGAGCAATTGCTAGATCAGAACCAGTTTAACCACCAGCTGGATCAAAATAAGTCTTCTTTAGCAGTCTTTCAGAAAGTGTTCTCTTCTGGAAGAAAAGATAGGGGCAACTTGCCCAACTGGTACCTTTTATGTATACATGGGGTCAAGGAGTTTAACTAGGAGGATATTCAGAGGAACAGGAAGAACATCCAAAGAAATATCTGCTCTGACATATTAATGACTCATTTTCAGCAGCTCAGAGGTCCCAGTTCTGCACAGTTTGTATGATGTGAGCATTAGGTGCATTAGATAAAAGTACAGGGAATAGAGAACCGTCAAAAACACAGATCCAGGATTTAGTCTATGGGTCTCCACCACAAACCGTTTCAGAGGGAAATAATTCTGAGAAGTGTAGGCACATGCCTTGTCTTTTCCTGAGCCTTGGCATCAGGCACTAATCACAGGAATTGCATGGTTTTAGAAATTTAGAATTTGTCAAACTGTGGACCACCAAATGAACAGACGAATAACCCCAAGAAGATATCTATAGAAAAGAAGAAATTTGGATATATATCTTAATAAAGATAATATTTAATGGGCTACAGGTAGCTCAGCACTCATATAAACTTCCTAAATTTTTTGCCAGAGGTATTTTGGCTCCCTTTCTTAATTACAGATTAAATTTACATAATCTGGATGACCTCTACATGCGAAATGTGGAATTCAGACAAAGGTTGCAATTTAGCTCTCCAGTGTAGTTTGAAATCACCCGAAGCACTGCTTCAGTAGAACACTGATAGTGTGTTGAATCTGCTAGTTCTGTTTCTGTGTCTCGAATATTCTAAAGCATCCCAAACGGCTTTAGCTGAGTAAGACAGTGAGATGAATTCATTGTGCCTCTTTAAAGGTGAATTATACGGCTTTGTAAATTCTATTAATGGTGCTGGCTATGTTGTCACTAAATGAGAAAGGATATTAAATACCTCACATGAAAGTGTCTTTCATGTAAGTATATTAATCTCGATCTAAATGCCATGACAAATCTACTTTTTGAAAATGCCACAGTAAGGTTGTGTGAAGAGAGGAGGCACACTGGATCTTGAACTCAAGGCTGAGAAGTAAATGTGCAGGTGAAATAGATACACATGGGCAGCCCAGGGCTTTTAAGGAAATGAGATAATATTGGTCTGTCTTGGGATGACTAATAGTGGTCAAAGTTCTAAGATTGGTGTTAGCTTGCTTATTTGTAAGCAGTCCAGGGAATGGTTCGAAAGTTAAAGGGATAACCCTGTGGATGTGGCATGAGAAGTAGCATGGAAAGGAATATGAATATGGTCTTTCTGAAGCTGAACAAGTGACCATATTTTGACATGTTGGAAAGGAAAGTATTTGTGTACTTGTGAGGCTGAGGTTGGAGGCAATTCCACTAAACAGAGCTGCAAAAAGAAGTCTTTAAAAAATCATACAGTTTTCTAAAATGCATACATTCCAATCAAGCCTCTTCCATGGGATTTCTGGTATAAAACTAGTGATTATATTGGAATTTCAGAAACAACTTGTAGAGCTCCCAAAACACAGGGAGGAGTCCCTCCCAGGGCTGGAATATTAAGTTGGCTGGAAGAGTTGTTGGCTTTACAAAACATCCAGGACCATATTGTGATCATACTGAGGCTTTCTTATATTTTTTTAAAGATTTACATTAAAGCTCTGCAGGGATACAGGCCACTTATCAGATAACTCACAGAAAAATAACTTGTTCAGTGTGACAGGATTTCTCTGAGGCTGCTAGATATATTCCATGTAGCCTGACTTTTGAAAATGCAGTTTCTTAAAACACCATTAGCAGCTGATAACTATGTAAAATGTCATTGCATCACGGAAAACACAGCCATACAATTATTGGAATCAATTATTTGTATACACATCTGTGTTTGAAACACAAAGAATCAAGTTTCATTTACTGCATTAATTTAATACATTCATTTCATACATCAAGCTCTATGGAAAGAATACGAAGTGAAACTATTTCTGGCCAGTCAGTCTAAAAGAATAAACTCTATCTAGTGTGTGCTTTATTCTAATTCAGCTGTTAACATTCCTGCCCCAAAGACTCAGGTGGGAATTTTAATTTCATAATGAAACTTTGTGGGAAGAGACTCCTTGACACTGAAGTTGTTTATGTGTTTTCAGAATATGAATGGTTCAGGTATGGATTCAACGCCTCCACAGTTCTGAATTACGAAATATTTGCTGCTGGTTACTGTAACTGGAACAGATTGCATCTTTTATTGTAGATTCTTCTACAGGTTGCCAAGCATGCTCATGTTTAACTGTACTAGATTTAAAGGAATAAACATAGCATGTGGTAATTGCACATAGGAAACTTGCATGTTTCCTTAAAAAGTCTCACCTTTCATAAGTACCGAACACCAACACCAGAATTTTCTTGAAACAGATCATTTTTGCTTTCCATTTAGACACTAGAGTGGTATTTCAACACCAAAAAGACTCTGCTGGGAGCAGATAAGTCTGTTGGCTGTTGAACAATCAAAACTCCTTCTCATTTCTCTTTCTAAATGGACCCTTGTGTGTACACTAACCTGATTAATTTGCATTGGAAAGAAATCTATAAATGTATTTTCCTTTCAGCTACCATAATTTGAAAGACTCAGAAACTGAAATACTTCATTCTTTTCTTCACAACTTGTTGAAAAATCAATTAACAGCTTTAATTCAGGAGTGGTTTATTGAACTCAAATTGTTTTGAAACATTTCCAATTCAATGGTCATTTTGCTAACACCAAGAGAGGTTTAAGTGGCTTCTCCCTCCCTGTAACACATGGTCAAGCCGCAGCTTCCATGCTCTCCCTTGGAAGAGAGATTCATCTGGTAGACTGTAATCCCTGATTTGTTGAAGTCTCAGACCTTTAGCTCGGCTAAACGCTTAGAATTACAGTGAGGAGTCCAGTGGCCCCAAACCTCAGTTTTCTGGAACAGAGTCTGCATTTAATCAGTCTTGTATGATTTTTCATGGTTTTGTTGTCTTCAGGGATGGTCTTCCTTGAAGAGAGGTGCAACTGTTCAATGAAATACTTACTCAGTTTTTGCCACTTGCACCAGAGTTAGTTTTAATGAAACTTAAAGGTCTGTTTCCCTGTACATCAGGTTATGTGAATAAGGAGGAAAAAAAACCCCAAAAACCCCCAGAAATGAACATTGCAGAATTCCTGATCCACATGATACTTTGGAAGTGTGTGATTTTGATCTCATTGGACTAAAACTGTTCTTGCAATAAAATATAACTTCTCAGAAGCTGGACTGTCTGCCTTTTCTCAAGGCCAATTTCCTTTGCTGTCATCTTCAAAAATCACATTGATTTGGAATGGGAAAGTTGGCGTAGCCAGTTTACAAACTCATTGCTGGGGGAAATAAAGATTCTTTTTTCCACAGGCATAAAAGAAATGGCCCATACTCTTAAGTGATTCTGATTGTGTGTAGGTCCAATGGCTCAATGACTTGAGTACGTAGGATAAGTTATTGCATATTCATGTGTCTTCTTATTTGAGCTGATCCTGTTTCAGACATGAAGCACTGCAAAGCAACTAATTTATGCCTCACAACTGGTGGTGGGGTAATAATATACATTATTGTCTAGAAAAGAGTTTGAGTTTGGTGACAGACAGTAATGAGTTAAACTATGATAATTCAGTCTTGTATCCTATGTACTGATACTATTATTTTCAATACTGGATAAACAACATGTATTTCTATTTTTGTCTTTTTTCTTTCATTCTTTCTCCTGCAGTTGAATAAATGTAATTTTTTCCTTACCTTGTGTTACACATCTGAAAATATGCAATGTTCCAGAGGCAATTGTTTAATTCCTGCTGGGTCTATTCTCTGTACATCCAGAGGCCTCGCTCAAAACAAGGCATGGTGTGTATTGCCTCCTTAATGGAGGCAAATTATACCTCAGAATTACAGTTGTTCTGTTTTTGTTAGGGTTTCTTTTCCCCCTCCCTAGATTTTCTAAGGCTTTTGGGCATATAAATTAAAGTTTGCTCTCAGGCACATCTTCTAAACTAAACACTACCTTATTTTCTTATCACATTTGGAAATCAGTCATTTTTTTACACCTTTCTTTCCTACTCTACAGAAATGAACTAATAACTTAAAAATACACATTTTCATGAAGTGAGATAAGATACATTCTTGACACTCCCTCCAAGCTATTGAGGTTATCTTTACATCAAACGTAGCATAACTTTTGGTTTGAATCCAAGACCTGTCAGTTATCGGCAACTCTGAAGACACAGAAAGAATCACTTGGCCTTTTGCTTGTGATTTTATCTTCTTTCATCCTGTTGAGTTCTCCACTGTAACAATTAGTTGCTTTTCCCTGTCTGACCAACACACTCTCACTTCAGCTGGGCAGATTTGGATTGGAGGCCTCAGGAATGTTTCTTCAGTCACTTCAGTGCTATTTACAAGTTCCTAATCATATCTGACAATGAAAGTATAAACACTTGTGCTCGGATTTCTGCAGCAGACATCAAAAGCTGAGTTTGTAAATGTCAATAGACAGAAATAAGGACTTCCAGGGTGTAACACATTTGACCTGTTTTCGACATCTATTTTAAGATGTGATGAAACGTACCTCTGCTAAGTAATTCTATAGAGTCTCAGGTGGCCAAAAACAGATTTTGATGTCTAGAATTTATCAGTTATAGCAAATACTTACTTCCACTTTGCATGAATAATTTGAATTCTTAAAGCATATAAAGGCAACACAAAATAAACTATGATTTTAGGCCTTATCCATAAGACATCAAAGCATTAGGAGTTACCAAGAACACACAGACATTGATAATACTAATGAATGTAACTGGTGGTATCAATCCAGCATAAGATACATAGCCTGAAGCTCATAATGATTAGCCAAATATTAGAAATTTGATCATTTTTCAATCAAAAGAGTATTTCCTGGATTTGTTCAGAAGTTTCATTGTTTCAAACTCCTGAATAACAACTAATAAACACATAATCTTTTTTTATTACATCAAAGAAAAAAACATTTCTTTCCTAGAAGTCCATTTTCATCTGACACACAGAAGATTACTTTCAGAACTCTAGTGACTAGTCTAATAGAAAAAATTAATGGTTTGGATGAAAAATTTCCTTCTTCTACTCCCAGACAATGATTTATTTATTTGTGCACAAGAGAAATTACAAGGTCTGAGATGAACATTTATATGGACATAAGGCCTTTACAAATGTCTTCTTGGCAAATAAGATTCACTCAAATCATTTATTTGAAGTAATCCGTCATACTAGACACTGACCAAATTCAAATTACATACTAAGTATGGTTCACTGTAATTTTTCTAGATCTGATAATGGAAATATAAAACTGAAGGACTATAACAGATTAAGTATTTTTTTTATTTCCTTATTTCTGATCGAACATGCTTTTATAATTACAATTCCCACCAAAGCTTGTATTTTAATTCATCAGCCCCAGAGACATAGGATCTCTAAAACAATTTTTTAAACCAAACAAACAAACAACAAAAAAAAAAATTAAAAGTGCCTGCACACCTCCATTTAGCATAAATCTAGAAGTGTTGCATGAGGGGGAATGAATGTCATGGCTCATTAACCTGGGCTGATAACACTTGCAGAACTTGAGAGCTTTCTCCAGACCAAAAACCAAGTGCCTCAATTTGTTAGACTTCCAGGATAATCATGATTTATATTCAATGTGATATTAGATAGCCCATTTCCACTAGCAAAGTCTTTAACGTTTCCACTGGGACATGCTCTTAGAATTTAAGGCCCTTGCCTGCCAGTGCTTGTGAGTGTGATTAAAGCATGGTCAATGTTTGGAGTGCTGGACTGGTTTAAATGGTTTTGTTATCCAACCTATTCAAAACAATGACACACACACATTTATTCTTTACAGTGATAAACCCCAAAGATTTATTCTCACAAGCTAAATGAGGGTTAAACTGGGTTAAGTGCATCTGTATTAGACATTTCCTCCTTTTGTCAATGAAGATTTCTAGTTGGCAGTATTTTCATGAGCTTAATTTAATCATATAAGCACTTCCAGTCACGTTGAAAAAGTCAAATCTCAGTGTTGAGTGTATAATGATTGACAGTACAATTGTGCAGTATCAGACACAGAAGGTGGAGTTGGAGCTTGGTGATTTTTATGGCTGGTCAGACTTATCATCTCAAAGGAGTACTTTTATAGGAAAGCTTATGATTGTGTCGATATTACAGCATTCACAATGAACTTTATTGTCCACAATATCACCCAGTGTTTTTTTTTCTGGACAGGTCAACATATAAACATTTCTATTTAAAGATATAAGACTTTATGGATAAAGTTATGCATTTGCCTAATAGTGCATTCTCTCTCCACCTGCTCACACCAAATTGATGAAAAAAAAATTATTTTTCACAGGTTTAAGAGTTAAATAGATCTAAATTACCAATATACTTTTTTGTTATCATTACTATTTAATTATCTCAGGTCTTTAGTTTTACTGGACTTGCTAGTACTTAAATTTCAGGGAATGCATTTATTAAACATATGAATTTTAATTGAATATCATTTTCATGAAATGGTAATTCTACCTTCAAAAAGAAAAAATCCATTGGATCCAAAAAATAATTTGAGAAGCCAAGTGATTTTATCTTAATTTCAGAATATGAACATGAGTATCCAAATGTTAACTTCTGATTCAAATAACTCTAGTCTCTGCTGGGGCAAAGACAGCAGAACTGAGCTTCAATCTGAAAGAGCTTTCCTGGTCCATACCAAGTACTGAAGCCAATCAGGTAATTAATCCCAGAGAATTTTCCTCTTCTACAGAATTTCTGTTTATCATCCTTCTTTGTATGTGAAGGCTTTCTGGCCAGGCACTGCAGTAGGCAAGCCAATGTCTATAAGAACATTACTTATGTCAGGAAGGATGTCAAGGAAATACTTGAAAGCACTTGCATGTCTCATAAATACAGGATCATATTTATTTCCTTAAAATTATTACTATATTTATCACCAAGCATTTTTCAGTTACCTGTACTTCTTGACAATATTTAATCACTTACTACAATTTTTTAAAACTTTGTCATTATTTGGTGATGGACTTGCACAGGGTCCACCTAGGATGGTATATCTTTCTTCACTCCAGCTGTTGTGACGTTGTGCTTTGCATTTATGGCGAAAAAAGTCTCAAAACACCGATGTTTTGGTTATTACTAAAAACATCTTTCACAGCATCAAGCCCCTCTCTCTAACTACCCCCACCGAGGCCAGTACACTGGTGGTGGGTGAGAGGTTGGGAGGGGACCTAACTGGGACAGCTGACCCAAACTGGCTGATGGGCTGTTCCACAGCATATCACACTGTGCTCAACAACAAAAGCTGAGTGGAAGGGGAGGATGCATTTGTGTTTATGGCATTTGTCTTCCCAAGCAACTGCTATGCATACTGAGGACTTGCTTTACAAGCTGGACATCTGCCTCCTGATTAGAAGTGGTGAATAAATACCTTTTTGTTTTGTTTCTACACACAGTTTTTGCTTTTCTCAGTAAACTGTCTTCATCTCAAGCCACAAATTTTTCTGTCTCATTTTTTCTTTGCCGCCCTGTTGAGGAGGGGGATTCTAGCAGACAGACAAAGTCAATCCATCACACTGTCAACTACAAGGAGCAATTAACACCTGATTAAGTAAGGGATTCATTAAACAACATATTTTTGCTGAGTCCAGAATAGTCATAGGCAGAGTTCCCTGTGACTGCCTGGTTTACCTTGTTGAGATTGTTTTTCAAGACAAAGTAAAAAAAAAAAAAATATCTCTGGTAGGGTTCTCCCTTTTTTCTTTAAGCTCTTGTTTTATACTTTTTGTAAACATTTTCATTTAATTCAAGAAGGTCCTTTCCACTTTACCAGTACCTTTTGCCTCTTTGTTGAATGCCGCTAAACCAAAACCTTCACTTCCCAAATAAACCCTCCATGTGTGTTTAGAACACCTAAGAGTTTAAACAAGGGTTGTAGCCATTCATATGCTAATAAGTCATTTGCCGGTAAATACAGATGCTGTTCAGAACTCAAAATCTGTGCCAATTAAAAGATATGACAATATCATAATGGTTCCTCCTAGTGTTAAAATAAGAGTAATAGAGGTAAAACAGATAAATGAGAGAATAAAAAGGGGTTATTCCTTTTTTCCCCCACCCTCCTAAGTTCTCAATATCATGAAGATGAGGGAAGAGAACTTAGAAGACAAAAGAGAAATAAAGAAGATACTAGCAAGGCAAAAAGTCTGAAATTATTCACCAAAGTCCTCAAGGAAGACGCAAGCCTCGGGAGACCAATTAATTCAAACTTAAATTTAAAACAAGATATATAAATATACATACAGAAGACAAATCGGTCTTAAGATAAAAATTCTCAAACTAGAGGCAAAGAAGGTAGAAAATAGGAGGGGGCACATTGCCAGGCAGATTCTCACCAGAAGCAGTGGCAGTTGTGGAAGTAATTTTGATTAGGGGCACAGATGGACCGCACAAGCAGCAGAAGAAGATAGGGGCTATAGTTCCTGGGAGCCATAGAGCCAAATAATTATTACTGTGTCTTATCCCAAGGCCTCCCATTGAGAAGCAAAGGAAAACTAGTTTGAGAACCACTGACCTATTTGGAAAAAAATTTGGGTTATTGCTGTCTGAAGAATAATCCCTCCAGTACCCCCCACTGCTGCCTACAGGGAACTTGTTCAGTGGTGCAACTGGGTGGCCCAAAGACTAATAAATTACTAAAAGCATAGAGAAAAGGACTATATTTTCTTTGAGTTATGCCAAAACTATTGAACACAATGTGAATAAGTTATATCACCTATCAGTCATCATTCTTATCCCAGCATTCTTATACCATTGAAAAAATTTCTCTATTCTTGTAAGAGTTATCAGTTGCGTGTCTTACAACACACATGTCCAAACCTCATACTTTTCTTCCAAGCTGAGGATTTCCTTATTCATCTGTAATGAATGTAGTCTTCCTTGTCTTCTGACATTCTCTCCTCTTCCCGAGGTATTTCTGGGTGTTTCCTTAAGTCTCGTGTCACACTGTAAATAAACTGTGCTGGTCACTCTCTAGGGTGCCTCAGAGAACAGATTCTGTAGCCAAATAGCTCTTATTCATGGCAAAAGCAGTACTAAGCTGCTGCTCTGAACACCTTGAGGTCAAAAATATTTCCAGAGAAGCATATTAATGTGTCTATAACTACCCTGTACAGCAGCAGAGTGTATCATATTCAATGATTCATTCAAGCTTCTTATTCCCTTTCCATCCTTGCCCAGAGTTTAAAAGATAGACAGAGCTTTGAAAACTTCAGCTACTGCATGAGTGTTATCCAAAGTGTATGACATAAATCAGGGCAGGGGATGAATAGCTGATTATCTCCACTCTAAATATTATCCTTTCAGTAGTACAGAAGAGGACTCCAAGCCCAGGGGGACTCTTCAGCCATGATTGTTGCAAAAAGACATAGTTCTTTTGAGGAAACCAGAATGCCTCCATTAACCACCCGATCTCCGAAGCTGAATCTTTATCGAATTTCCAAATTACATAATATCCCTTTCTGCTTCTAAAAAAAGAAATGTGAATTAAGTTTTTGTACTTTTCTTGGTAGTTAGGCCAATATCCCAGGAAATACAAAGGTTGAATGTATGTACCATCTGAACTGTGTTCAGGAAATCATCAGCATTTAAGGCCATACTTTTCCCAAGTCAGTCAGCATCCTTTTACTGCCATTAGTGAGAGGAAAACTGGATGAAGGGTGGTTATGCAGTGGTATAAAGCACAATGAGTTGAATTGTGTGTTTTGTAGATCCTCCCATAAGTGAAGGAAGAACAAAAGTGGCTTTAAGTTACTTTGATGCATTTTATATCCTAGACTCTGCCAGAGAGCTGATTAGTCAGCAGTGAGTTAGAACCAAGTAGAAGAAGTTGTGTGCAAGAGTAAAGTTAATCCAGGAGTTTCTTGTCTGGAGCTGCTCTCAGTTTTAGTCAAATGAAAGCTACACAGGTGTGTTAATGTGGCTTGTGTGTGTAGAGAGTGGTTTTAGTTTAAAATATTGCAGTGGATTTAATATATTTTTATCAGATATATATTTCTGAATTTGGTGGATGAAAAAAACCTTTCCATGGAAAGTTAATAAGATGTAACAATGCACTGAGGTTTGCAGTATACAGTGTAAAGAAAACTAATTAAAATTTTTCACTATACTATTCATAAAATGTGTTTTATACTCACATTTTAAAAATTCTTAGTATTACTTCTTCAATTTTAGTACACTGTCAGTGAGTGTTGCCTTGAGACAGTTGCCTACTCTTGCTGCAGAGATCCAGTGTATCATCTCTGAAGGTAGGGGAAAACCAGAGGAGAAAACAGATGGGTGAGGGAAATAGAGCTTCAAAGAGGAGTCTGATTTTCAATGTGGAACAGAAAATTCATTTCAAATATGCAGTTAGCTAAAGGTAATCTTGGTTAATATATGAAATATAATATTCAGTAGTTTACTGCTAGGATAGCAGCATTTTATAGCTCTGTAATTTCCCAGAGATACGGTCAGTAGATTTTAGCGTAGCAGACCTCCCGAGTGGCATGTTAAGAAAATGTAATCCTGATATAGTAGATTTGTATCTGCACTGCAAGCCCAACCATGTCCTAAACCTGCTGGGCTCCCTAACTCTAGCTGGCAATCCAGACTGCTGATCAGAGATTAAAACACAAGAACAAAATGCAAATTAACATAGGATGCTGTGCCTGAGCATCACCATGTTTATCCCATTCTTGCTGAACGATCATAACTCTGGAGGTTTACAAGCCTTTGAGATTTTGCCAAAGTGTATCATGCAAATGTTTCTACCCCACAAGACAATTGGTTGTCCCGCTCTTGACAAATGATTAAGTAAATTCCTGGATCTCTTCTAGACCTCATTAAATAACAGGGAAGATTACATTCTTCTAATTATTAGATTTGCAGGAATATATATTGTGCTGGTTGATGATAATGGCAGTTGGTGGTAGTTATAACTTACCCCTGCACACTAATTACTAAACTCCATTATAAATTGGGAAGCTGAATCACCCTTTTTGTTTGTTTGTTTCCAGAGAGTGTTTGAGTGTGGGAAAGGCTTGATTGCAAAAGAGAAAAACACCTCAAAACTGAAACAGTTTGAAGATGAACTTCCAGTAAATGTTGGAGCTGAATCATGGTGAAAAAGAATACATTTATGTTGTATATGAACATATATATCTTTCAAGATCTGCCCAACAGCTGTTGTAGGAACTTTGGATTTGAAGGGAACACAAAACTTCCTCTTACCAGCCTGCAACAGGGTGTAAGAAGAATGACAAAGTAACTAAAAGAGTTAGATACTTGCCAGGCATATGTGGCAGTAATAGTAAAACAAGCTGAGGTCAAGAAAATGTGTCCCAGTGAGAGAGGTCTAACTTATTTTTGTGTTTTCCTGCAACCTCCTTTGGCATAAACAGAGCAATCACAGGTCAAACAAAGAGCTTCTGCCTTCCAGGCAGAGGTCTTGAGTTTATGGCCTGCCCAATAACCAAAGTATTGAAAAAGTTTAAAAAAAAAACCAAAAAAACATGAGGGACAGCTGAACCCCTCTAGGCATATGAGATCACTTTAATGGGTAGCCCATGCAACAGGCAAGTTTATAGATCTTAAGGGTGACACATCATTTAAGCCTTCAGATAGATCTGTAATGGTCTTGTAATTCAGCCTAAACCAGGCTAAATTTAATTTTATATCTTCCCAGTGCCTATCAACATATACATAACTTTGCTTCAAGCCATGAATATTTTGCCCCCTTCAAATTCAGAAGCACTCACACATGGCTCGTCTAATACCTGGGAGATTATAACAAAGAGATGGTTGATGATTGATCTTCTGCAAAATATTCCCTACAGATTGGATTGATTATACTGCAATCATCTGTTCCCCCTCAAATTCCTCCTTCACACACTTCTGCTATGAATTGTTGGGAAATTCCCAGGCAGCAATGAACATTAGTGATTATGTGAATAGGTATACATACATCACAATTTATAAATTTTAGTCTGTTTATTTGAATGTATATATAACCAGTATTCAAAACACATGTGTGATTATGTCCTCTAATTTCAGCTATTTGAAGGTTAGAAATCTAAAATCCTTCTAGCCCAAGGAGAATAAAATGGAATTCCCAGGGATTGATTCACCTTGGCATAAGAGAGGAATATGAGATGGGGAAGAATAAGAATCCTCTGGAAGTACCTTTTCCTCTTTTGTCTATGAAGGCAGACTAAAGTCTACAGCACTGAAGGCAAAGTTGTGTGGGATGAATCAGATTTCACCTGACATGTCAAGATAGCATTTCAGGTACCACCAACTTTATCCTCATTATCTCTTGATAAGGAAAGAGAATGTGCGTCATTAAGCTGAAGCATGTGCGGGTTTTGCCTGGGGTGGAGTTAATTTTCCTCCGAGTGGCTGGTATGGGGCTGCATTTCAGATTTGTGCTGAACACAGGGTTGATAAAATAGAGGTGTCTTTGCTAATGCTGAGCAGGACTTACACAGATCCAAGGCCTTTTCTGCTTTTCATACTTCCACGCTGGTGAGGAAGCTGGGGGTGCATGGGAGGTTGGGAGGAGACACAGCCAGGACAGGTGATCCAAACTGACTAAAGGGATATTCCAGACCATGTGAGATCATGCTCAGTATTGAAGCTGGGGGGTAGAATGAAGAAGAGAGGGGATGTTTGAAGTGATGACATTTGTCTTCCTAATTAGCCCTTAAATGCAATGGGGTCCTGTTCTCCTGGACATGGCTGAACACCTGCCTGCCCATGGGAAGCAGTGAATTAATTCCTTATTTTGTTTTCTTTGCTTTACCTAAAAATATCTTTATTTCAACCCATGAGCTTTTCAGCTTTTTACCCTTCCTATTCTCTCCCAGATCCTACTGGTGGGGGAGTGAGTGAGCAGCTGCATGGGACTTGACTGCTGGCTGGGTTTAAATCAGGACAAGTAAAAGGAAACTGATGTAAAAAAAAAAAAAAGTGGTTTCCAAGGATAATATAAAAAAATCTCTGAATTAGGAACTGCATGTCCAATTCCTTAAGACCTTCGGCAACATATTGCGGGTCGCCCTATAATTCTTAATGTCACCATGTATTATAAGTATGTTATATATTATATATTAAAATTATGTATTACTCATTTTTTAAACTCAGATTTTTAAACTCAAAAGAAAACTGACTATATATATATCTCTACATATTATGTTGACACCGAATCTGGCATAGTACAGCACTAAGTCAAACCAAGGATCATATAAAAACCCCAAAATTATTATAAAAGTCAATTCCGGATTCCAACAAATAAAAGACAAATAGCAATGTAACTGTAAATTCCCAAAATGAATAATTGAAACATCATTTTGACTGGTGTACCTCTGTCTTTCAGATCAATCCAAGTGACACATTTCTTATTCCTATTACATCTTTCTGTAACATATTTATTCTAATTTAATTAATTCAAAAGAAGGCATTAATCACTGAAAAAAGAGGCTGACTAAATTATAGGAGGAAATTAGAAGTATACATGAAAAGTGTAAGAGAGAATTTTTCCAGCACAGAAGGTATTAAATGAAACGTTTGAAACTTTTACAAGTAAAAACTTCACTTGATGATTTAGTCCAGAATTAACTGGCATAACTCCACTGAAATCAAGGTAACTAAGCCAATTTGCATCAGCTGAGGACCTGACTCAGTATCATTCTGTGAAGTAATATTATTTCTGTCTTCCAGAAAACATTACTATGAATGTGTGATATTTTGCAGGTGGATCAGTCTTTTGGTGTACATTGAGTTACATGATACGAATCTGAAGTATCTTCACTATATTTGCATATCTTGGTGTTGGTCCATCTGGAGTTTTATTTCACCGAACACAGCAAAGCTGAGCAGTTGAATAATTTTTTCTTTATTTTTAGGTTTTCCTAATGTCTTTTGCTAGCACTCTTTTAATTTTTGCACATACTTGAGTTATAATTTAATTTACTTTTCAAACTGTCTGAATCAATTTCCATCTGTCTAGCCACACAGAAGTGTTTCCAGTTGCCCTTTATAATAGTCTGCTGCTACTTTCACCTTTCCTCACAAACCTGTCTACTTCTCTACTGCTGTCTATCCTATACCTAATATTTGCTGCTGCCAAAAGGAGAACCTCCATCAATCTACCAAACAAATATCTCTCCATAAGTATGTGTCTGGTTATCCATTGCTGTTCTGGGAAGTATTTTAACCAAGGATAGGTCAGCACTATAATCACATGAGATCTTTGTTTATACTTTGGAATACGTGTTCTTTCTTGTCTCAACTCCCAGGCAAACAGATTGTATCTGCACTGAGTGAAAGTTTAATGACTGATAAACCTTGGCAATAACACTTTTACCCTGAGTCATATGTTAAAAACCCCAGCTATTGACATTTTATTTTGAAGAGCTGTGGCACCCAGAAGTTTTACTGCCAATGACTAAGCTGCTGAATATTCCATTTGGAACAAGAAAATAAAACCTGTATTTTGGACAAGAAAAAAGTTGAGGGGATACATGTGTGCACACAAAAACACACGTGTGCAGTGTCAAAGTGTCTGTTTACCTTCATGTCTCTGCAGGGAGTAGTCTTTAAACACATCCCAAGGCCATTCAGTAAATACAGTTAATTATAACCTTCTTTTGGAGCCAAGGTTTCAAACTATGTTAATTTGTAGTAATATTTATCACACTGAGTTCTCTCAGGGATGCCAGATGGATATGCTTTAGCACACATGGAACTGCTCAGACAAAATATCTTGTCCAAAAGGTAAGAATTTAACTGTCTTCTTAGGCTGGTGAGCTAGACTGGAAATATACTTCTGAAACAGCACAATAAAGAGCAAAGAACACACATGATACAAGGCTGATTAATTAACATCTGCTCTTGGATTGCACAGTTTGTGCTTTCACTCAAGTATCCTAAAGTACCACATAAAATCTGAATTTTACGACATTTTTCAGTGTACTATGTCTGCAATATGTCACATGTACAGATGCTAAACCACTCAGGGATTTATTTGACAGAGAAGCCTTGGAGCTGGATTAAAATGCTGAAATGGAAGTACAGTTGCAGTTGGAAAATTGTGGAAGTATGGCTGCATAGTGAGAAAAGGCCCCATCAAGCCAGTGGCAGGATATGAAGGCCACCACAAAGTCACTTGAAAGATGATGGAGAAAACATATATTCTTGACAAACTGTAGAATCATGGAATATTTTGAGCTGGAAGGGACCCACAAGGACCATCAAGTCCAGCTCCCAACCCTGCACAGCAATCACACCATGTGCCCAAACGCTCCCTGAGCTCTGTCGGGCTTGTTGCTGTAAACACTGCCCTGGGGACCCAATCACACACTGGGTGAAGAACCTTTTCCTAATATCCCAGCTAAACCTTCCCTGACACAGCTGCAGACCATTCCCTCGGGTCCTGTCACTGGTCACCACAGAGAAAAGATCAGTGCCCGCCCCTCTGCTTCCCCTCATGAGGAAGCTGCAGATGACCGTGAGGTCTCCCCTCAGTCTCCACTTCTCTAGGCTGAACAAGCCAGTGACCTCAGCTGCTCACTGTATGGCTTCCCCTCCAGACCCTTTACCACCTTCATATCCCTTCTTTGGATGTTCTCTAACAGTCAGGTCTGCTGCAGACATCTATGTAAGAAACATCTAATAATGTCAGATGAGATGCATAACACATCATTCCATTTATTGCAACAAGACCAGTCCCAACTACAGCACTAGTTGTGTATTTATGGCTGCAACACTTTTTAATTAATTGCCTTAAGAAGAAAAATGTCTCCTGCTATCTACTGACAGAGGTTTTCTTGAGCTCAAATAAATTTATTAGAAAAACCCATTATGAAAACCTGACTTCAAAGCAGATGACGAATTTTTTTACTCTACATAATGAAAGCAAGGTTTCATTCCCAGGTTCTAGCTCTGAAAATGTGGTACAAATGATGAAGTCTGAAAGGTTGGACTTTGTGTCTACCTTTCATTCATGGCAAGTCATTTGATATTTATGTGTCTGCTTTGCCATTTCAAAGGCAGAAATTATTTTTCTGCAGACAGCATATGTTCAACTCCCGAAGTGATGACATGTTGGGATTAAAACTGTGTTTTAATTAAACCAGGAGAGGTTGGAGATTTTTCTCCTGATGAAAGCAAACATAAATTTACTTTTATTCACAAAAAGTGTTTTACACAGGAATCATTTAATTAATTTCTAAAAATGAAGTTGACAGTAGTTAGGAATTGAGAAATTGATTATAAAATTTGAAGTAGCTGGATATTTATTAGATGGATCTCAAAAATCATGGCAGGATTCTGATTTAAATAGTCCTTAGCATCTATCTTATATTACCTTTAGTATCTATCACTGCAGCTGAAGCCTTTGTACCTTATTCTTGTAAGAGCATACTGGTATATTTAATGACCCCTGTGCTCTTAGCATAACATCATCGCTGGCAGAACAAATTCCTGCGCATCCAGCTCTGCTTTTGATTTGGTTCAGACTGAGAAATGCAGTGGTTTTTTGACCTTTTTTACTAGCAAGTGAAAAAAAATCACTTTGAGAGAGCTCTTCTGAGGTCTAGACTTGCATTGTATATCCAATACATATGCAATGACCTTCTGTGAGAGAACAATATGTTCTTAAGCATTGTACAAGACTGAGCACACAATCAACAGCCAGATGAGAATCAGATAGAGCAGAAACATCCTGAGCTAGCTGCTGTAGTTGTGCAGACAGTGACACAACACATCTAGGGCATGCTGTAGTACAAAGAACAGAGCAGAAGTCGTTTGAAAATCACCTGGGCTTTCCTCTGCTTTGAGGGCCTGGTACAGAGGGGAAGGCCTAGATTACATATTAGGAAAAAAAACTTCACTGCAAGGGTGGCCAGGCATTAGAATAAGCTGTCCAGGGAAGTGGTGGACCCACCATCCCTGAAAGGGTTCCGAAAAGCATGTGGATGTGGCACTTGTGGGCACGGTTTAGTGGAAAATGTGGTGGTGCTGGGTTAATGATTGTACTCGGTCTTAGAGGTCTTTTCCAGCCTTAATGATTCAATGATTATGATTCTAAGTGCATCAGTTCTTCTCTCCATAGTAATCTCACTGTTCAAATAGTTGGAGAGAGAGAAGTGGCCTGGTGTGAGCAAGCAACTTATTTATCTAAATGTAACATGGGTTCTAGAGGCACCTTGCTTCTGGAGATCCAGAAATCTGAAGGGAAAAAGGTGATAAGAGGATCATGGAACAGACAGCGAACAGCAAGACTAAAGATGAATAATGGCCAAGCACAAGGTGAAAACCTTTATGATAAACAAAGATGGGCTTTGTCACCCAAGGATCTTCAGAACAGGACTGTGCTGGAATCCTTTCTGTTATTAACTAGAGTCTCATAGAAAACTTTTGTAACCCTTGGTCAGCAAAATCATCTGTGTAAGAGCTATTTTTCCTTTGACAGTCTCCCAGATCATAGCCCGATGTAGTTCTACTATTTTGATGAGAGCAGAGAGAGTAAAATTTAAAAAGAGTAAAAATGAAGGTGTAAAAAACATTCAGGTGGAATGACTTTTCATTCTTTAAGAATGAAAGATATGAAATTTTGAAAGAATTCTTGAAGTTTTGAAAGAAATGAAATCAGAAAATGTGAGTGTACTTCTTGTTAAACAAAACTCAGAAAGCATTGGAACAATTTTCTTTAGCCTGACAAAAGCATTGGAAAAAGAGGGATCAAACTCTGTTTACCACAAACTAGTATCTACAGCAAAAAGAATGCAATAATACATCTCTACAAAAATGCAACTGGAACACATAGAAACAGAAAACTGAATGGAGCCAGAAAATGAAATGAAACATTTTTTATAAGTTATTTTGAAATGCTGTCTTGATTTTCATTTTCTAAATACCTCTTTTTTTTCTTTCTTTTTTTTTTTTTTTCATTTACTGCTCCTGAAATGCATTTTTTTCTCTTTTTAAACAGAGGCTTTTGACTACTTAGGGAAAACTGATTGCATTGCCCTGCCAATGTTAAGGATTCTTATAAGCAGACTGACCTGAAAACAAAGCTTATGTTTTTTCATAGATTTTAGACTGTAAAATGTGTTTCTGTTCTGATGGAGAAGGAAATCAAATCAAACCTGGCAAAACTTTTTCAGAGGTGGAGGAAAGGAGACAAGGGGAATGGGAGGTAGAGGAAAAAGAGAGGCCCAGAGAAAAGAAAAGCTGCCAACAGTGTGGAGGATAAGGTTCTCATCTGGCATGAAAAGAACCGAGCCTCATGTTCCTCTTCTCAATCAGGCAGATTGCCATGAGTGCTGGGCTTTTGGGGTTTGGCATTCCTACCTTAAAACCCAAGAAATAACAAAAGTTTTATCACTGCATAGTAAGAGAGAGACCAAATTATATACTGCCAAAACTTATGTTTTGGGGATAATATTATTTAGTTTAAGGTATGTTGAAAATCAAGGTATTAGTGTTTAAATGCTAAGGTTAAACAGTACATCTGTTTCATGGCAGAACAGGTAGAGGATAGGAAAGAAAGAGGTATTTAAACATTAGGAATAAAACTGCAGACTTCTTCAATGGAAAGGTTTACTTAATTCCAGTTCTATAAATTCTGTTTATGGCTTCCTGGACAAACATGCATCTTTTCTGCAAAATGTATATTTTGTAGTCTGAAGTGCTTATTTCTCCCCACTGAGCCTAAATGACTTGTTTAGGTAAAGACGTACCTGTCAGGCATTGAAACCTGGTGCATCCCATATTTAATTATCATCTAGTCACTTCATGGTCAGTGAATGTTCTTCTCAAAGACAATTTAAAAGGAAAATCTAATTTAGGGATTCAGAATGACCCTTTGGAGGAAGATAATCTTTTCTGTGGGTAATACAGATAACACAGGAAGACTTCTGTTAAGTTAAATTTAGACTTTCAATAGCTTAAATTTTGACACCTAAAAAACCAACCAAATAAATAAAGAATATCAAACCCAAAAGCCTACCCTTAAACACCTTTTGATTATACCAATTATACCTGCTAAAACATGTTACCATTGGAAATATTTTTAGCTAAATGATCGAGAATTATGCTGAAAGCAGACAGGGAATACTCTTGTCCGTGTCGCAAGTGATGTTTCAGCAACTTGTGCTCCACCCAAAATAGCCTTCCATGAAAGCAGCTTAGCAGTCCATCACCTGCAAAAGGTATGTAAGCACTACATTAATTTTACAAGTAGTTTTTCCAAGGGAGAGAGAAACAGACCAAATAGTTTATTTCCTTTCCTAGTCCATCCTGATACCCAGTATTCTGTTTTTACCACACAACTATCCTTTCATTCTGTATTACTTTACAACATGCATAGCTGGGCTCCCAGCTGGAGCTGAAGCTGCAATGAAATACATGTTTATTATAGTCAGATTTCTCTGAGATCTCTTTCAGTTCCATGTACCTCTCTGTTTTAATTTTTCCATTTGGAATAGCTTGTTTCTTCTCAGTCCAAGTAATAGTCCTAAATGATTCTTTCCTTAGAAAATCCAATCTTCAAAATTAAGGGATGGATGGAAAATTCTGTATTTTTCATTATTAGAAAAACTTACCACTGAATCTCAAATGCATCATGGCTGCAGGATTTTACTTGAAATGTAATAGGAAGGTCAGAGACTTGCTGGAAAACAAGTGCAAACTGAATTATATGTCAAAGCTTTAAGGAATTATATAATACCTTTTCTATGAGAGTAGTAGATTTTCTAGAGTAGTTTTTAGCTCACAGAATCAGAGAATTATAGAATTAATCATAGAAGGATTTGGCTTGGAAGGAACCTTAAAGAACTTCTAGTCCAAACACCTGCCATGGGCAGGATGTGTTTTCATTATGTCAGGTTGATAAGAGCCCTGCCCAGCCTGGCCTTGAACTCTTCCTGGGGTGGATCATCCACAAGTCCTTTGGGCAACATGTGTCATGGTCTCACCACACTCATTATAAAAAAATCTTCCTCCTTCTGTCCAACCTAACTCTGACCTTTTTCAGTTTTAAACTCTTGCCCGTTGTTCTGTCACTGCAAGCCCTGGTGAAAATTCTCTCTCTCTTTCTTATGAATCCTGTTTGTAAACTGAAAGGTTGAAGTAAGTTGTCTCTGGAGCCTTCACTGTGCCGGGTTGAGTAACCCCAGCTCTCTCAGCCTGTCTTTATAGAAAAGGTGCTCCAGCTCCCTGACCATTTTCATGATCCTCCCCTGGACTTGTTCCAGCAGGGAAATGTCTCTCTTGTGTTGGGGACCCCACAGCTGGATGGAGCAAGCCAGGTAGGGTCTCACCAGAGCAGCGTACAGGGACAGAATCACCTCCCTCCACCTGCTGGCCCAGTTCTTTTGATGCAGCCCAGGATACAATTGGCTTTCTGAGCTGCAAAAGTGTGCTGCTGGATCATGTCCAATTTTTCATCCACCAGCACCCCCAAGTCCTTCTCAGCAGGGTTGTTCTCAATCTGCTCATCCCCCAGCCTGTACTGATACTGGGGATTGCCCTAACCCAGGTGGAGCACCTTGCACTTGGCCTTGTTGAACTTCATGTATTTCCATCAGCTTCTCAAGCCTGTCGAGGTCAAATGGCAGCAATCAGTCATACTGGAGGATGTCAGGCTTTGCAGACCAGTTCTTCATAACAATGTTGCAGGAAAGTAAACATATTTTCTTGTAGAAAATTTGCACTACCTTCAAGAAGAAAAGTCCTCCCCATTCTCCCCTGTGAATGAGAATTCTAGTGGAAATGGAGCAAGTAGAGCTCCGTGAAGATGGAGGAACATTAGGGGCAAAATTTAGGGTCAGCCTGCTGCCCTACCACAGTGCCAGGAGTCAGCAAACATCGGAAGTGTTAAAACTCCATTTTCCCCAATGTCTATCTCCCTTCACGTAGGACTGACTAATGGAAATACCAGGTCCTTTGGCTGTCGAAGGCAGTATCTGGCACAGCAAAAAGATACTTCCACCTATTTTGTCACCATATCAGTGTTGAATCATAGAGTCAATTCTGTCATTTCACTGCTGTCCTTTCTCCGGACTACTGTCCAATATGTGCCCAGGAAATAGAGCTACAAAGCGGAATTCTTTCTTCTGCCACTGCACAGTTCAATAAAAACAGCGTGAGTCTGTCCCAGTGACACACTCAGCAGGGAAGCAGCTGTTGAAACCCAGAGTGATCTGGGGCTTTGCTAGATGGGCCTGTACTGTTTGTTCCACAATGCTCACGTGCCATTTGCTTTGCTGAGCAGGGACAGCCAAACTTAGCGCTGTCCTGCAGTGCATTGTCCCCCAGTCATGTTCTCTAGTCTTAGTACTGTTACGTTCTTTGCAGAGAGACCACGATTATGTAGTGATTTAAGCAACCAAACACACAAGAGTCTAATTGCTCTATGAATTAGGGTACTGGAGTTCAATCTGAGAGAGCTGGATATTTTTTGAGCCTTTGGCTTTTGATCCCCATATCACAGAAAGAAAATGTCTTAATCTCTTCTGCCTCTGACAAATGTGGATAATACTTTTCCGCCTCAGACTGGGAGCTAAGGAGGAGTTTTGTCGTATTGATGTGCTTAAATACTGTTGCAATAAGAATCAGAGAGCCAACAACAAACAAGACTCTGTGCAGACTTAATCTAGAATGCAGTAATGGAGACATAAAGCTATCCTGAAGGGTAACAAATGAAAAAAAGATGCAGTGGTCTCACTCATGAAATACTGCTTATCATGTGATCTGATGGACCGTTGTAATGCAGGAAATACAGACTCACACAATAAAATAGGACTGCAACACACTTGTGCAAGAGGGATGTAAGGATCTGACTTTTAAAGTATGTGTTTTCTGTTTATGGTATCCTCCTCAGCAACATTTGTTCATGTTCCTGCTTCTTTCAAAGTTGTAGAAGACATTTGACTGTAGGTGCTGAGTTTTTCAGCTATCAGCAAAACCCAACACTGAATATTTATCTAATAGACAGGGAAATGCAGTAGAGAACAAACTCTGAATAGAGAGGAAAAAGGGTAATGCCCAGACCTCCGTTGTTCTGTATGAGTAGTCAGATTCTCATGTTTCCTGCTTCTGGCTCTTCAAATTCCTTACCCACGCTTTTCATAAATATCTTGAAGAAAGAAAATTTTAACTATGATATCACCCTAATTATTGGCAGCTGGGTCATGTGTTCATATTGAGATGGAACAACATGGGCGAAAGTACCTCAGTATAGGATTCCATGTTTGGTGCCATGTCTTCTAATCCGGAGAAAGTGTAATTGAATCAGTGCAAGAGTTAAACCCGTTTTTGTGTAACCTCTGGGAACAGAAATAAGGCCCTAACAATAAAAACATACCACGAGCTGGGAGAGAACCGAAACCCAAAACCCCATTGTGTTTTTCTGAAGATTTGAGTGAAGTTGTTTTATTCATGGGAGTTATTTTCCTTAAAGGCGCACAAAGGTACACAAAAAATGTAGTCAGCAAAGGAGATAAAAAAAAGTAACCAGTAAAGAAGAAAGCTGGAAGTACAACAGGATACATATTAGGAATCATCAAAATGCAGTTGATTCAGAGTCCTGTTTACATGTCAAAGTAGGGACTTGAGATGCTATTTCATCCTTTTACTCTCTCTGATCATGCCTACAACTCAGAGCAGTTTAGTATTTAGGTTAGTTTACTACTTTTGCTCTCAGCTTATGAAAGAGTTTTGCAATTTTATCCATTAGTCTTGCAAACAATGTCCATTTCCAGGTAATTATATGTAGTTCTTTGAAGGTGGTATATACCTCCAGATGGAGTTTTCTTGGAGTGATTATTTCATGCCACTTATAACCAAATTTTGCTCTATTTTACTGAATACAGAAATTAGGTGAATTACAGCATTCTTCTTACATCTGTATTCATTGTCATGAGTTTTTGCTACATAAGTAGATCAGGAGCCTGAGTTTGCAAACAAAATAGCATGAGTACAAACCCCATAGCCTTTTGCAGAACAGTTTAGGCATTTACCTCCTGATTCATTGGCAATGTGGAAAACAAAAGTACTAGCTATGCTCTGGCTAAGGATTACAGGCTCTATTACAAGCCCTATTTCTAAATTGCTGGAGCAATCTATGAGACTAAAATGTTCCACTGAACACATTTACTTCTTTTCTTTGCCAGCTGCAAGTTTTCATGTGCTCAGTCTGCCAGTCAATTTTTATTTTTTTTTAATTCTATGACTCCATTAAAATGCTTATAATATTTTTTGCTTGTTACATGTATTTGAATTCTCTGACTATGATTCTTGATCTAGCTTGACCTTTGAGTCTGATCAAGCTTCTGTAGCTATTATTTTGTTTTTCAAAGGCAGCTGACCAAAGCCAGACTTCTTTCAAAAAGGAAAAGTGAGACACAATTTATGTTGGG
>JAYRBT010000042.1:7259197-7304513 GCA_036023395.1 Myiotriccus ornatus | reverse complement strand
TATTTTGTTTTTCAAAGGCAGCTGACCAAAGCCAGACTTCTTTCAAAAAGGAAAAGTGAGACACAATTTATGTTGGGTTTTTTTCCACAATTTTCTTATAAATATAAGAAAAATAAATATTTACTTTTTTCTTCTCTACTTTTCTAAGTTAAAACAGAGAAGAAAGAGGGTGTAAAACATCTAAAAAAAATTCATTTGCACAAAATAGTTTCAGATATGTGCTTCAAAATTCTCATGGAATCCAATATTTTTGAATTAGCTTTGCTTTTCCTGTAACACAGAAAAAAAAATGTTTAGTGCCAGATTATACTTGTATTTGAATTCAACTCAAGATATTATCCAGAAATCCAAACTAAGTGTGATTATTGATAGTCTCAGCATGTGTATTGGAAGACAGCTGAGTGAGTATGCGTGTATTAAGGTATCTCATCAAGTAGTAAGATACCTTATCAAGTATTACATGTATTTGTGCCTTATGCTACTTATTTCTGGCATGTCAAAAAAACATTTTGAGTGTTTTAGGATGTGATGTTTGCATTTCCTCTTCAAAAAATGCGATTTCCTCATCAACATGAGGAACAGTTGCACGTGAATGGGGAGGAATTCCAGGGATCTAGGCAGGTGGAGCTACATGGTTTTACACATAAACACTTACTGTACTGTACCATTCACATTACCTACAGCAAATTGACCATCCTTCTCAGAAAGAAGCTGCACAGATGAGAATAAAGCACCACAAACCAGCATTTGAAGCATTACAATCCTTCTTCTTTGTAAATTAACTGATCAAATGATCTATGGAGGTAATATGGCCCATTCAGCTGTAGCAAGAGATGTGGGTAAGGATGAGTTCAAACTCCTGCTTATTCACGTGCACTGAAACACTGTAGGCAACATGGGATGTGCTGACTTATCACAGGAATATTGCTCCAAATGACTAAGCAGTTCAATCAGTGTGGTGGGGATACTCATGCACGAGTTAAAATCCAGATCTGATCTCTGAGACTTTCAGTATCTGTCATCACAGTGACTAATGTGCACCCAAGTTGCAAGAACATCACTAGAAACTTAAGCTCTTCGTGCAGGAAGACAGCACTGCAAAGGACTTATTATCCTCAATCAGATCAGTACAAATACCCTGAAAATCCCCATGGTAATGTCATGGAGATGAACATGTGTCTTCTGGAATCTTGAAGAGACAGCTGTGATCAATATGAACTCTATCTCTCTTGGAATATTACAGAGGTAACAAAGAATGTGTTGGAAGAGTATGTATCTGAGGGATGAAAAGCTTTAGGGAAAGGATCCCAGGTTTAATTTGCCATGTTAGCACTGTCCATAAGACCCTTTCAGAAGAGCCCAGAGCATTGGCCCTGTGACAAGCTCTCAGAAGCAGGTGTATGACCTCTGGTTTTCTATTCCCATACCATCACCTCTTTCCCCCAAACAATGACTGTCCACAATACACCCTCCTCCTCCCTTCCGCTAGAATACCTTTGGTTCACTGGGACGAAAATGGGATCCAGTATTTATACTCCTGTCTGTAAATTACTGTGGTGGGTGAACAGATGAAAAACAAAATGCTGCCACCAGCAGATCAGTGTTACTGCTTAAAACCTGATGGGGCAGCCACATGTGGGGTTGCCTTGTCTGAGCCACAGTGCTGGTATGAAGGTGAAGTGTGGAGTTGGCACCTGGGACTTAGTTAGGAACTTTTAAAAGATACTGGATGGGGTATATAGACTACTGTTCCATCTCGGCAATGAACCAGCATCATGAAAGTGATGGGTTTCTGCACAGGAAGGACATCAATCTGTTGGAGTCAACCCAGAGTAGGGCCACAAAAATAGTTAGAGGTATGGAACACCTCTCCTATGAGGAAAGGCTCAAGAGATTGTTCACCCTCATGAAAAGAAGGCTCCAGAGTGACCTTACAGCAGTCTTCCAGAACATAAAGGGGGTCTGCCAGAAAGCTGGAGAGGGACTTTCCCAAGCATATGTAGAGATAAGACAAGAGGGAATGGCTTTAAACTGAAAAAAATTAGGTTAAATTAGATATCAGGAAGAAATTAGGGTACTATGAGGGTTTGAGGCACTGGCACATGTTGCCCAGAGAAGCTGTGGATGCTTCATCCCTGGAAGTGTTCAAGGCCAGGTTGGATGGGGCTTTAAGCAACTTGGTCTCTAAAGGAAGTTGTTCCTGCCTGTGGCAGGAGGTTGGAACTAGATGATCTGTAAGATCCTTTCCAACCCCAATCCTTCTATGGTTATTCTGATTTTAAAGTGTAGCTACTTTGGAAACAGTCACTAGTTTCCTTTCTATTCTTTGTTCACTAGAATATAACATAGAACATCTTTGTCCATATTCACTGACCTTATGGGGTCAACAGTGCAGATATAAGAGCTATACAGCGTTCTTGGCCTAGGTCTGAGGAGCATTAGTACAGAGAGCAAAGGAAATGACTCCTAGTTGAGAAGAGGGAACAGATTCCTATGTTCCTCTTTTGCTATCATACATAGGGAAAAGTACATTTTGGTTTCTGGACTGATGACTTCCCAGGAGCTTATACTGATTAAAACCAATGCCTTCAGCAAAAGGAAATCCAAAAGTCTATAAACATTTATGTCAGAGTCAAAGCCACAGAAAGAAGAGTATAAAACAAATAAGCAAAAAAATTTAAAAAAAGAGTACAATGGCTGGCAAGTGAGGCAGACTGAATTCCATACTGCACGCAACGCCACTAGGAGAATTTTGCAATAGGAAAAGGTGATGCAACGGAAGACTTCTGGAGAGAAACCCAAAGGAACAAGAGATCTTCTGGCTTTCTGTGTGCACAGAAATCTCTAGCTTGTACTTTTTCCACCGTCTCTGGATGGGAGAGAAGCCTTCCTGTGCCAAAGGTTCAAACAATACAGGCTCTCAGTGTAGAGGTAAGTGTAGTTCCCAGGGTGTTTTCTCTGTTTAGTTGCACGACTACAATGTTCCGTGGTTTATCTGATGCAAATAAACCTCTTTTAAAGGTGCTTCAGTCACAGGAAAGGAGACAACAATTACTACTGACTTTCTACAGATCTTCCCTTTTCATTTTCTTCTGATCAAGACAACATTCAGCTTTCCTCTTCCACTGAAAGAAGAGATGCAACTCGCTCAAGTGGATGCAAATTTCAGTGACTTAAAGGCTTTACAGTTGTACTCTGTCTGTGTATAGACCTCAACAGGACTCCAGTTCACTTTCAATGTTCAGGGACAGGACAGGGGCACAGCACATATCCCTGAGGTAGACACTTCCAGTGGATGTTTTAAGTCGACTAATGACTTATGGTGATCAGAAAAAGGAACAAAATTTCATGGGTTTGAATAAATGATGGGTTTTTTCCTTCCTGAAGACACAGAACAATTGTTATAATTATGCCACATTGGCTAGGTCTGGACAAAAACTGTCTTAAGAGGTATATTCAAAACTGATTTACGTGACATGATGTATTTATGTGTCAGGAGACACCTCTAAATCTAATTTAAAAGAAAAAAAAGAAAAAAAAGAAAGATTATACCCAATACTAACAGGCTCTATAGAGGTATGAGAAATTGAATCTTATTTAGTAAAAAAAGAAATATTAAGAAAATTAATGTCCTGTGTGACTGACCCAGTGTCCTGGGAGACTGACCCAGACTCCTACATAATGTGTCTCTTATATACCATTTGTTGTTATATGTAGTTACACATATACAAAACTCATTTTGGATACTTCATAAAGTTTGAAATAGCAGAACATTTAAAAATATAGTAGGTACAAACAGACATTTCTGAACAATAGAGCAGCACTAATCAGCCTAACTTAAAGAATGCTTTTTTAAATGCTGCTTTGGATCTCACATTGTGATTAGACAGGAACTCCCATCCTCTGCATCTTCATTAGTCACAGAGGTTTGAAACTCTGACACCATATGCAACCCTGTGTTGCAGAGATTTCCTCCAGCCGAAACAGAGGATTCAGAGAGAAGAAAAGGAAGAGGTTCTGTGTTTCCTGCTTGGGAAATATACAACATATAGGAAAGATCTCAGACACCACATTGATCTCACATTCTTTATGCCTTGTTCCCAATTCCCTTCCTCATCCATATTTTCAGAGCAGCACTGAGGCCTAAAACTTCTAAAAGGAGATGAATACTCATCTTGAGCAACTATAAACCCAAAAGCCATTTACCGGAATGCACCGAAAGTCAAGGAGCCAAGGGATGTTCATTCAGGAAGATTGATGGGCTGAGGAAAGTAGGACTGGATGCAGAGGTATCAAAGCCTCATCGGAAGAAGAGGAAGCTGAACAGCTGTGTGGGCAGTCCATGTCACAGACCTGCCATACCTGCCACGACAGGCAGTGCTGCTGAGACAGGCTGCAAAACAACGTCCTCCCCTCCTCCTAAACACTGGCTGAAGGATATCTGACAAACCCTTCTGTGCCTAAAGGAACAAAGCATCTTTCACTGTGAGTTAAATGATACAGAGAGAGGTCCCAGAATGGTGGTTGAAGACAGAGTAGTATTTGGACATGTATAATTGAATATCATATGAATGCTTGTCACATCATGTCCTGAAGTCATATGATATTTTGTTGTCCAATTACTCCATTCTTACCTGAAGGCTCCTTGAGTTTGCTCTTGTCATTCAGCAAATCTCTGCTTTTGTTCTTCTTTAACAGTTCATTTCTTCCCCCTCGTTCCTGCATTTCAGAAATGAGGAAGGGGAGGGAGAGGGGGAAAAAAAAGCAAAATAGCAAAAAAGCATATCTGGAAAATGCATTCACTGATCAATCAAACCTGAGCAGGAAGCCTTCAGGAAAAGAGTCAGAAAGGAAGGATCACTCATGAATCACAGGTCAAATCTCATACAGACGAAGGCTCCATCTTCCCCACTGCAGTTACATTTCATGAGTGTAAATGCAGAGAAAAAAAGGTCAGGCTCTGCTCTTCAGGAAGAATCACTGAGAAAGGGACGTTGTGACAACATGAATGCTCACCCTTCATAACTTTTATTGTCATAAGGGCAGGATAGATCTCAACTCAGCAACCATAGGCCTTCAGATACTATTAAGCCACATTTTTGCAAGGAGTAGAAAATATGACAATAACTCATTATTACATCTGCCATTTGTCCTTTCTGGCCTCTCTCATGATCATCACAGTGCATTTTATCCAAATAAGGAGGATGGAACAAGTTATGACCAAATGGTTAATTTGGCTGCTTCTAGATGAATAGATATTTGCTAAAAAAGATCTGAGCATAAAGAATACAGCAAGTTCTTTCTGTTTCACTATTATACCTCAGTCTTTTCTCATTCCCATCTCCAGGATGGCCTGGAAGTTCCCTGAATCTCCTCTCAGAGAAGGACCTTTGCTCATAAGAATGGGTTGTTCAGAAACAGAGGAACAAAACCACACCCTATTCAAGTTTAGTGGAGGCTATTTTAGATCCTGTTAGGGCGGGTTTCTCTCCCAAAAACTGAAAATACTTTAGCAGAGCAGAATGTGGCTCTTCTCTGACTATAAAGAAGGAAACATGCTGTTGTTAGTTCAACATGAATTTATTTAAGCCTTGTCCATGCAGTTTTTCCATCAGTAAATTAAACCTTTTCTTATCACTTTACCCTTCCTGGTAACTGTTTACATGTAGCATAGAACATCACTGATAAAAATATGGAATAGTTCCTGGAACAAAAATTTTCGGTGTGTTCTCTCCTGAAAACACCAAAATTTATTGCCCTTCCATTCAGCAGGGAGGAATCAAGCTGCAAAAGAATGAGCTGTTCATGCAATGCTTTTCCTTAATGTTTTTTTTTACTAGAATGGAATTCCCCATTTTTCCTTCTCCCTTCCTCATCACTCAACACAACTTCTTAGGAGCCAAATCACTCCATCCAGTAAACTCATACCATCCCTAACACCTCCTCTTTTCTCTTCACACATTTAAACCTTCCCTTTCTTATCACCTCATGAGAACAATTTTTTAAATTTTCCCATAAGTTTTGAGAGTGATGAAACAAACTTGCCATCAGATTTTATTCTTACAGACTCTTAAATCTTCCAAGTCTTTACCTTCATATACTGATTTTATATTCTGGATTTACAGGCATTTGATTTTAGGGCTCCCCTTACCATCATCTATTACAAAGCACAGACTCAAGGAGACCTTCACTGGCTTCATTTCATCTCTGTAGCTGTCTGTATTTATCACTAATGAAGTCCAGTTTCAGGATCAGAGACTTCAAAAACATTTGTTCCGGAAACTGCATAGTGGTTTTCATGGAAGACTTTTCTACCATTCTCTTGCTTCTCTAGAAGCAAAAGACGGATGTACAACTAAACCAGAAATTCACCGCATTTCAGGAAAGCCTTGAGAGCTCAACTTCTGCCTTCCTGAGTAATTAGGAGATAAGACAGTCTTGTAATGTCTGGTGAACAACTGATGGATATCAGAATTGTTAAGATAATTTTTATCCTTGTTTCCAGGATTACTGTACTAAATAAACTGTTTCAGTTGTGATAAGGAAGGGGGCAGGGGGGAGGGGAAAAAGAATGGTAGGGTGAGTAAAATAAGATTTTCACTGACAATTTTTTCTTTGTTCATAACGTTGCAGCAAGGCATAAATGAAGACGAAAGGTGATCTCATTAAGAATTAAGAATGAATTAATTTCTTGGCAGAACCAAAGAAAAAAGGTATTAATATGCTGACTAATAACATCTATAGATACCAGTCAAATAATAACAAACTACATTAGCCAAAATAGTAATAAATGGGGAAAGAGCAAGCCATGTTCTTTTCATTTTGAACATCACTCTGTTTAACTCAGATCATGCTGTCCTTCATCTTATAGATGGCTAATGAATCTACTTTGAGAGTAACAGTAAGTGTAAATTCATTAGAAAAATAAATATAAAGCAGTGAATTTACATTTTCATAGAAGGAAAAATTCACAAGGATCTGACACAAGAATGAAACTCAGGAGATGGTTTTAAATAACATGTTTCTGCAATGAAAGAGAAAACATCCTTAACTGGGCTGTTATCTGTGTCTTCAACATAGTGGTGCCTGTTATCATTCTTACAAAGTAGTGTCTGGAAGCTTTCCCTTTACAAACCTGTTTTTCAGGTGTATGCAACCCTGCTGTTAAACTGAATCAGAATTCCACAATAGATTTAACACATTTTCATTTGGTAGAAATACATTCTCAACTTTTTTTTTTTTCACTTTATAATGGAAATACAAAACGTCATGGTTTAGAAAGACTATTTTTCAGGTTCATAATTAACACTCCTTATTTTGAAACAAAACTTAATAGGGTCCCACTCTTAAAAGATATAGCATACCTGCAAATCCACAGACCTGAAGAGAAGGTAAGCAAATTCAGCCTAGGAGGAAAAAGAGGGTAACAGAGGTTATAAAACTGAATTTTATTGAAAATATTCCTGAATGATAAGGGAACATCCAACCCTTTGTGAATGTAAGCTGAAGAGGTCTAATTGCTTATGAAAATCTGAATCAGAACTATAACTTGTAGCATCCAAACCACCATTTGACAAGACACTAAATTCACACAAAAGCAGAGGAATTTTGTTTTGGTATCCATCCCTAACTTTTGTGTCCATCACTGGGATCTCTATTAAAAAGACTGATAGTAATAGGCTATTCCTAAGGGATCAGTAAAAATATGTAATAGCCCAGTATAATAAATATACTGTATTTTTATCTTACAGGGAATCTCCATGAAATGTTCTTTTTTTATTTCGTTCCCAACTTCTCATTCTACCCTTCCTGACCCACTCACAAACATAGCTTTCACTCATCTTGCCTAATGCCAGCAATATTACATGCATTATTCCTGACTGCTAAATTCTTCTCAAGCAATTTCAGAGCAATCAGACTCAGGAGGCTTTTGGAGCCAGACTACATCAGAGTCAATTTTAACAAGCATATAGAAGGAATCATACAAACAGGATAATAATGGGACAAATAGAGACATTTGAACAGCTAGAAGGTTTAACTGGTGTTCTTAACAGTTTACCAGACAATTTAAAAGCATGAATGGCAAAGCTCATGGCTTATAGCTCTGTTAAAAACAGAAGCCTCTGAACATGGCATTTTGCTTCTTTGTGTTACTTACTTGATCAAGGTGCAGAGCTAATTACATTCTTATGAATAACACCAAGAATCTGGGAAACTTATCTCATAGCATGTGGCATTGTGTCAGTGAAGAAGAGAGGTATTTTTAACTAGGACATAACAAAGAGCCAGCTCGTGCTATTCTTTTCCGATTGCTCTGTGTCACGTGATCTGAAATTCTGAAGATTTAATAAATAAAATAAAATAAATAATAATATTAAAAAGTAATTAAAAAACAGAATTTCTAATGTCAAAAGTCAGCGTATGGCATGAAAATTAGATTTTAAATTTACAGTATATATAGGGGTTTTTTGTACAAGTATTTTTAGGCTGAACTTCAGGGGGGTGTTAATTTCTTAGTAATGAAATCACACAGCAGAGCCAAAAATGATGTATCTGTTACCATCTTTACCAAAGCTGTTCATCTGGTCTTCTAACTTTGTCTCCTTAGCCTCTGTGTATTACTTTTTCTTTTATTCTTTTTAATAACTGAGCAAAGCTCTAAAATTACCCAAATACTTTGTGTTGTACACGAGTTTTCAGGAAAAACATTCCCTCTTCTCCATTAGAATAAAATCCAGACTGGATCAGAAAGAGTCAGTGGTTAATACCTAATCCATAAACGGTATAGATAAAGTGTTCAGTTGTAGTGATAACTATACTCTCTGGACACTTACTTGTTCATGACAACAAAAAAAACCCAGGAATTAACTGCAAAATTCTATTTTGTATAAATTGGACAAAAAGAAGAAAAAAATAGATTTAGTGCTTCACTTATTTGCAACAGGGAGAGGTGAGTTTATCAGATGCAGAGACCTCCAGGTCATTACTACAGCCAGAAAAACATGTATCATCCTTTACACAAACACATTGTAAAAATCAGTATGAAAAATACTGCCATATTCTAATTCTCAAGCCCTACTTAATAGCACCTGAGCAAGTAAGAAGCCTTTGAAGTATATTTTTGTCCTGTTTGCCTTTGTATACACTCTATGTGTTACTAAAGTCAACAACTTCTATTTACTTTCATCAGGAGAGAAAAAAAATAAAAATTCATAACTTAAGGTTTGTTCTCAGGAGCAATCGAGGGAACAAAACAAGAGAAAAGATCTGAAAAAGAAAATTTTCATAGCACCTTTTAATTGGGATTCCTGTAGAGCCTTTTTTCCCCAGGATATTATACTGATATCTATGAATCTTTATTTATGTAATATGAATCTATCTATCTCTTTATGTTTTCTTTGGAACATCTTGGCCACAAGGGACTTGGATCAGAAAACTGGATGACCTAAAATTGTGGGAGAGCTCTCTGGTTATCTTGGTCTTCTGGGCTTCTTATTTGATGCAGGGAAATCCTTCTTCTCCATGTTACCAATGCTTATTTCCTTCAGCACTGTCAAAGTCTTCCTGAGCCAGGATTAGAACTCCCAATGTCAGAATCTTTGGCAGAATCTTTGGAGTTTTGTTTACCAGAAGGAACTTTAGACTTTGTGTTATGTTCAGATTTAGAACAAAACTTCTCCTGAAGTACTTAATTTTCCCATAGAATAAACTTTCCAATTTTTGATCTTTTTTAGTATGTTAATACATTTGTATTATTATTCTGATCTCATCTGTAAGGGAAGTTACACACACCTAATATCTAGTAAAATCTTCTTTTAAAGTTACAAAAATCAAATAACCAGTTTTCCACTGTCCTGCTAAAATAGTTGTATTTCTACCAATTAGGAAAACTGCTGACTGTTCATACTATAACCAAAGGTTGCATAACATAAAACATGGAAAGTATGGCTTCAGCCTGCTTTAAAATGGTTTATTTTTGTGTGTGTTTTATCTTCTAAGGTGAATTATTTATTACTCTTTCAGAAGGTGGATATTAGGTCACCAGTAGAGAAGTAATCATGATGTTTGCTGTGTTACTACAGTGTAGATCAGTAATGACATTATCTCATCAGTAGTGTGACATACCATCAATTATTCTGTCATCACGGATTTGCAACTGAGTCACCACTGAACATAACTTATAACTCAACAGCTATTTTCAGATAAATTTTCATGGCTATTCAAGGTAAGAACACATGGTCTTCTGATATATGACAACTGAAAATTACTCCATGAAGATTTGAACCACTTTTTTGAGCCAGGGATGATTTTGCAACGGACAAGTACAGAGCAGCATACCAGAATTTGTTCCATCTGTCAGCTGAGTTATGATTCTATCACCCTATATATCAGTCCTTTCAGTATTTCTGGATTTTTTTGCCAAAATTAGCCTTCCTTTAGATTCAGCAATTATTCAAACCAACGTAAAGGCAAATTCATGTGAAAAAAATAACACGGTTAAGATCAGGGAATTTATTTGGCAACCTTGCTAAAGCTCGCTAAGGCATTTGATTGCAAGCAGCATACTCAATCTTTTATGGTACTCTGTATCTACAGCCTAAAGGAATATTTAGCTTTATCTCTTGATGTGCCCTCTTTAGGCAATAAACACACAAAGGGTGCTGGTTAAGATAACATTTGCCTCATGATATTTATTGCTACCCATAGTTATCTACTCATCTTCAGCAGATAAACTCCAGATAAACTACATTTTTAAACAAAGTACTATTTGTACTATTTTCTCCAATCATTCAATTCAATTTGAAAGTTATAGAAATTACATCTGAGCTGAATCACTTCACACATATACAAAGGCAAATGAGAGAAAGAGTAAGAATGAAGCTACATTTTATCAATATCTTTGGGTGTAAGTAATGAGCTTGTTTAATTCTAGTCCTTGAGCTTACAGCTAACCTGAATTTCCAAGAGAAACCAAATCAAGCCTTATAACACCTTTCAATGCTGAGCCTTTCCATTTTTTAGTTAAAACTAAAATAGTTGCAGTCTCTATTTAACAAAGGCACAGTCTACCCTGAGCATCATCTAAAATTTTCATTCCATTAAGTTCTGTAAGATTTTCTCCAAAAAAGAAAATACATCTGTGAGCTGAATTTCTTTACAGTTGAGTGAGGGAGAAATTTGGAAGCCCATTCCCCCACTGTGGTACAGCTGCTGCACAGTGTCAGCCAGAGCTTACAACTTCACAATTATTGCGTGCAACCACAGCACAGAGCATCACTCGTGGGGTTGAAAAACAGGACGAACAAGACACATGGCTCCAATATTGACTTTTTTTTGGAAGTGAATTGTGGGCTTATACTCAACGCATCTTCATGAATGTGTTTAAAAACATTCCATACAACTCAGTCTACAACTCAGAGTATTAATCCCAATTTTTAACAATTTCATTTCCTGGACATGACAATAAATATCAATTTCCAAATGCGACCTGGAATATTTGCAATATAGGCTTCATGAAATGAAACAGTTTTTGTTACTTTAAAGTTAAGATAGTAATCTCTTGCCTCCAAAATAACAGCAGTGTCCCAGTGGTGTTTGGCACATCTGATAAAGAAAAGAGTCAAGCAGTACGTCCAGGAACTGGAATGAGTAAGCAATCTTCATCCCATCTGTGGATGCATGCCATAGATGGGTTGGCCAAAGTTACAAATGTGATTGACTTGCTACCTAAATTGCTCTCCTTCAGAAGCTGATGATTACGGGATGTAGAGCTGCATGTTGAGAAAGTCCAGATTGGCTAATGGCAATTTCCTGCTGTGCCTTTGACACCGCTTGACTCTAAATCAACAAAAGGTTCCTTCTATATAGTGAATGTCTACAATTTCATTTGACAGTGCTAATTGAACACTTCCTCCACAAAATTTGAACACTGACATAGAAAATGTAATTGTGTGTTGACTTCCAATAGTGAAGAGTTTAATTAGCATGCAACAGTTCAGGGCAGAATCAAGTTTCACGTGCACAAAAGCCAAAACAACCTTTTTCAACACCCTATTCATTTAACATTAATTTCAGAAAATAACGAGAGGCCATGCAATAGACCAAGGTGTTACTGTCTTTCAGGTCAGGTTTGTTTGCTGGGAAAGGAAGGTTTAATTTGACTTGATCAGCTAAAACAGTGTCAGCTGTGTTTATTGCTAAATGATGCAGACATCTAGACAATGAACTCATAGATACTCTGACTAGACTGTTTCCACAATACTGGTAGAAAATAAGAAACCCTTCATTAGAAAGGATCACAGAATTAAAAGACAAGGAAAAAATAATCAAACCAGGAAGGTAGCTGGTGTTAGAAAACACAAACAACATGTTTCTCTTTCCATGTACAAATTAGTTCAGTGCTTAAACAACACTGGTCTTGGTGTATTTCTTATGTTTAGTTGTATACTAAACCTGCTACACTTTTCAAAAGCCACAGCTTTCCCTGGACAGGGAATTCTTTCTGTGCCAAACCATGTGGTGGTTTTATACTGCTAAGAAATGAGAACTGGTAAGATCAACAGCTCATTTTGGGTTATGGTCTAAGACAGTATGAATGGTGTTCCCCAGAGATGCATAGCTGATGTTCCTTTCCATTGCACTGTGTATTAAAATCTTTTAACAAGTAGCTGTGACTACAGTCAGTGGAAAAGAAATGCTCATCAATCCAGAAGGTAGAAATAAAAGGATAATCCTTTCCTCCTACTCATGATGGTTAATATTTCAAATAAAGTTTGGGGTACAGCAGAATTCCCTCCTTAGGGCAATTAAAGTTCTCAAATATTGGCCACATCAGAGACCAAGTTGCAATGAGGACACATTTTTCTAAATCCTTCTTGCTAACGAAAGAGCTTCAGTTTGTGCATAGTTTTTGTCAGCTGGAAGGAAAATTTAAATGCATCATTTCTTTTCAGGCCTTTTTTTTTTTTTTTCTCTCTTTATTTCCCCTTCCCTCTTCCTCCCCCTGTTACATTTAAATAATGTTACTCAAGCAAGAAAAATAAACCAAACTAAAATAAACAAAAAAATCTCTTCTAGATCTCCAACAAAAGGATAAAAATGCCAATAACTCCCTTCAGTACTCTTCCTCTGGTTCTTTTAGATTTACATAGATCAGAGTACATTACTACGAATAAAAATGCCACCAAAGTCAGATTGCATCTCAGTTACATTAGATGGAATTAGCTGGGTTTCAAAAGCCAATCACTGTATAAAATGTGCTTTGGTCATTCCAAAACTATTACCAAATTAAAAAATTAGAAAGTTACTTAGATAATAGTCCTATGTGTTAACCTTTAAATTTTACATCCCTAGAGCAAGTGGGTCCCTTTAACTCAACGGTTAGGATAATCTGAAATATAGTTTACATTAAAAATCCTCTCTGTCTGTCATACTGAGAAGGATTGAACTGAGGAAGAGAAAGAACTCTGCAAGCTAACAGTTTGGATAGCCAGATCCTAATTTCTTGCTAATTGAGCACTCAAGTATTTTGAAGAACAGACCAGGTTTCACAGGAGATATCAACATTAAGGAGTCATAGCCTGAAGAGTTTATGGAAAAGAATTCTCAGACTAGAGTTGGTGGTAAGAAATCTCTTGCTCTTGTTCAATACTCCTTCAGGTATTTAATAATTGACTCAGACTGTTTCAAATCCTACATAACTCTGGTCTATTCAGCAAAGAACATGTTGTAACACCATCTCTTCTCTCCTCAGTCTGAAATCAGCCTTTTGCATATACTTTTAGTGCCCAGAGGGGAAAACACATGGGAAAGAAAAGCTTAAAAAAATTAGTATCAGATCATTCCTTGAAATTTTTGTTCAGACACTGGCATTAAATACCAAATTGGACAAGAACCTGACAGTGACTGACATTCTAATAGTGAAAAATATTTTGATCTACATGAGACATTGCAGGCACGGTATGGACAAATGTAATATCTACAACTCCAGAAAAATCTGAAAAGCTAAAGCCTACATTAGTTGAGGCAAGAGATAACACAAGTGTGTGGATGATTAACAGCAGAACAACAGAAGTTTGATGAGAGAGAAATTTGATGCTATTGAACAAGAAGATGATAGAAATTGCTTGAAAACTGGAAGTGTGGGAGACAAGAAGACAAAGTCAAATTACTTCAAGAATGTGAACATGGAGAAATGAAGCTTCCAGCAACTATGGAGAAGAGCAAGTGGAAGAGGTATCAAGAATTGGTACTGCTGTCTCCTTAGAAACACTGAAGTTTGAACTGGCACTAGGATGTCAAAAGGGAGATATCATAAAAATAACTTCATACTGACTGTCCAATCTGGAAACGCTGAGATAAAAGAGTAAGTAAAAGTAATCCATTTTAAGGGAGTCATTCATATCCTGAGGTTATTAAAGGGAGAGTAAAGCAAAGAAAGACAAAAAGGAATGGATTATACAGGATTTTTGAGGCAGTGAAAAAAAAGAAGACAAAGCTGGGTATACAATGATCAGATTATACAGAAAGAAAAAAATATAGGCCACGTTGGGCAAGAGGAAGGCTGATGTGAGGCTGTGTCAGAGACTGCAGTGAGGCAGAAAATAGTTTATTTATAAACCATGAGAAATAAATATGTGGAATAATGCTTAGGCATTTTGGTCAAAGAGAGGAGAATGTCACAGTCAGTTGAAAGAGGGAAAATGTGAGGGCTCAGGTCAGATTCACAAAGTTTTGGAGCTGAGTGATTAAATGTCCTTTCAGGCTTAGCTTGGTGGGTTAGGCATTGAGGATGTAGCTACAACAGCAGGAATACTTTGACTGAAAGACATGAGTGCAAAGGTAACATATTCAATATGGAGAGTTTTTTAAATGCAAAGCCAAGAGAGTAAGGAAAGGACCAGAATCATGCTGTCTTTGAACGTTTAAAATGTAAATCTCATTAGATCATAATAGTCAATGTCTGGTCCCTGCTAGCCCAAGCCAGAAAACAATGCTACCTTTTAACTGCTGCTGTGCACAGAGATATTCCTTTAATTCATGCTCACAGGGGCAAAGTCAACAGAAATGCTCCTGTGCTGTTCCCCACTATTGTCTTTGTCAGGCAATTACTGTGAAAGGGATAATATAATAGAAAGGACAAAACTACTACTGTGTCTCTATCTTGAACTGTAACTGCAGCTTCTTAAGCTGTTCAAAACATTTCTTAGGCACCCATGCTGAGAGTCAGCCTTGCCTGTACTGCCAGCCCTGGGCATTTTCAATGCAGTACAACAGTAGGAATTTTTCAAAACTCAGTCAGGACTTCTTTGTTTTGTTGTGTTTACTCCTGCTACCATGTTTTGGATTAGTTTAGATGTCAGAGTGATTTCATGCACTAAACCTGCAATATATTGAACAGTGACATGAGGTAACAGCTGTGTTGTATGGTTAACCAGAAATGTAAACCCATTATATTTCTGTTGACGATAATGTTTTTGGACAGTAAGCTTCCCTTTGAACAATGGCAATATCCCTGAAACCTGCTTATTTCTTTCTTAATCACTGTCCTCTATTCAGTCCTTCTCTCTGCATCCACTTCTTTAGAAAAAGGTTCCAAAAAGCTCTGATCAGTGCCAAAGCCCTAAGGAAAATAATTTGAACCAGAATTTAAGCCTATACATCAACTCCTGCACTAACACCAGTTCCTTATCAAGCAAATCATTAAACTTTGATTCCAATATGAAATTCCACGTGGATTCTAAAACAAACTCTCATTTTAGGGTTTTATACAGTAATATTTGGCAGTGTTTTTCTCATTCACTCAGTAACAAGTGATCTAAAACTCCTAAGACTTGGAAATTTGGGCCAATTTCCATTCAGCACATATTGAGCACACACTTGAGCACTTTCAATAGGTGAGACTTTTGCTTTCAAATTCCTTTTCAAATAGAAGCTTTCCAGAATGTATTCCTGGCCTCAATGTGTAAGAGAAGCTCTGTAATTACTGCCAGTCAACTGAGAGGGCTCCTTCCATTCTTTCCTTTGAACTCTGCCAACAAACTACTTGACAACTACTAGAAACCCTTAGTGAGCTGTGAGATTTGCTATGGCAGTTGACTGAGCCTGCTGAAGCTCTTTCAACCCCTTTAGAATAGCTGAATGTTGCTGCCTTGAGGATGAGAACTAAAAGAGGCACAGTTAAGGAGGCAAGATCCAGGGTGCTCCTGAAGAGGCTTCTTCTCAGGGATCTGGAAGGCTCATAGCTGTAGTCACAGATGATTCAGGGAGAGGCTGGTTTAATAAAATCGATCATTGAATGGTTTGGGTTGGAAGGGATCTTAAAGACCATATTGTTCCAACCCCACTGCCATGGGCAGGGACACCTTCCACTAGACCAGGCTGCTCAGAGCCCCATCCAACCTGACCTTGAACACTTCCAGGGGGGGAGCAGCCACAAGTTCTCTGGGCAGCCTGTGCCAGGGCCTCACCACTCTCACAGTGTAATATCTATCTAAACCTACTCCAAGTTTAAAGCCATTCCCCATAATCCTAACACTACTTGTAAAAAGTCCTTCTCCTGCCTTCTTGTAGCCTCTTTAGGCACTGCAAGGTGCTATAAGATCTTTCCCTTATCCAGGCTGAACAAACCCAACTCTCAGCTTCTCTTCACAGGAGAGATGTTCCAGCCCCCTGAGCGCCTTTGTGGCCTCCTCTGGACTCACTCCAGCAACACGTCCTTCTCATGTTGGGGTCCTCAGAGCTGGACACAGTGTTCCAGGTGAGGTCTCAGAAGAACAAGAGTAGAGGGGGAAATAACTTCTTTTGATGCAGCCCAGGTTGCACATGGTTGGCTGACAATCAGTAATCACAGCCCTCATACTCCTGTCTTTCCCCTGGGAGCTACAACAAGCTTTGCTTTCCCAAGCTGGGCAGGGAGGTCGTGACCTTCCTGGTGCCCCCAGCACCTCCTGGTGCCCTGCCCAGCTGTCTGCTGGGGTTGCTGCTGAATGGTCACCGCGGCAAATCTCTCCTTGGTACGAAGGCACCCGGGGGTTAAAGTGCTAAGGCAGTGCCACAAACACAGCCATATTTCCTGAAGCTTATTCATATATTCTTTCATCGTTCAAGTTCCCCGGATATTTTTTCAATGTTTTGGAAACAAACAGCAAATAGCTATCCAAGGAGTCCCGCGTCGTGCACTGCGGAGTGTCAGGAATACTGCTCGGTTTCATCCAGCTGGTGCTCATTGCGACAAAACAGGGACACTGCTCTGTTTGTTTTTAAATATTAGAGGAGACACTTTGACTATCGTCTCACCAGATAAACATTTGGCCTTTTTTTGTACTGAGAGAAGAGTTTCCTTGATGCAACAGCAGATTGTGCAGCCACGCTCAAAGGCCCAGGAGGTGATAATGATTTAAAGTATCTGCCATAAACAATCACTTAGCCACAGCCAGGGGCAAGGGAGAAGAAAACATCAACGAAGTGAGAAGTGTCAGATTCCATCCTGGCAGGGGGTGGGAAAGAGATAACATCCTCTGGGCCACAGTGTCTGCCCATAAACACCCCATTTGAATTGGTCAAGTAAGCACAGAGTTGTGCTGTCCACCCTTGGCACGGCTTCAGTAAATCAGAACTACAGAAAGATGCTTGACAGGCTTTTAAAGTCGATGGGGAGCGCTGTGCTGAGTGAGAGGATGTTTTCCTCAAACTGTAAGATTTGGACTTTTCAAAAAAAGATAAACAAACAAATCGAGGATCCCCTTTCACAGATCAGCATGAAGAAAGTATATCTCCAATTTTTTTAGTGCCAGTAAACAGATACCAGTTGGGACATTGAAAATGTTCTGAAAAATTCAAAAGTGTGTATTTTGATTACAATGCTAATTTTTGCCATCTGCTCTACTAGCTGAATTTGTAGTCCACAGTTTATTTGATCTAAAAGCTTTTTTTTTTTTAATTTACAGAAAAGAAAACTTTCTGAGAACCATTTCCCCAAATACATGTTAATGAAAAAAAAAAAAAATCCCTTGATGTGTCCTGCATTTATAATAAAAGTCCAAAACTGTCTTTGACTGGATTCATTGCCTTTCTATGCAGAGAACTGCCACAGTGATGTCCTGGCTCCAGCTGACTCCTCCAGTTCAGGTAGGTGACACAAGGATTTGTAACATGCACAAGGACAGGTAAGGACATACAATTGTGTAGCAGCTAATTCCATTTTCATGCCAGCAGCAGGAGCAGAGCTAATAGTTGACCTCCTGGAACTAAGTTAGCCAGTCACATCTTTAGGAACAAGCTTAAATTAGCAAAGTGACCAGCACAGTGAGCAAACCAGAAAGACTAGATGTGTTTTTTTTCATATGATTACAGAATTTTTGATCATGTATTAAAAGTGTTATAAATAGTTTTATTGTCTCATGAAGTCATAGTTCATGTCCTTTGAACTGAACGGCTTTTGATGCCCCAGTTGGGGAAAGAATAGAATTCAATATGTTAATTATGACAACTGATTGTAGTTATTTTAGTTATTTAATATGGGACTAATCATGTTTGATGGAAAATATTCTGTAGAAACTGAATTTACTTTGTCAAACAGATGTATGAGAATCAACAGAGTTAATGCATCTTTGATGTTCTTCTCCACCGAAGGCAGGAAAATGAAAGCACTCCCAAGTAAATTAACAGGCAGGATGTTACTGTAGACATATTTGCTTTGATTACCAATGCAGAAGACTAGCATGAAAACTAGAAGGAATTTTCTCTTCCTGCAGGGATTCCTTTACATAGAGGCTTCCCTAGGACTCATTTCAGCTTATTCTATAATTGTATGGCTATAAATTTCCTGTCTGTCTCCTGCAAAGCATAATATGGCTACAGGCATATAGGAGGAAACCCAAAGCTACACCACACCTGCCCGGTTATATCCATAAGTAGCTGTAGATGGCTTAGATACTGACAAGTTAGTTCCTCTCCTTTACTGACAAGATTTATAGGGAAAGGGCTAGGCCTAGTGAAAGGCTTCATTGTCTGCAAGTTAAATGCAAAAGTGCTTCATTTTTAGATATCTCGATCCCCTGGAGAGGAAAATAAGAAGTTTTTTAGTACAGCAGAGATCAAATTTTCGAACAGAAAGTTTTTGGAGAATGAACTACCTTAAAAAACGTTATGTGCCAGTTGGGTCATTTACACAACTACCTTAGAGAAATAGGAGCACAGGGTTGTAACCAGAAAAATCTGATATTTGACTGAAGGCTGCAAGCAGTCACCTTCTACTTCTTTCTGGTCTAAAGCTGAGAACCTTCTCCTAAGGACAAGTCTCTACCATGCTAGTTCAGAAGACTGAGCACGGCTGTAATTTTGCCTATCCAGCAAACCAGTTAGCTCTGAACATGAAAATGAAAGGCAAATTTGAAAAAGCCCATAGGAAGGAATGATTCTGAGTCCTTAAGGTTCCACAACCCCAGTATGTGCTAAGCTGAAGGGTGTCAAGGATGATTTAATGAGAGTAACATGAACAATAGTACCTGGTTCATTTGCTCCTGTATTTTTATGTTATCTAGCAGTACTGTCATTATCAGGGAGTCCTGTGGCTAGTAAGGTGTTGCAAATACATCATGGATGCCTCATGGGAACAGCCCAGGACTCGGAGGTTCACCCCTCTGTTTATGTAAGAAGTCAACAAGGAGGTGTTACTGTTACCAGGGCTAACTCAGCTGTCCCGGGTGATGGAGCGGATTTGTCTGTGTGTGTTAAATGCCCTTTGAGAAATAAGCCTTTCAGAGGAGTCTGCTGGAAGGTTATGCATAGCTGCAAAATGATGCTTTGTATAGGGAAGAAATGATAAGGCAAGATGTTTGGGTAGCTTAGGGTGAGAACAGACTTCATTTAAGAATCTTTAAACTCTATGAACAAGCAAAGTGAGTTTTAGGTAGTTCAAGGTGCCTGCATTATTCTTAAGCTCTGGAGTCCCCAGCACAGGACAGGAAGGACATTGACCTGTTGGAGCAAACCCACCAAGATGATTACAGGGATGGAGCATCTTCCCTATGAGAAAATTCAAGAGAACTGAGATTGTTCAGCCTGGAAAAGGGAAGGCTTCAGGATGACCTAACTGTAGCATTCCAGTACCTGAAGGGACCCTACAAGAAAGATGGGGAGAGAATATTTGCAAGAGCATGTAGTGGCAGTATAAGGGGGAATGGCTCCAAACTGAAAGACAGTAGGTTTAGATAACCAAGTCTTTAATGTGAGGGTGACAAGTCACTAGAAAAAGTTGTCTAGAGAAGTTGTGGCTGCCCCATTACTTAAAGTGGGACTTCAAGCAACCTGGTCTACTCAAAAGTGATCAGCAGGCGGTTGAAATTAAGTCATCCTTATGCTCCCTTCCAAACCAAGCCATTCTATGATTCTATGATTCTATGATTCTATGATTCTATGATTCTATGATTCTATGATTCTGTGATTCTGTGATTCTGTGATTCTTAGATCTAGCTTTGAAGATGTATGAGGGTAATGGTAGAAAGGCTTCTAGTGCTTGGTATGTGGTTTTTTTTGTTGGTTTTTTTTGTGCCATTAGTACTCTTTTGGGGTCAACAAGAGCCTTGATTCCATCCATTCCAGTGACTGCATGAAGCACTGCTAAGCCTCACTCTCTTCATTCTCATGACCAGTGACAGGAAACAGCATGAAGCTGAGTCACTGGAGATTTAGGTTAGATATCAGGAAAAGGTTTTCACACAGAGCGTGGTTGAGCACTGAAACAGGGTCCTAAGAGAAGTGGTCACAGTACCAAACCTGTCTGAACTAAAGAAGTCTTTGGACAACTCTCTCAGGCACAAGGTGTGCACAGGATGTCTTGTGCAGAGCCAGGAGTTGGACTTGATGATCCTGATTTGTCCCTTCTAACTCAGCATAATTTATGATTCTATTATTTCCATGTCCTGCAAAATACTTCAAAAAACTGACACTTCAGAGCAACAGCATAACACCCTGATCCTTAAAGCAGCACTTATTGAGTGTCACACAGTCTAATAGCAAGTTTGTGTCTTTTATGGTCCTCTCTTCTCTCATCCTTCCTAAAGAATTTTCACTAGACACATTCCAGTTCTGCTGTCAGAAAAGTCATCATCCAAAATTAATGGAGAAACTCATGCAAAGGCTGTCCAGTGAATTAAGTATCAAATATTGATGTATTTTTTTTATCAGAAGAGAAAGCAGCTTGATTTAAAAAAAAACAATAGCACATATTCCTCCAGAAACTAGTTTGTTTGTCATGTCACACAGCAGTACAGTCACCTCTCATCTTCTGATAAAGTCACAGATTCATCTCCTTTATCATCAGCTGTCTAAAGGTTAGGCATCTGGCCTCGGCTCATCACCTGGGCTCCCCCAGCAGTCTCTGATGAAAGACAGACTTCCACTTCATCCCTTATACACATCTGTCCTTTGAGAAGATGAATTGTCCTTTGTAGGTGACTGTCTCTTCATAAACTACAGAGAACTGACGTGGCTTAAACTCAAGGCCTAGCCCCTAGATAGCTGAAATGAGGTGAGATGTATCTCACCTCCACATGGGGGACATGATTTCCTATTTCTCTTTCTGTTCTTCCAACCTTCTGTAAGTCATGCCAAGAATTTTTATTCTTCCCTGAGTGCCTATTGAAAACACAGAGACAGACATTTGTCTTGAAGGAATGCTGTTCACTTCAGTTGGACAATCCTGATCCAAGCACAACAACCCAAGCTCAGGAAACTCTGCCCCTCCTTAGGTGTGGCACCTTCAGGTTTGGTGGCTTTCAGTCTCTGCAAATCTGTTCCTTTTTGACAGTGACAGAAAACCTTCTTAACCCCGTGCATTATGAAAAGGAACAACAACAAAGGCCCCAATAAACCCCCAAAAGAAAAGAACATAGTTCTGATAGTGAACTCTGAGATAATCCCATGAAAAGAGACCTGCTGTATTCTGTCAAATCTCCTACCTTTCTGTTCTCTTGGAGATAGGGAGTATGGATATCCATGGATCCCATTGTCCAGGAATCTGTCATTCAGATATGCATGGCACTACCCCCTTAGGGAAAGTCTCAAGCAATTCTGAACTAAGGGGGGGTTTGAGGTGTTTTGTGGTTTTTTTTAAGTAAATACTGCCTCAGGGGTCTGGAGAGCAAAAGAAAGAATTTGAAAACTTCCACATTTTCTTCCATTAACACCTGGACTTTTCTGCATGCCTGGTAAGTAAGGTAAAGTTTAAAATCTGTTATCTCTTTCAAGATCATGGATGGCAAGCTCAGTAGATATAAATGAATGCCATTTTTCTGTGAACCAATATACTATTTCTTCAATTTGCTGTTTTATGACTTTGAAGGCCTTCCACATTTTAGATTGCAGTGATAAATGTAAATATATTTTTAAGGTTGTAGTCTGATGATCTGTATAAATTGGCTGGTGGGTTCTTGGTCAGTTTTGTTGTTTGTTTCTTTTTTCTATTTCTGACAGAGTGATAAGCATTGTTTCTGGTTGGCTTTTGTGTTTGATTTTCGGCAACACTGAAAGGTGCTTCATGCTTTTAATGATCCAGCCACATATTTATTTTAGATACTTAACTTCTGGCATCTGACTTTGAATGCCTTGTTCAAGGATCAAAGTCACTGAATTTGACAGGTCTAGCTCAGTTTTTTTACTGAAGGTTTTATGCTGTTACACAATTTATGTGCACTACATGTCAAAGCTATGTTGGTGAAACAGGTAAAAACATGTTCTTACAGAGAAAATTGAACAGAATAAAACTTTGGCTGCTGAGGAGGCACAAAGAGATCTGGGACTCTCAGTTCTAGTTTCAAGCCAAATCTGGTGGCTAATGCTGCTTCTCCTTCAACGTGTTTCCCAGAGGGAATAGGTGTTTCTTTCCTCCTTCAGATCTCACTCCCTGCTCCCAGCATATGCATCACCAAGTGCATGAGGTCAGGAACACGATGTCATGCAGTTATGGGGTTAGCCAGAGTCTCACCCTGTACTTGTGTAGGTCCTGGAGCAGAGTCATCACTGCAAAAGCACTATGGAAGAGATGTACAGGCCTTGCCTGATGAGAATGTCCCACAAGGCCACTTCAGACGCAAGAAGCGGAAGATGATGATAGATGGGAATGGCTCCAGGAGAAACAGAAAACAGGAGATAAACATGGAATTAGCTGCTGGCCACAGTTGCCTCTGAGGAAAGTTAGTTCCAGGAAGATCAAAGCATTGGGGAAAGCAGGGGAAGGGAAAGGGAAAGGTGAGTGAGCAAAGTAACACACAAGAAAGAGAGGGATCTTTGTGGGGACACTCCAGAAGGGAGAGGGGGAAGAGGGAAAGACAGACTCTTGCCTGACAGCAAGCAGTATTTCAGTCAAAACTCTCCCCTTGTTAGATACCAGAATTTTCAACTAAAAAAAAAAACCAAACAAACAACCAAACACCCATTTTCATTGTTTCCATTGTTCACATCATTCCTGATTTAAATATCAGCCTTTTCCTTCAGCAGGATAAATGTAAGCCACTAAGCAAACTGTGGCTAAGGAACCCCACTAAACTGAAATGGAGAAAGCTTTGATCACAGTCTTGGTATTTTTTTCTGAGCATTCAGCTTCTCTTCCCATATAGTTCAAATGTAGAGATATTATTCTGTGTTTGAGGTAATAAAGAGCTTGCTGGAAGGCAGACATCAGCTCAAACAAATCTCTGCCTTAGCATGGTTAGCACACTTTTGCTCTGGGTCTGCCTCTGTCAGCTCAAAGGATAGGTAGAGCCAGATCACAACAAACTACACCCATCTCTGTATACACACTACTACATGTTTTACATAAACTTCTTAACTGTACTACTGCATCTGCCCTACAATAAAATTTATTACCTAGTAACTCTGTGTCCTTATTGATGGACGTTACACAGCGGGGTCTCCAGGGTGAGCTTTGATAGAAGTTCTCCCTTTAATGGGCAAGTTCATTGTGTCTCACCCTTTCTGGTGAATCTAAATAAAGTCTTCCACTCAGTGGAAAACAAATACAGTCTCCCTTTTTAGTCAGCTGCCTCAACACATGAAGGGACAAAATATCTTTGAGAACTTTGGATCTGTCAAAATGCACTGAGTTTGACAAATGGATTCAAAAGGTGTTGTGGGGAAGGGGATGAGACAAAATGTGTAGATATACATAAGTGATCCCATAAACTCTCTTTTCTTAAGAGACTAAGCTAAACCATCAATTTGTTACTCTCTGAAGCTTTCTTCTCCCTAGTCCAGGGATCTTCTTCGCAGTCAAGAGTGTAACCTTCTGACCTAGAGCCACCTCCCTGAGTAACAGCTGGCCTGTACAGCTAATCCTTCAATTCTATGAGCTGACCAAAATAAAGCTATAATTATACTGTTTGTATTTCTCCGTTCTACAATTTTAGGCCACCCTTAAACGACATTTGCCAGATGTTTGAGTAAGATGCAATGGACAAAATCATTATGGACAAAATCAGTTTCCAAAAGGTGAAAAATAAAGGAGAAAATAATTCACCTTTCTAAAGGCAACATTTTCACCTAGGAAATGGTATATTATTTAACATGTCCCTTTATTTCCAAGGGTTTATAGCTTTTGTCTTCCATCAGATTTATTTTTACAGCCGATGTTGTGGTTACAATGTTGTGCTAGAAGCTGTGCAAACACAAACAAGAAAACAGATCTTACTCTTTTAGCAGGGAAACAGTGGATAATTTCCCTGCACATCCCAGAGAGAGACAGGGTCATAATCCAAGTATTTATTTCCATTTGACCAGCTAGGTAATAATGTAGCTCAACATTATGTTCAAAACAGTAGAGAAAGTAGAAGTCATAAGACTTGATAACATTTTTAAAAAATGATTACTTAGCTTTTGTGGTTGGACAAAGCTGGTAAAATCTGCACAGAAAATCTCCTTCCAAGAGTTTAGGGATGCATGCTGGGCTTCCTTTCAAGAAAACCTATTCACCTGCAGCCCGTGGTATGGCATTGTATCCATGAGCTTGGGCATGAGGACAGCACAGATACTTTACCATCCTACCTAAGCAGCTCTGATGCTCAGCAGGGCTGAGCTCCTGCTCAGCTAACACAGATATGCTATACCCATCTCTGGACCCAGCTCTGGGGACTTCAGCATCGTTCTCTTTCAAGAAAGAACAAATCCCATCCATCCATCCAAAGAGAAATGGCCTCAGAAGGGGGAAACAGATATTACTTCTGCAGAGGATTAGTGCTGGGATCCTTGCAGACAGGGCTACATTGTTTGGTGTGAACCCAAAAGGTTTTGCACAATGTGAGCTGTTGGAGACCACCAGCTCCTGACAAACAGGATGTGAGGCACTAAGTTCTCTTTTATATTTTAGCGTGTAATTAATATAAATGTAATTCCTTGAAACAAACTGGCATTTTAGGGGCCTTGATACATTGTTCCTTACACATTTAAAGCTTCACACATTTAGCTTAGAGGATAAATAAGCTTCACTTATTTACTGCTCAGAAGCAGTAAATAAGTTGTTAAATTGCCCATGGCACACTTTGGCTGTAAATGTTATGTACCGATACTTTACAGATTAAAAATGTCACTGAAATTTCAGCTGCGAGGAGAAGCAGTTTCCTCCCAGCAGTATAAATGACATTTTTACCCTGAAGAAGAAAGGAGTTGTTGTTCTACTGTTATAAAGTAGCCATGGGAGGAGGGGGGAGAAAGCATGTTGGGGAAAAATAAAGTTAAATGACATAGGACTGGCCAAGGGGGATGCTAACATCCATTTTATCGTGATTTTCTATGAAAGGCTTCTGTCTTTTTTCATTCCTCCCTTTCTGTGAGGAGTAATGTCTCCATTTCATTGCCTTTATAAAAAATCTGTTCCCTCAGGGACTGCTCTGGTAACACACTGGCAGGTTATCTACAAGATAACCAGAAGTACAGAAATGAAGAAGTATGTCTAACGATTATAATTTATAACTTAGAACTGTGATCATAATAACAGTAATGTGTTTGTGGCCATTTCCTTTTTGTGTTTCTCTCTCAGTGCCAAAAAGCAGAAATTTAAAATGTCCTTGCTTAAGATAATTGTGTTTCTATTTTTGCCCCCTTAATGTCAGCAGTGATTTCTCTTTGGCTTCTATGAGAACATAAGCATAAAATTGTACATTTTTTAAAATGTCTCTAAATGTTTCTTTTCACATTTTTAACTTACGGAAAAGAATGGAAGCTACAAATAGGAAAACTCCGAATTCAAATAGTTATTTCTTTTCCTGTCACTCTAGTCATGTATTTCCAATGTTTTGCCTAGCTTAAAACAAACACCTTTCTAGTTTCAAGACAGTTTCCAGCAGAAGCCCAAAATAAGCAATGTAGAAGGCAGAACACAGGAGCAATTGTAGAATGAGCAGATGGGAAGAGAAAACGCCTAAAAGACAGAGGTGAAGGAAATGCCTAAGATAGTCTCTTATTTCAGTTTTCAGAGGATTTTCCAAGCTTCCCCACAGTGTTAGTCAGCACCCCATCATTTCCCTTCTACATATGGTAACAGTGAGTGAGCTAACTCTGAAAAACACATTTTCTCCACTAGTTAGAAAAGGGCAACTCCACTGGCCCTTCATGGCAACACTAAATGTCAAACACACCTTCCCTCCCACGTGGTCTGCCAGCCTTACTGGAAGGGAGCCAAGTGGGAAGGTTTGTTCTAGCAAATATGTGTCAAGGACAAACAACTCAGTCTTTTTGGGAGTGTCCTCAACGTTTTTCATCCCCAGGGAAATAACATCTTCCGAAAAAAAAAAAAAAAAAAAAAAAAAAAAAAAAAAGCTATTTCTTTCACAGGGAGACTTGACTATTATTTGAACCTCTAGTGAGCCAGTAAGAAGGATATCAGAGTTTGTTAGGGTATGTTAGGTTTGAGCTGATCACATTTGAAAAACCTTGATCAGCCTTGACATTGCTGTCAGCTATGGCATATTACTATTAATTATCAAATTTCATTTATTCTAAGGCAGCAGCCACTAAGATAAACTCAAGTTCACTGCAACTACTACAATTGTGTTGATTTTCCCCTCAGTGGTGGAGTTTCTTTAAGAGAGTAATTTCCAATTTCTTAGAGGACTTAAACAAAAAGACATGACTGGGGATTAGAGCACTGTGCTGCACTCTTGTCTATGTGACAGACTTGCTGCCAGAAATCCAGGGAAGTACTTTGGGCTTCATTTTCTCACCTGTAAACTGATGATATTTGGCTCCCTTCCACAGATGGTGCAGACTGGAGTCTCCCATACATGGAGAGCTCAGAGGGAGGGATCTGCCTTTGTCTGGGATCTTCCCTGATCCACCGGACTGCAACCCGCTCTGGTCTTGAAAAGGCTTGGACAATCTCAAGTGTCTCTTGTATCAGGTAGCACAATCCTTTTTAGTGGTTTCTTTTGCTGGCTGGATGCTACTGTTGTCTCATTTTCCTAATTTCAAAAGATTTTATCTGCTCTTTGTAATCCCTTGCAGAGAGAGCTAGCCTATACGGCCAGCTTGTGACAATGTACATCACAGGGGTCAAATTTGAAACTTTTTCAATTCATTTTCAGTATGTATAGTGTATAAAAAGTAATTTCTATTTGAAAATTTCACGACAGAACCTGTATCATACTTTGTAAACATATAGAAGACCTCCATAAACTTTAGAGCTATACAGTGCTGTAACCTACATGCAACCTTCACACACAGCTTCTGAAGATAGATATAAAACACATGTGCTTTTAAATGTTATATTATATGCACTGAGAAGCAGGCTATATATGTTTGACCAATTAGTGACGTTTTAGTCAGCTGTGCTTAGTTAACGTGTCATTAAATGGCCAACAACAACCACATAAGTGCAGATTGTGAGGATTTGATTATACTTCTCTTTAGTCAAAGTTTTGTCAGACCTTTGATGTACCCCTAACTTTCTGATGGTTTCCATATTTACACCAGCAGGAACAGCAACTCTCAAACTGCTGCTCAGTTCCCTAAGGAACTGCTGCTTTGGACACCTGCAGTGCTCCCCAGTAGGTTTATCCTTTCTCCAGCTACTGAGTCTTAAGTGGATTGAATTTAATATGACCATGTACTAAGAAAAGTACTATAACCTAATCAATGGCAAAAGAGATTTTTCCCTAATTTAAGGAAACAATATAGAAAGAATATGGAAAAGTCCAATTTATTTTTCCCCGGGCAGCTAAAGCATTGGTTATCTTCTAGAGCAAACAAAACCAGCTCCTTGAGGAAGAATAGAATTTAAAAAGCCAGTGTTTAGTATAATTCAATATTTTGGTTTTTTCAAGACCATCAATCAAAATATATCCCTTTCATGTATTTCTGTCTTTCGTCAGCTGAAAATTTTAGACTTTTATGGGATGATGATTTTTTTCTTTAACATCAATGCTCATAAAAAAAATCCAGCAAGACCTAATCCTCCAGAAAATCAGAGACGTAACCTGCAAGTATCAATACTTCGTTCATTATCTGAAATCCAGCCCAAGACGGGTGGATCTGTAGGATAAAACTTCAAACTAGTTGTAATCTGCCAGGAAGCCCCTTGGCATTAGTGCATTCCCGATTGTATCTTCTGGTTTAGGAAAACAGTTGTGGCTTAGTGAAAAGAAACAGTTTGTGTGCCTTGGGACTGCTTCTCTAAGCAAACTGATAGCACAATATTTAGGGGCAATAGGCAACTTGCTTCAAATGCACGCTTCTGATGTGAATTAAAACACTAGCAAAGATGTACTTGGAGGGGTCGTGAGGCCAGTACAGTTTCTGTGACAAAAGATCCTTCTACTAAGCTGCTGATGGAAAAAGAACAGCACTGCTTGTGGCGTAGTGTTTTAAACTAAAACATCAGCACTTTTGATTTGCTTTTATCTTCTGCTCTGTAAATTGCAATTACTGAGGAGCTGTTGTCATGGGCAGCCCATCTGCCTGAGTGCCCACTGCTCCAGGGCAGGGTGGCTGGGTTTGGACGACCCAGAGGCAAAAATACTCCAGCTGCTTGCTCCCATTTACACGGTGAACTAGAATGTTTCCAGTCTGGGTGATGAGAGGTGGGATGTACCCCAAAGGTTTTTGGGACCTGAGGGAAGGAGGAGACCACTGGCTTCAATTCCCTGTGACTCCATATGCCTCTTATGTTGGGCAGAGCCAGCAGAGCGGAAACCATCTCTCTCCTCCTGCCTTTTTGCCCAAGTAGAGGATTTCTGTAATGTAACGGCTATCAGGTCCGTACAACCTCTGTGTACATATCTCTGTATGAGGTCCCACCACAGTGGTGATTCCATATGTGTACTTTCATTTCAACTCCTAGATTTGCACAGCTGAATTCTATGTGTTTAAAAAGTGAGGGGTTTACTGGAAACGCGGTCATAATTTTAAGCATAACAGGATGAATGATGCTTCTATAGCCCCGAGGTAATTTTCATAAGGTAAATAAATTCCGGTTATTGATGTTACAGAAGGTGTCTCACACAAGGGATGAAATTGCTTTGGAGATATTCTGGCTTCTTCTGTTCAAAAGTGAACAAAAGTGTATATTTATTCTCTTTGTGTGTCTCTTTCCACATTACTCATATTCTTGATGGGGGATGACAGTAATAAGATGTGTGGTTAATGTTGCAGCTATATGACAGCTGACTTACAAACATCTCCCAGCCAGTGACTCACACATCGTCCCAGCAGGTGCACTGTGAAACACGTATTTTCCCCGCTGTTTTAGAGACTGTTGTATTAAAAGACTGAAATGAGCTGTAACACCAGAACTAAGCTACTCATACTGCCCTGGATTTCAGCTGCAGTTCTGCACTGGGATGCTAGAGATGCAATCATGTGGGTTCTGGAATAAAATCTTTTTTTTAATGCTATAGTACACTTTGGATTAGTTTTCAGAGGAAATACAAATTAAATATTTTTCTATGTGTTTCTGTAGAGAAAAAGGTTGAAAAGTCTTGCAGTTTAGTGACATTAAGGATTTAGTTTCCAAGTAATAGGTTCCTAAATGATCTGAATACAAAAATAAATATAAAAATAAATGCTGCCTGAAGATGTTTATTAATCAAGTTTAATATTAGCTATAGTGAGGCTCTGATATCATCTCACAGCTTTCTTATAAGTTGTTTGCAAGTATGCAACTTGGCTCATTAAACTACTAGATGACATGTCTACTCTTGCTTTGGGAAAATAGAGTCCTTGAAAAACAATGTACTTTAAATGATGGCCATGTTGAACTGTGTGTGTGAATGAGAGCAGCTCAAATTTTTCTAGTTTCTTAACTCTGTGTCTTTGTCTGCATTATGAATTTGGCATAAACATGAGCTGGGCCTTTTACTATATCTTGTCTCAAGCTCATATTTTTAAAGACTTCTGCCTGGACTACTTTGGTTAAGTTTTGGAAAGGTTTGGTGGTCCCAGAATCAGAGGTACCACGGTCCATGTTAGCATGGGCAGTGCAGCAGTCATAGCTGTTTAGAAAGCTGTTTCTGACTGCTGACAGATGCTGGCTGCTGTTTTCCTTCTCACTGAGTAGCTACTTGGCAGGTATGTTCCTCCTCCTTTAAGTTTTGGGAGACTAAAGGACCAGGCAGCAGAGGGGACATGGAAATGGCCCACATATGCTCCAGCACAGGACAGTCCTGGAGAGTTCCCAGAATTGCTGATGAGAAATAAAACATCTGGGAGAGATTCCCATCAATTCTTTGGTGCTGCTACTTTTGAAAACGATAGATAAATTAATCATTTCCAAATAGACCACTAAGGAAGAAGGTGACTGAGCACAAATCGGGAGTGACTGTGCAGTAGACATGTAAAACCTGCAGCAAGCCCAACATGATTCAGAGAAATAAGACCTGTTACATACACAAATTGATTATACTGCACATAGATAAACTATGTCTCATGCAGAGGAAGTATCACAGCATATAGCCCTTTCCTTCCACCAGAATACGTCATGTGGCCTGTCCAGAGAGGTTGAGCCATTAATTTGAGGGTTTTTTGTACCTAATTACTCAAGTATATAAAAATACATCATGCGATAGGGAATCAGAGATAACACTCCTCATCCAGATATCCTAACCAAGCTAACAATAGACGTTCCTTTCTTAATACACAAAATTTTAATTTCTTTCTGAACAGTGTGCCACACTCCCCAGGTAAGATGTAGAGTGTCATTGACAAGTCATCTGTTTTGCAGTAGCAAAGTAACAGGTATTGTGAATCCCTGGAGACTGAGCAAAAAACTGAGCACAGAGGTCTTATTAAAGCTAAGAATTCAACCACGTATTTTACAAGAAAAGCAGGCACCCCTGAACACACATGTGAAAATAAAGCTGCAGACATCTACAGAACTTTCAGGTGAAAGGAAAGCTGTGGTTCCAAGCATGTACAGGGGTGACTAACTTCATTTTGTTTGCTTCGGTCATCTTGCCCATAGTACTGCTTATGTAGCTGTTAACTCACAAATTTTTCTGGAAAATGTTTATTTATAGACACAGGGATCACCTTTACCGTGTTATTACATAGCCTGTGCATCACACCTTGTAATATATTCTGCCTGCCTGTCCATATCAGGATTACCCTTAATTCTACATCATGTCAGCAGAGTATTTAGCTAACTCTGAAGACCTTTGCACCTCCAGAGCAGATGTAGCTGGTGATTTTTATCTACACTTCAGGTATAACAGTGGCCTGGAGCCAGTGTACACACAAAATACATAAAAATTAATGTGTACTTGATCCTGGTGTTGGCAGCAAAGAGGCAGCTCCTCTGGGCTCTTATTTGGAAATAATCAGCTAGGCATCAATGTATGCTCCAATGTAAGCTTCCCAGAGTTACTGCAAGAATTTTGTTAACCACAAGCAGCTCTGGTTCACTACTCACAGTTCCACCTGGTCTTGAAACATACAGGCAGAACCATTCATTGGATTTAAGCATGACCTTGCTGGGTGGTCAACTCCTAAAGGCAAGGACTGTGTATTGATTGTGGTCCCCACACCTACAACAGACTCTCTGCCTGTGAGCATGAATGTGCACCCCCTAGACTTCATTTGAGTTTTTCATGGTACTATTTCACTCTACTGATTTGCTTGTCTCGTTCTGTTGACACCTTTTAGAATGAAGTAGATACTTGGGATTGGATTCAGCTGCCTAAATCTGGTTGTCTTTTACAACATAAAGTGCTAGATGATTTTCAAGACAGGAGCAGAAAAGACATGGGCCCCTAAGGGACACTTGTAACCTCCTGAAGGGACAGGAGATGACCAGGCAGAATTCCTGGATCACCACAGATGATGTTAGCTTCCTGTGAGTGTCCAGATGAACCAAGCCAAGGTCCCATTTGCTTAGTGCTGCCAATAGAGCTCATCAGGTGATCAAAATGTATGCACTTTATGGAGACCTGCATAATTCCTTGGCCAATGTGTACTAGGTCACTAGTGGTGAGAGGGAAGTGTTCAAAATCTACACCCAGACACCAAAACTGTGTATCTTGATCGGTGAGCAGGACCTGTTTCGTGAAGTTTCTTCTTTTCATAACCCACACCTACGCTAGATGAACAACACACATCCTACAGGAATGAAGTTTATTATGCAATATAACTTTGATTATGCACTGTCTTCATGATTTCCGAGTATAAAGCCTCACTTCTACAGGCAGGGCTAAAATATTATATGAGATCTTGAATTTATATTGTGGATGTGGATATCTCTCAACTTCAGTGTTTAGAGTATATTTTTCTTCTAGGTCAAGTAAAATCCTGCCATTTTTTCCTGCTTTTGAGACATACTCAGGTGTCCTCTGGCAGATTTAGCAAATACACTGAAGCTGTCTACCAAATACCTCAAGCTGCCTGACTGCCCAAGACCTAGGACTCATCATTTCTATAACTGAGATGTGGTAAAAGATCAGGTAGGAGAAAAATGGACTGGGTGGCTCTGAGGGTTGTAATAAGCAGTGTAAGAGATGTTTGTGTGGCATTTACTGATGTGGGAAGGATAGCCAGCTTGATGAGAGAGTTTGTAAAAAACAGAGGGAGGCAGTGGTATCTTAAACTACTGTTGCAGAATCCAAAATACGGGACTGATTATAGAGTCTGCACTTCTGACCAAATCAAGGCATGAACCAGATTTTTCACTGTAAGTTTGTGCTACAGTTGACGCAAAGACACACTGGCCTCTCACCAGGAATCCCAGTACCTCCTACCAATGTAATGAGCAGTCTTTTGGAGTGATTGAAAGACTGGACCATCTAGACTGGTGTTCCATGGGAGCTTCCCTCTGCTACCCCCATGACTTCAATACCTGCCACCTCCTCAGCTTATTCTGGCACTGCTTGTCCATGCTTCACCCACTCATTTTCTCAGTCATCTGTTTGAGTGGATGGATTGTGAATGAGACGTAGGAACACGCTCAAGTTAAAAGCAGGACAGTTATTTATTCTTACTAATTTCTTTATTTTTCAGAGGGAACAGGTAAAGGGATGGCAATGGACTGAGAGCAAATCATGGACTGGGAAGGAGGAAAGAGGAAAGAAGCAGTATTTATTCAACATGCATGCAACCATCCCTGTCATGCTCACAAGCTGTTCTCCCTGAAACCAAAAGCTGCACCAGCCAGTGTCTCTGCTTCCTTCGTGGCTCATTTCACAGTTTAAACTCTGGGTTTTCATATCTCTGCACTTGCCAGCGAGAGGAAGGTTATAAATAGGCTGGAAAAGCCGTGCACACTACAAGGTTTACAATTTGTAATAGCTCTGGTATGTTTATGTTTAGAAATTAATTTTACAAAACCAACTAGAGCACGCTTTGTGTGTTTGTGCTTACTACTCCCCTGACATGCACTTTTCCCCACAGTAAGTGCCTGAAGTAAACTAATGCATCTAAAATCCTACTAGTAACTTCTGCCCTCCTTGTTTATGTCACATAGAGGGTTTGTGCCGGCTTCACTCAGATCCTCTTCCTTCAGCTTTTTGCTGAGACTCAGCACGAAGGGGATGTGGAAAGCCCATGCCATGAGCTGCTGCTGGATGTGACTCCTGACTCAGCATTATGGCTGGGTGGACACAAGGCTTTGTGGTCACCAACCCTGTCCTGGTGACTCAGAGATAAAAATTCATTCTCTGCCTGAACTCTGGTGTTTGCAGCCTGCCAAGCTCCAGCCTGGAGCATGCAGTAAATCTCAGAGAGCAGACCATAAACAAAAAAATGCAGCCCAATATCAGTCCGAGCAGGGCTCCTGATATACTGCTATGCTTCAGAGTATGGGAGTATGTGGTGAGTAATAAAAACAGCTTACACTGATTGTATTATCCATCTCTCATCTATAAATATTTTTTCCTGTAGTAGCCACCACCACAGCCTTTAAGTACTTATAGAGGTTTAAATAAGATATTTGGAAAAATTTCTTCACTGAATGGGTTGTCAAGCACTGGAACAGGCTGCCCAAGGAAATGGTTGAGTCATCATCCCCTGAGTTATTTAAAAGACGTGTAGATGTGGCACTTAGAGACATGGTTTAGAGGTGGACTTGGTAGTTCGAGGTTAACAGTTGGACCCGATGACCATAGAGGTCTTTTCCAGCCTAAATAATTCTATGATTCCACTGCACAGCAAACTGGGTAATGCTGCCACTGGGCTTTGGCAATGATTCCAGTCTCCCATCTGCAGATGGAAAAATATCTCTAAATGCAGAAGCAAACTTACTGTCCTTTCATTAGAGAAAGTCCTATTTTGTTTTATTTTCACCATAATTTGATTATTTTTTATTGCTACTAGTATGAGAATAGCATTTGTCAGCTGTGATCTCATTATATTAGGAAATATCTGTATTTTAGAAATAAGAGCCAAGCACTCTGACTAAAAGTTCAGAAGCACTGATTATCTAAATATAATAACAGACAACTGGTAACTGAAAGAAAAAAGCTATTGCATCAATAAAATAGCAACAAGAAAAAAAAGTAAAGCAGCAGTTGCAGTACTATAAGAACCTAAATTCTGGGTAACTGTAGAAAAAGTTAATCTAACTGACAGATTATCCACAATACTAGTGAGTTAGATTGCTCTGGGGGGAATTGCCTGACTGTGTCACCACAATTTGTTTGAAAGAAGAGCAGCTCTCCTCTCCCTTCCTAGAAATTATTTATTCACTCAGTATGTGGGTTTGGGGAACTAATACAGTTTGTAAATTGGACTTTGTTCGTTCAAGAAAGAGTAATAAATTTGGAGATGCTGAAAGCAAATTCTTTGTTTAGTGCTAGACATGAAGGGGCATTTCAGAAACTTGAGTAAGGGGAAGAGCTTTTATCCCCTCATAGTTGAACACAATTGTGCAGTAATCAGGACACTCACCTAAAATGCAGGATGTTTTATCTCAGATGAGAACAAAACCCAGATGTCTGGCTCCTCCATAGATACTTAATCATCAGTTTATAGGCATCTTTAGACTCTAGTCCAGTGAGAAGGAAATTCAGCTGCATCCAGAGGGACCTCAGCAAAATCTCTGGTCCATCCTGCTTTGCAGTCCATGGATGCTGCCTTTTGTTTAAAAAAGTGAAAAGAACCTACAGCATAAGGACAGCTTTTCTGTGCCTTGGTCGATCATAGCTGTAGTTGGTGGGTTGCCTTGAGGTCCCAGCAGGCCTTCAGAATTTTAATTAGTTGCAGGTGATGACAATAGGCAGATATGTCTTAGCTATGGTCTGGCTCCATCAATTTTTCTCTTGCTTCTCCAAGGCTTTGGAATCATGTTCTTCCTTTCAGCTACTTGCTCTTCCCTGAACTCCACCCTGACCTGGACATCCCTGGTCATCGTCATGCACACAATGCTTCACTAAATCTGTTCCTATGGAGACTCTTCAGAAGAGAGTCAGAGTCAACATTTTTGGAGTTCTCAGAGGTATAGAAAGACACACTGAGAACCTAACAAAGTCTTCCACAAAATGTTAACAGAGAGCCCTCACCTCATCTAGCATTCACCATTCACAACACTGAAAACTCATAATAAGGCTTCATAATAAGGCTGCTTTGTTTTTGTCCTTTCTCGTTTGCTCTCCACTATAAACACAGTGAGGTCACTGCCTGCTTTTGTGAATCACGTTGGGTCCCCTTCCTTCCGTTCCTATCTGGGACTCCTTAGGGCTGTAAGTGCACATCTGGACCCTCAGCCTGCCAGTGCCAACACTTGCCTCTCATTTAGCCACCAAGAGTGGGCACACATCTCTCAGTGGTTGTGGTCAGCCCTCACAGTGCCTTGGGCTCACTCTGTGGTGCTGCTGTTCTGCTGAACCAGGGGCCTCTGATTGCTGTATGGGCCTGGACAGACCCGAGATGGAAAGTTAAACGAACCTTAGTAAAGGCAAATTATTGGTGGGTCACTCAGTTATGCTGCAGTCAGAAATCTGAGGGTTCCCACGAGCCTCACTAGCTCACATACAGTGCTGGTGCTTTAAAATGTCACAGCTGACAACCAGAAAGCAAGGTTTTTAGGCATGCTGGACTCATTCCCTATATTTTCATTTGAGAGTGCCAATCTCTGTGGTATCTAAGTACTAGCTGTCCTTTTGAACAGCCTGTGTCACGTAAAAAGGGATCCATCACGCTTATAGTCATCTTTCTAAAAGCTGCCTGGCCTCCCAAGTTCACCAGGCTCCCCCTGCAGATGAGGTGAAGAAAGAAACATATCCAGAGGGTTAATTTTCACATTTGTGGGTTGTTTGGTTTTTTTTGCCCCTGTCTTGCAGTAGAAGTCAGGTAAGGTACAAGGCTCATGAGAACTGTTCCTGCTTTGGCTGGAGGCATTTCAGACTGCTGAATGAAGGTGGGAGAAAGAATCAGAGTGCAAGGTACATGTACCACAAACAGTTAAAGAGCCCTTTTCCTTTGATATTTTGCTGGTTTGAGATCTGGTATAGCAAGGTGCTGTGGAGGGAGAGATTTCTGACAGTATGTATTTAACAAATCAGAAGCAGTAGTTGTGAGATCTAACAGCCAGAAGCAAATCCTAGGCAAATTCAGACTCGAATTCTCACAGGCATGCCTTTTTAGCAATATAAGTAATTCACCATTGCAATAGTTTGATGAAAGATGAGGCAAGTTATCTAACATGTGAAATCTTCAACATATGAACAATGTCCAGGAGATATGTACGCTGTAGCTAATACAGGAATTACAATGCAGGTGTGCCTGGGGGAGGTTTGCTGCCAAATACAGAGAATTACATATGAAAAAACAATGTTGCTTTCTAAACCCATCTGATGAAATTCCTGAAGTGTACAGTGCCCAAAGATGGCAGCCATAGTGGGAGAATGCAGCAAATTCAAAGAATTAGGAATTTAAACCTCCTGGAGCAGAGATGTGCTTGGTATGGCTTTTCTATCAAATTGTGAATTTACGGCATTGTGCATTTTGTTGTCTATATTTTCCTTCACAATTTTGCCCTTATTCTAACTGCAAGGAAATCCGTTGTTGTACCAGTGTCAGGAAAGCTCACTAGGTTATGGGCAGAATGGAGCCAGTGAATTTTCTGCCCTTTTCTTCCTTTGCTAACTCCCAACAAGTCTGATCACGTTGTCAGGCTGTAGCGATACCTGCAATGCAAACTAGTGCTACACTTGATGGCCTTGAACCGAACACAGTTGAATGATGTTTAGCAGTGACTGAATGACATATAAGTTCACTATTCTGAATGCAATCCAGCTGAAAATGCAAAGATTTACATGCACACAAAGTACAAGCTCCTCTCCAAACAGAAAAGTGTGCCCAACTTTCTATGTAGCTGTAATTTTATCTACACCCATTCTCAGCAGTCCAGAGGGAAAATTCCATAGGGAACTGATGCTGTTATCCCCTTATCCTGATGTCTTTGTCAACTGTCTGTAGTTGCCTATGCATAAACATCCCCCAGTTGGTGTGTTCCGGTCACCAGAGTCCCTGGAGTGCCTCTTCTCCCCAGTGTTTCCCATGGCATATTGCCACAGACCCAGAGACACAGTACTTCCAGCAACCCAAGGTCCCAGATCAATTCCCTGGCAAAGGAATCCATGCCTGGAGCTCTGTCAGTCACTGGATGCAGCAGATGGCAAGAAGTCAAGACATTGCATTTGGTGGAAGATGTTCAAGAAATGTTGTGACCAGAAGATTTCAGATTTAGCTTTCTGAAGGAGCAGAGCTGTACCACAACATTTACAAACAGCTCCAGTTACAACTGCATAACACCAGCCAGTATTCAGAAACTGTGCCAGGAAGCTCTCCACTTTGCTACACTCCTTTATTAATAGCATTTTGCCAAGCTGCCCTCTGGGACAAAATTATTGTCGAGTGGTTAAATGTCTGCTGGTGGAGGAACGCTTTATTTTACCGTTTCACTACAGTCTGACTTGAATTCCAGCACACAAACTAGGAGGTACCTGGGATGCATTATAGCTGCATCTGGCTAGATTTTCTGGCCCTACAGACATGAGTGAGATTGATTTATTGATTTCTTCTCCCTCCCACAGCTTGCACAAGCAGTGGCAACAAGCTACTCCCACACACACACCTGCATCTCTATTTACCACCTAAATATGTTATAACAAGTAACACTAAGATCACACTCATCTTTTCTTTAGCCTTCCAAAGCTCCTAACCAAAACAGCATTATCAAAACTCTGACAGGAAGACCTTAATATGAAGTATGTCTGTTGAAGCAGAATAGGGAATATCTAAGAGAAGCCCATTTTGTTGTATGCTGTCAGTGAGTGAGTGGCCTCAGTATGTCCCACTGCTGATCTCTTTTGTGCAACGATCTCCTTTTTTGAAGTAGGTCTGTAACTGCTCTGTGTGTTTCTGGCTAAATATTCAGTTGTCATTGCTGTGAGAAGGGAAAAATAAACAAAGCCCAAACTGACACAGTGAAACACCATCCAGAGAAGTTTCTCCTAATGGCACAAACCAGAGCGAGCAATAAAGGCCGGGCTGTCTGCATCTAATACAGATCCCATGTGTGTTTTAATAATGAAGGATAAAAATCACTGCATTTCCCTCCTGTATTGAAATACTAGATTATAAAAAATAATGTCTGGAGCAGCAAGATGTAGCTAGAGGGAAGTTCTACGAGAAGTTTCTGTTGAAATGAGACAGACATTATACAATGCTGAGTCCTTGTCTGAACCTTTTAAAAGATGATTTTCAGCTTGTTCATACACTTGAACTACTGAAAAAATGAGTTGGACTAATTAAAAAGTACTATCCTTTGGTGTTTGGCTCTTCTACAAATGTAGCAAAGTTTTTAAGCCAAAAAAAATCTCATGACATATGCTTAGTGAATCCAGTTCTTTGTGTTTTTCATTTTAATTATACGAAAGCAAGGAGCACCTCACTTATGAGGAAAGGCTGAGAGAGCTGGGACTGTTTAGTCTGGAGAAGAGAAGGCTCTGGGGGATACAGTACAAATAACTGAAGGGAAGATACAAAGAAGACAGAACCAGGCTCATTTTGGTGCTGCCCAGTGACTGGACCAGAGACTATGGGTGAAAAATGAAATACAGGAGGTGTCATCTGAACATTAGGGAACACTTTTTATTTCTTCTAAGGGTAACCAAGCACTGGAATAGGTTGCTCAGGGAGGTTGTAAGATCTCCATTCCTGGAGATATTAAAAAACTGTCCTGGGAAACTGGCTCTAGGTGGCTCTGCTTGAGCAGGAGTTGTGGAGAAGATGACCTCCAGAGGTCCCTTCCAAAGTCAACCAATCTGTGATTCTGTGACCTGTGATTCTGATACATTATATCCTTTTTGCTAGTAGGGAATATATGTGAAAGTAGAAAATGACTGCTACAATAGATGCATATTCCTACCTCTCTCCCATTTCCTCATCCAGAACATTAAGCATGTGGCAGTTTGAGAAATTAAAAACACAAAAAACCTTCATGTAACATTGGGCTTGCAGAAGAGTATCATCTTTATGGTCTGCACAAACTCGTGAGACTTTCCTATGAATGGGGAACCATGGCATACAAATTATAAGGATCTCACATGCAAAGTAGGAAACTTAACAAGTCCATAAAAAAGGTTTAAGTTCAAGTTTTTTCTGGAGGACATTAATTGATTATGAGACAGCTCTACTTTTCCCTTTCACTCCCACTCTTAATTTGGTTTTCCCAAGTCCTAACTGTTGAACAGGACTAAAGTAAAGGAAATAGGGCAAGTAAATACATGTAAACTCTAGAGTAGAATGTGTCATCAAGATGGTGGAGGACTGACTGGGACACTATTAGGTTTCTTCTGTTTCCCCACTTTGCACTGAACTGATTTTTCCTACTTACACTGCAATTTCACTTCTGTCCCTTGTATAACAGTGGATCCAAAAGGTGCAAAGAGCTCTTGTGATTTGTTTGAGCAGGCCTCTGGAAACCTGAAAAGATGTGATCAAACAAGCATTAGGATAATAGGAGGGTTGTCACTGCAGCAAACTTCACACAAGCCAAAAGCCAGGAAGAGGAGAGCAGTGTTCAAGTGTTCAGCATGCTGAATGTTTAATCATTGCTAATTTTGTCTTAGCCAAATCAGATTTTTAAGGCTGACCAAAGGAAAATGAGATGATTTCTGGACTTTGGTATTCCTCAGTCTGTGTAGCAGATGAGACCATAACAGTAAAAAAAAAAAAAAAAAAAAAAAAATCAAGGAGCGATAGAAAAATGTTTACTTCAATTTTTCTTGTAATGATTTTTGTTAATCAGAATATAATTGTCAACATACATCTCTAAACTGTTTGAAATTAAAATTAGAACAATGAAAGTGCACCCATGTAGCACTATATAACACGTTCAGGATAGAGTGAAGAATCATTCTAAAATAAACAGAATATTATGGAATTGTACAAAAACAACCTCAACAGCTTGAACACTGAGGTTTTGCTTTTTTTTTTGCCTCATCTCTCTCTATGAAGCAGACACACACTGGAAAGATTTCAAGATTTCAGTTTTCATGTTTTGTTTTTGCATGACTTAACTCTGAGCACTCAGAATACTTTAGAAACAGCAATAAATAATGTAATTTTTACCCCAGGTGAAACTAGATTATGTACATATCCTCTACAAATAACAGGGAAACTTATCAGACACGACAGTGATTCGGCCCCATGGAGCACTAACAAGAACCTAAATTAACATATACCAGGCCACAATTCCCAGACAAAATTCTCCCAGGGAGTAGAATTCGCAGAAGCTTCCAGTGAAGCAGTTGGGAGGGAAACTTCATATTTCCCAATGATATAAGATTGAACTGACACTTGACATAGGTGCTACTATCCATATTTGAAGAGTATATATATTTTTTTTTACACAAAATGTAAAGCCATTGAAAAAATAAAAATATTTATTTTGCATATATAATGCCTATAGATTTAATTGAAGTGATTAATTTTGTTTGGAATTTTGACATGACTATAGTCTCAATACCTGGATTCCCAGATACACCAGGCACTCTGCCACATTACTACAGACAACAACGAGAACTCAAGAAAATAATTTCCCAAAAGACATTTTAATGGTAACCTTTAACTATTAAAATTGTTTCTGTTGGCTTTTTCAGACCAACAGAACCATTTCCATGAATGTAATTTAGGAGCAATTAAATCAGTGAATACTGTTGTAACAAATAATTTTAGTCCCAAGAAGGGCTGAAAGAAATATTTCTTTTGATACTTTCTGAAGTGATGGTTGCAGGGTTTTTTTGGTGTTTTGCTTTTTCTTTTCTCCAGTGTTCTTTCAAGCTTGATTTCTTCTTTTAAAAACCAATGTGCTTATCTTCTTTCCTCCTTCTCCCTAGTTTGACAGCAGACAAGAATGAAGAAAAAACCCCAAACCCATCCTTTGAGTGCATTTTAAATTGAACTAATTGATTTTCCCCGCTTTAAAAAAAATTGTCATTTGTAAGACTAATTTGCGTGCATGTTAAAGTGTGCATATTGCTGTCTTAGTCTGTCAAGATGCATCTATGGTGGAAATTAAAGCAGTTCAAGCACTGTGATGTAGCTACACATTGTGTTTCTTTTTTTTACATCCTTGATAAGCAGTTGATTTGTGTCAGTTCTGACTCTTTCAGAAATGCCTTGGCATGATTCAAATATGACACGAGTCAGGACTGCTCCTGATAGAAAGGACGAGTAAAGTAAAGCCATTTTGAGTGAGGGATGAGCTACTTTTGTTTGTACTCTGACTACTGCAGTGTGGTCCAGAACCTGACTGCATCCCTCCAGGTAATACTTGTGGGTGATGTAGGACCTCGAGTTCCAGATCTCACAGCTCTGACTCCTCAGTTCAGTCCTCTCTGCAGCATTATATCAGCCCTGCAATGGATGGGGTCAATCAGAGATGTAACAGGAACAAAAGTGGAAGAGAGAAAAAAGTGGTAATTGTAGCTGAGGTGGTGTTGCTGTCTTCATGTGTTGGTACATCCAGTAAGCTGCAAAACTGTCTCTACCTTGTATCACTGCTGGCAAGATGTCTGGGACAGCAGGTAGTAGAGAAAGGGAGCAAAGATGCATGAAAAATACTGGTGAAGACAGCCTAATAAATGTTGGAAATAAAGGTGACATCCCTCCCTCTTCAGCTCTCTTGATTGTATTGACCAAACCTTCATGGATTTCAACAGTGGCTCATATACCTCACTCACATATAGAAGTCTAGCTGTAACCTTCCAGTTACATATCTGAATCTGTGGCTGAATCCTACCCCAAGTGCACAATTACTCTTCAAATCAGAATTTTGGTTTTCTTTCCAAAAAACCCAGAAACTATTCCTGTTTTTTTCAACTGAATAAAGAGAGATAAAGTGTTTCTTTTGCTAGGTGTTTCCTTTGTACACATGTAACCATGACAATACTTATCACTGTAACTGGAGGATTGACATGCACATATACACTCAGCCACATGATCAGAATCAAGCCACAGAATTATCTGATGATACTGGAGCAGGAAGATGACAAAGAATGAAAAAGTAGAATTGATCCCATCGTATACAAACTCCAATTTATAAAAGGAGGATATTTTCAACTTCTTAACAGTAAAGCAATAACAAACTTTCATGATGGTAAACTAGTATTCAGCTTGTGGTCAGCAAAAGAAGCACAAAATATTTCCAATATTGATATAAAATATGGACCTGGCATACTAATCAGTCATTTGGAGCAGTGGCTTTAAGGCATTTAAATACTATAGCTGTACAGAAAGGGAGGAGAAGAAAAAAAAAAAAGTGTGTTTGTTTATACATATATCCAATTTTCTTTGGTTTGAAGTTGCAACACAAATATTTTTCAAATAACTTTGCTATGGCAAGAAAAGGGCATTTAGAAAAGTCATTACTAGAATAAAGTTATTATTTTGTTTCAGTAAAACTCTCTCCAGTACGGATTGCAAAAGTACATGAGTCTTATAACAGGATATCCAGAGCTTTCTGTAACAACAGCAGGAGCTATGCAAGCAAGCCTGGACTCAAAGCTCTGTGCCAATGCATATTAACTTCTCCCATGTAACTTCTACTCTTCCAGTCATTGGCCCATGTCCATCCAATTTAAATGTCAAATACAGAAAGGAAAATTGTAAACCTTCTGTACTTACACACTGCATCATTTCTTTCCCTTTCACTGAATTTTTACCCAGGGAAGAATAGATCAGAGTTATATGCTTCATAGAGTCTGCTTGATATGAACCTTTTAAAGGTTTTGGTTTAATTCTGTACACCTGGTATTGCTGGGGGTTCAAACAGTTTTATATTTCTTCCCTACCAGCTCTCCTATGACTTTACAAGAACAAATCTAATAAATTCCACAGCACCAAACACAGAAGCAATTGGAAGCTGTTTTCTAATCCAGACCTACACAGTTGAGTGTCTTTTCCCATATCCCACATCCCTAATGACTGGATTCTCTCTCTACATAGATATAAAACAGTCTATCATTTGTATTTGAATCTCCTTCTTTATTATTATTAGACTACATAGGCACATATTTAAAGAGGTCAGATGGCTTGTTAAAACAGTATATATGGTATTGTGTAGTTCTCAGCAAGCAGATTTAGAAGAACAGACTTTTAAGACTTTAACATGAGCACTTACAAAGTTAAAGAGAAAAATAAAATGTTACTTTCTATTCTTAATAAACTCAATCTACCTTATGAAATTACCTCACTGAAGGAGAACAAGCCAGTGCTTTGCCCTGTCTCAGCATCACTACTGGGTTGCAGCTTTATTACTCACCTACTTCTTTGCTGGGAAGTTGTAGCAACATGATATGTATCCTTTCCTGCACATAGCTTTACTTTCTTGCTCCTTCCATAAACCTTAATTGATCCTGAAAAAGGGAAATACATCTTCAATCCTAAGTGTAGGTTCCTACATATCTTCACAAAGGCTAAATTTATGGAAGAACTCTATTCCCAGAATGACTTAACAGGGAAAATCTGAATTCTCCAGAAATCAGCTGAAAGTTAACTCACTTCTTTCTATAAGCCTTTCCCTCATGCAGGGAACCTGGGAAGTCTCTAATCTTTGAACTAAGCTAGTTTTGGTTATCCTCTATAAGTGAGGATAACATTGGGCTCATCGTCCCGTTAATGTTTCTGTGCAGTGAGGCTGGGATACAGCTTCCTTCAGGCATTTCCTTTGCTGATGTCTCTGCACAGTGGACTTTATCTTCACACATAATTTAGCTCTGTTCAAGTAAAGTGAACTAATGAGAGAGGATATGATCCTCAGTACCGCATGGTTTGCTAGTTATTGCCTTCTGTAAAAGGCAATACAGACCTTTGAGAGGATTAAACCAACAATCTTGTTCTAAGTATGTATAACAAAACGAAAATAATTACCCTTCTAAAACTAGGAAACAAAATCAATCCATTTTTGTTGATGCTGTTACAGGTGTTTTGAGGCCTGAACATTCCTAGGCTCTTTATACACCCAAAGCTTTTTGCTGTAATTGTAACTTCCTTTCTTGCAACAACCCAGATTTCCCAGAAATTCCATCTTACCCCAGAGAGAGAAAGAGAGACAGAACAAGAGGATTGGAAAAGATATCCTCTTGCAGACTGTTGGGGTGGGATTTGTCTCACCTAACTCTAAGCATTTACACTAATAGGAGTCGATAGGTAAGCTGGTCACCCTGTGCTCCATTTACAGTCAGTAGGGAGAAATTGTAACATAATTTAGCTAACCTGTTCCAGGTATTTGCTTTAGACTGAACTGAACTTTAAAAATTCAGTATTCTCTGACTACGAAGGCAGCCCAGCTCCACTAGATCACATGTCAATGCCTGTTATCATTCCGTTAGATGAAACA
>JAYRBT010000042.1:7243276-7259097 GCA_036023395.1 Myiotriccus ornatus | reverse complement strand
GGGTTTTCTTGCTTCTCTTATTTTTAATGCACTTCCTTTTTTGCTTTTTGTTATTCATAAGTCATTTTTAATCTTTCTTTTTAGGACAGCTTTTTCTTAGGCTGCGCATGATCATCCACAGAAAATGATTGTCCAGCCACTCCTGCTTGAGAAGACTCAGGGGAACTCAGCAACACAATCAATTGACAGCAGTCAGCTAAGTACTGGGGAAGGAGCTCACAGCAAAGTGCCTCAGATCTGGAATAGCTGGATGCTTGTTATGTTGCCCATGGGAGGAGAGTCATGATGAGGAAGAGATTACAGTTTATTGCAGAGCAAGAATATGCAGACCAAGGATTGACAGATTTCCTCCAGCATCTCAGTCAGTTCACCAATAAAGTGTGCTTTTCTAAAAATAAAAACATGTAAAAGCAACATATGAAGGATTTAGCTCTCAAAACACAACAATACTCCTCACAATATTTGCATCATTTGCACTAGTGGCTGAATTCTGTTAGTATGGAAATGTTTCTAACGCTTGGCCACTGCCTGCTTATTGATGAACCATGCTTCTGTAGCACAGAAGAGATCAGGATTAAAGAAATCAAGCAAAAGTGAAATTATTTCATTCTAACAGCACCCTTCTGTTACTATAGCATTACCACCAAAGCCCAAAATAGATAGTTTAAAACTAATTTTGATACATATGCAGTAGCTACAGCCATATATCTGAATAAAATTACCAAAGTAGTTACACCTACAAAATTGTATTAAAATACCAAGGTTAAGGAACATATAGAATTAAACAATAGATACTTAAGGTTGCCCAGAGAGGCTACAGAGTCTTCATTCTTGGACATGTTCAAAATTGGACTAGGTACAACCTTGAACTCCTTGCTCTATTTACCCCTGCTTTGAGCAGGGGGTAGACATGATGGTCTCCAGAGGACCAATGTTCCAAATTCCAAATTCTGTGATTCTGTGAATCTAAGCATGAAGTCACAGTTAATTTTGCCTTCATTACTGAGATGCTGAAGGTAAGGGCACCTCATATCTGTGTGTGTTTTTTCAGAATTATGCCCCAAAGACAGGAGCACACAGTCTGTGTTACACTCAGAACTGAGCATGTTATTGCCATATTACAGTCCATAAATTCTTCAGTTATAGCTAACTGATACATAAAATACTGAAATTTCTGAACAGAAACACACAAAGCCATCTAGAAATCTTTCTTTACTCATTCAGGGTAGTATTAATTTTGTCAGTACTTTCATGAGTTAAAATAGATTTCTGGACTAAATTCATCACTAAAACTTGCTTTTTCATCAGTCCAAAGACACAGGCACTTCTGAAAGATGATTTGACCTGTCTGAAGACAGGTCAAACTCCCTGTGGTGTTCTCCATTTGTTTTCTTTTTGTTGCACTATGGAATGAGCCTATGCTTCTGCATGCATATGAGACTGCAGGCATAAATTTTGGTGTTGAAACCTGATGAGCACAATCTGAATCTCAATGCAGATTAAAAAGAGAGCACTCTTGATTGCAGCAGTGTTCATAAACAATTAAAACTTCCTTTTTTTTTTTTCAAATGTCTTTCATCTTCAAAAACTGTCCTAGTGAAATTTTAGTATGAATTGTGGATTAAAAACAAAACAAAACCCAAAAACTCTTATGAGAACTCTTCTGAAATCCATTTAGTGATTTCTTACTTATTTAAAAAATACTGAGGGCAAACAGTTACTGGGTAATTCTGTGAGACAAACATGAATTAAACACTATGAACAATAAGCTGCACATAAAACAACTGTGTTTCTATATTACTGAATTTATTTTTAAAAAATTCACAGTGCTGTCCTAAAAGAAGAAAAAAAAAATTAAAAACCACAAAAAACACAACCCTCCAAAAAACAGTGAAGTTGATAATATAACTTGTGAGAATTCTTTATTATTTCAGTATCCAGTAGCTACCATGTAGAAGGACCAGTTAATTAACTGTTTATTATTCTAACTTCAATAGCTTATTTTCATATAGACTGGAAAGACCTGCAGAGATTCCCCAGAGCATATCATGGCGATGATTTTCTAGAAAGACAGCATAATCAGACATGAATTCCATTTCACTCTGACAAAAGTACATTTTCTTTTGAGTTTTACTCTTTGGTCTCATTACAGAGGCAGTTTTAGTAGATGGGTTTTTACAACCCACAAGAAGTGTATGTACAATAGATGTTTAAAAGGACGTTAGACATCCCGTATCAGACAGTAAAACCTTGCTTGCTTGTGTTTCACATCATTAGGATGCCATGGAATAACAGCAGAGCAAACTGAGCTTTCTTTATTATGACTGTAATTCTTGATTAGGGAAGGAAAAATGAATGTTGGGTATCTGGAAACAGATGAGAGTTTTATAGCTGAACTCTGTGATTTGCACATAAAGATGTGGAAGTAGAATACTTAGTTTGCCATTATGTCATGATTCATTTAACAAAAGCTGAGTGAGCTTTGGGCAGAGTTAACCTTGTTAGAGTTCTAGGCAGATGTTATGAACTCTCTCGAGGCTCTCATGGTTCAAACATAAGGACACCACAGTGCTGTCTTGGCTAATATTAGCTACCTTACAGTCTTCTCTTTTTATCCATGAATTACCAGCACTCACACTAGCTCATTCAACCATCCAAGCTCTTTCTTAGGAACCCTGGGGAATCTGTGCAAGTGCTCTGATTGCTTTGAATGTGTTTCAGTTTCCTGCTCTTAGAAATCATTACCCTAAAGGATGGATGTCTTAGGAGCAGCAACATTATTCATAATCAGCTTTCTAAAAAGAAGATTTTAAATTAAAAAAGATATGTTAACTCAAAAACTCATATTTCAGTAGCAGAGAAACATTTAATAAACATGAGAAAATTAAACTCGTTATTAAGGGCATACTAAGGTTTTGCTCTATCATTGCTTAGCTGTTTTGTGGAGATAGTTAATAGCAGCTGGCATAGCCTGGTAAGTTCCTAAAGGGAAATTTGTTCCACTTCATTTTTTTATGGGAAGTTTATAACTAGTTACAATTCGAGGTCCTCACAATATAATGCTGAAATTTATCTGTCAAGTTTCTCCCTTCTTTTTATAAACGTTGCTGAAATTTTAATAATAAAAGGTCCCTATAAAAGTTAAAAAATTCAGCTTACTAAGATTTTTCTTACTAAGATTTTGTTCCTAGAACAAGAGAATCACATGAGGACACAAAGAAAATCAATTGGAAGATTATATTTCCCCAACTCACTGACTGAACTTAGATGAATCCATCACACTGAACTATAACACATCCCGGACTTATTTCCAAAGTTATTTTTCATAGCTTTTATTCAGCACTGTCCTTGGTACACCAGGACCTAGGTGATGATTTTTTCCAATGTTTCTTGTACCATGTGAATATCCATTTATGACTAAGTATTTAATTGTCAGGCCCATAAAAGAAATGGGTGTAAACCATCAGCATTTGAGTACAGTGAGATTCTTGAAACTCTTGGATTTAATTTCAAGACATTGTCCCTAGCCCAGTACAGGCTGATGCCACTATACCTCAGCTAAAGTCAGTTGTCTTTCTTTTCCCTCTCTCTTTTTTTTTTTTTTTTCATGTTAGTGTCTGCACAGAGATATATTCTCAGCAGGAGGACTCGGCAGATACTCTTTACAATCTCAATTTTAGGTGTTTAAGTCACTTTTCAGAGAAATGAGCTGTAGTTTTCCAGACCAAGGAGGGAGCAGGATCCAAATTGCCTGCTTGCCAGAGAACATAAACGTAATACATAATTGACACTGAAATATTTCAGCTGGGGAGGATGAGTAGGCAGAAGCAGTACTTTGGAGGCTGGATTCCTTCCTCTCCACTTCAGGTGTCAGTCAATAGGCAAGAGAAAGATGTGCATCTCAGACGATGTTTAAGTTCCATGCACAAGGCAGCTTTTTTTTTCAATCTACTTAACAACCAATTTGCCTTCTGCAGGTCTCTATCTGTCCTCATTAACTCTAATGAAGAGTCTACAGTGACCACACTCCTTTCTTAAATGTCTCAATTAAATGTTTAAGTTGAGGTAAAATCTATCTGGTGCTAAGAGTCTCCAGAGCTTTTTGTTAAAGATATGCCTTGACAGATGCAGCTGCACAGGACATTTTAAATTAGGCATCACTATAAAGTCTCTCGTGAACTCTAGTCCATAGTTATTAAACTTCACGCTTATGCATTTTGTTGTTGATTGGAGAAACTTTTCTGTTAGAAAGTCATGTTAAATCCCAGCGTGACATCGAAGTTTACACTATTCAAACTAAACTGGAGTTCACATCCAGTAATATTAGAAGCAAAATTTCAACGTTGTCTATATAACAAATTTGTACCTCGGTTGTTACTGTACATTTCCCAAGCTTGTACTAGGAACATTCATGTTCTGTAATTAGCGTGGAAAAATGATGATCCTCATAAAGTCCAATTTCTCTAAAATATTCAATTGCCATTACCCATAGCTTACCATGTTTCATTCTTTAAGACTAGTTTCATTTCGCTGAAATGACTTGTCAGGCGTGGATGGATGTGAGCTCCAAATGGCAAACACATATATATGCACAGACCCTAGTGAACCTGCGGTACAATTATGCAGAAGTATGTGCATGTTGGTTGCTGTCAGTGAATAACGAAAGCATAGAACCTTAATTAAGAAGTGGGAATACGATACTGTTGGATGGTATTATTGCTTTTTTCTGGGAAGAATTATTGCATCTTTAATCAAATACCAGGTTCTTGGAAAATCATTTGCCTCGAGCAAATAAGAAATTGGAAGAAGAAATGAGGATACAGAAGACTCCCAGCAATCTTGTTTTTCCTGTGGGACTAAACAGAAATGTTTGGATGCAATTAATGTAGTTGAAATAAACGTATTGTGACACCAAATATTTTAATGCACTACAAGACTCATTCAACTGCAGCAAATGCATCCACTGCTGCTAAACTAAATTTTAAAGAAAGCCCACAAAACCCCAAGAGTTCGTCTGCCAGAACTATCTCACAAACTCTCCTGCCATCTCACAAACACTTAACCATCACTGCTGCAAATAGTCCTTTTCCTTAACCTTTAGCATTATTTCATTGTAACATCAGTGACAGATGAAATACACTGGCAAGTCCCTTTTTGTATTGTTTGTTTCTATACACAGCTGAAGCTGAGTAGTGAAGTCAGGAACATGACCACAGAGTTTAAAAGCAATGTTGGTGGTTTAAACACATATTTACTACTGAACTGGACTAAAAGAAAATTTTAAGAAGGACAAACTGCTAAGTGTGAAATCACAGGGTAGATCTAATTTCTTTTGAGTAAATGTTAATTAGAGCACAGAAATGTAGAAATTGGAAGACTTCGTGTATCCTGACTGGCCTTTGTTTCCTATTCATTGTATTAGGTTTTGAATAATAATATTTATACATGAATATTTACAGCAATAAATTCCACCATTTGGTTTCACAAAGATGTGTCTAAGTCACCTACAAAAATGGAGGTAAGAATTTGCAATAACATAAAAGTCCAACACAATCAGAAATTATTAATTAGCAGATCACTTAGGATAAGCAGTTCAGGTAAAGATCCTGCCCTTCTCCTCGAACTCCATAAAATCTGACACCCTTGGAATAAGGGAATTCTGCATTCTTTGACTTTTGAGCTTTTACAGCCTAGTAGATGCTGGAATGTATCCTAACTGCCATTTTTGTCTGAGTATGACTAAGCCATTAGAGAGTGTCCAAAGGAGGGGAACAAAGATGGTGAAGAGCCTTGAGGGGAAGCTGTGTGAGGAGTGGCTGAGGGCACTTGGTCTGGTCAGCCTGAAGGAGACTGAGGGGAGACATAGTTGCAGGTACAACTTTCTTGTGAGAGAAGAGGAGGGGCAGGCACTGATCTCTTCACTGTGGTGACCAGCAACAGGACCTGAGGGAATGGCCTGAAGTTGTGTCAGGGGAGGCTTAGGTGGGATATTAGAAATTCTTCCCCCAGAGGGTAGCTGGGCACTGGAACAGGCTGCCTGAGGCAGTGGTCACAGCACAAAGCCTGGCAGAGTTCAAGAAGCATTCGGATGATACTCCCATGGTCTGACTCTTGGCAATGGTCCTGTGAAGGACTAAGTCTCGAACTTGATGATCCTTGTGGGTCCCTCCCAACTCAGCGTATTCTGTAATTATGTAAGTCTGTGACTTGCAGAGCCCAATCTCAGTTTCTCTTTAACACCAGTGTAGGTACATGAAAAGATCCCAGAAAGCCTGCAACAGAGCTCATATTGCTGATCCACAGCCACTGAGCTGTGCAGGACCAATGCTCACCTATCCCCTTTGAGGACAATATGGGCTGTTGTCATCCAGTGTCCATTCTGGGGCATTATGAGAAGGACATTTTTAGAGACAAATAAACAACATCATGATCAAGGAGGTGCCAAGTCTTTATGTGCATCAACAGAGACCTCTTTTCTTCTTCCTACGGGTATAGCAGCCTGTGTTCAAGGTCAGGTCTGATATGGTGAAACCGTGTAACCTTGGATCAAACTTTTGTAAACACAGAAAAGTGTGTGGGAAAACAGTAAGAATCCTCACCTATCTCTTCCTTACCCCAGGAGCTGCATTTCAGCTATGTCCTTGGACCTGGTCCTTGCCTACACTTCACTACAGAATTCCCATGCCTCCCTTGCAGTTAAAGTCAGAAGGAGAAGGATGTTGAGGGAAATATTTCAACTTTTCTTTAAAAACGCTAGAGGCTGCTGGGTGTAGACAGTAAGGGAGCTGAAAATAAACAGCACTTCCTTATGCTCCAAAACACACCACATCCCTGCAGATGCCTGGAATGAGAACTGCAGGAAAGGTTTCAGAGAGATTGTTCCAATGAAAAATAATGAGTTGCAGGGGATTCTGACAGGGAAAGATAAGGCTTGGGACCTGGCTGGTGGGATTTGAGCAGAAGATTCAATTGTGCCAAGCAAAACACACATAACTTCACATTCATTCTGGAAGCCATAAGAAACAATAGGGTATCATCATACTTGTGGTGTGGTTTGATTGATTTGTTGGAAAGAAAGTAGGGTTGTTTTATTTACTCTGAACTGGAGAGAAAGGAATGTCACATTGTCTTTATTAACCATATGTTTCCATCCTCTCCCACATTTAAATGCATATATATTGACATTTTTTTCTGCAATATACTCCTCTCCTAACCCTGGTTCCATGCTTCAGTTAATTCAGTTAAATGTAGGATTAACAGTAATAAAGGTGATATTTTTATTTTGCGTACACTTCATGCAACTGTTAATGTATGTCCGTTTGTCTGCATGCCTTTCTTATGCATCCATGAAGCAAACACAGCAATGTCATCCCAGAAGAGACTGGGTAAAGATGCACAGGAGACTAAAGTTGAGTTTTATTCAATCTGGACTGTTTTTACTAGTCATTTGGGTTTGTACTCATTATTGCTCATACTGGCATTTCTACATGCTATGAATTTCTACATGCTCAGAGCAGAGATGGATAATACTTCTAATCCAACTCTTTCTAAAATGCATGGAGGAGTCTCAATTACTTTCACATCAATTATAATTTACATTTGCATAGGAGTAGGCAACTTGTTCCTCAGGAGTGAAGTGACATCTTTTGGAGGAATCCACTGTGGCTTTTGAAGGCTGCTGCAAACATCCAATTAATTCAAGGAATCTACTCAACACTGTCTCCTCCTGACACTTAGACTGAATGGATTTCCTCCCTATGTATCTGATAGAAGTGCTTCTGAGGTTGATGAAACTTCTTTGGACACAAATAAAGAGATGGGCATACTTTCAAAATTCCTAATCGCTAGCAGGAAATAACATTTATATCATGATCTGCCAATTAGTGATAAACTATGATGCTGATGTAATCAAGTCTGTAATGAAAACTATGTAGTCATGGCATAATGGTTGTATAAGTAAACAAAACCTTAACCTTATTTTGATCCATCAGAAAATTTTTGATTTTCAATTTATACTGAACACAGTGAATGTGCCAAAATCCCAGAAATTTCAGTATTTTAGTAGCTTCTTGTTTGCACCCAGGTGTTTTGTTGAAAGGAAATCCAGGCAAGAATTTCAGCATGCAAAAGAGAAAATTGGTGTTGATAGCTGGGGACTAAGAACCCAGGAATGTGTCAGTGGAGTTTCTAGTAACTTTTTCTTGTAACGTTGAACTTTGTAGGAACTCTGGTGTGAGTACCTGAGTATTGCTGTTTCTTAAAACATGGAGAGAGGCTGGATTCTGTGTTACAGCTCCAGGAGAGAAAACCCAGGTAAATACAGATCACAAAGAACTTGGATTAATAGCAAGAACTTCACATTTCCAGCTTTACTGTCTGAGCCTGAAATCCAGCTGCTGGTACCTTCCCAAAAGCTGTGGTCAAGTTTGTTACATCACCTTAACTGTGGAGCCACGTCAGGACTCCGTTTTGATAACAGGAGCTTGTTCACTCATGTAAATGCAGTGCTTTGGGGAATTACAATAAATGTTTTCTGAATGTGATTACTGACAGATATAGGGCTTGGGAAATCAAAGGCACAGATCAGAATAGGAAACTGTTTTTCTCATGCCATGCTCTGTATACGCTTGGGATTTTTTAAGTTCAGGCCTTATTTAAGAAAATTACATGCTCCATTTAGTGAAAGCAATGGAGCAATGTGTGAGACAGAAGTAATGAATGCAGTGTAGGGATGGAGACCTCCTATCCTAAGTATGGCTCTGGGCAACAACAGATTTGAGTGCCAATGGGGTTGCGTGTATTTGCAGCAGGACTTATTTTACTGCAGTGCTTTGCCTTTTCCTCATCATTCATTAAGTTACTTAATCCCCTATTTGCCTCTGAAGAAGGAACCGTATGAATATACACTGCGATCTCATTATTTTTATATGGTCCTCTCATATTTAGATCCCTTCAGTGTGTTATGATGATTTGATCATTACAATGATCCCTAATACAAAGGTTACACTCTGTAAGCTTGCAGTTTACATTGACTGGAAAAATCTTATCTGTTGTTACGTGGAAAATATGGAACTGTTCATTACTTATCAGAGCAATTGGTCAAAATAAGTTTTATGTCTGAAGTCGCTGCCATCTCAAAAACTTTTAACACACATTTTCGTTAATTCATAGATTACCACCTTTGGTAATCTTTGATATTCTCTGAAGCTGGACTCATTTAGGAAATGTGTTGTCATCTTATCATTAAATCCTCATTTTAAAGAAAATTTTGTGTATATTAGTAGGTTTTCAAGTGGTATTCATAGGCAGTGGTTAGGTTGTGTAACTCTTAGATGAGCATTCTGTGTTTACAAATATATTCTGTTTTCTTTGCAAGTTTATTTCTCTAATGCATTCCCTCCAACCACTCACACATGCAGAGAATTGTTTTGCAATAGCAACATGACACTATCTATCTCAGCTAATCTATTCCTTGGCTGGTCAGCTATACTGGCCCGTGCTTTATGTTCTGCCAAACCTTGAAGGTGGGGAGATCATAATATTTTGATTATATGTAATCCACTCTGAAAGCATTTTCATTAATGGGCAAAATAAACAGAGCAGTGGAATGATATAAGACATGAAAGTGCAGGGCGTTTTCCAGCTGGTTAGAGCAGCTTTATAGATCAGCCAGACAAAGTAGTTTTCTGACAAACTAGAATAAGATATTTAAGCTCTTTCAAGATTGCAGGCCTATTCCCTTTCACAGCAATGATGAAAGATATAGAGATGCTTACATGTCTTTCTGGACCACGGTCTTGATAAATTACAAGTTTAGGAAACCCATCTGTCCTATGGCTTCCCTTTGGATCACACCAGGTGTCATGTGTACACATATCCCCTCAGTAACTGCAGAAAAGGATTTTCTGCTAGACAGTTTTCTGTTAAAAGGACTGATATTTAGCCAGGTATGTGCTAAATTTTTTTCAGCTGAAGATTTGGCCCTATATTCTCTGTGTCCTTATTTATTTGTTCTGTTTGAGAGTATAAGTTTACCATGATAACTCTGGATAGGTACTTCAAAAATAGATTTATGTCAATAATCCAGCCAAGTCAGTTGCTTAAATAACCCTCTAAGACAAGGTTAGAGGTTAATGTTAGTCTTAAACTGCTGAGATCCACACGTACTAGTGTCACTCTCACATCTACATTCTCAATTTCATAGCTGAGTGGGAGTGCTGTATCCACAGTATGGAAAACTAATGTCCTCTCTTTTGTGCGGATTCCTGGTATTGAATCACAGAATACCTCCAGAAGATACTCCTAAATCAGGTGATAAATTACAAGATTAACTTCCCCTAACACTAAATGTGATATGTAGATCCAAATTCAGAAATACATGGGCTCATTTCAGCTGTCCACACATAGGTATCCTATGCCATTTGAGGTGCCCTGGGTTGTCTGTGATATTTGCTGAGAGATGTGAATTATGGGAGATCTGTGCTCTCCTGGGGCACCTGAAGACCAGACCAGGTGATTTAAGGCATCTAAAACCACATTGCTTATCTACACATGGGCATCCTGTCAGCACTAGTCAGAAACTGGGATTCTGGTTCCTTGAATAAAGATCTCTGTTCCCCTAAAAAGAGTCTAGGCACAATGGCTGTGATTCATTTGCTTCAGCTTTGGTATCTGCTGCCGTCTGAGATGCTCCATGGCATCCCAAACATGCATCTGTATCTGTACTTCCAAAAAATGACATAGGAATCTCAGAAAACCTGTGACCTTCTGGAGCAGCAGCTGGGCATCACACAGGACTCCAAGTCATCAAAAATGGCTCTAGGTGCCAGTTACTAGACCCCTAAATTAAAACCTTAACTAAGAAGTAGAAGCTTATGTTATAAACATATAAAGTTAGGGAAAATGAATCCTATCATTAAATAACAGCATCTGGCATCTGGACATTTTACTTTCCTTCCTACTAGGGCAGAGTTATACCTTGTAGTACATTCATGAGTCATTCTTCCAGTTTTACTTGATACACTTCCAGTAATTTTTCCAATGAAATTGCCAACAAATGCATTTCTGTGTCAATAAGCATTTCCAGGATATAAATCTAAACACTGGAGATAAGGGAACAGTTCGGATTTAAGGCTCATTTGGTTTACGGCCTTTGAACTGACATTATCAATTACCATTTCAATTAGTGCTAATTGAATTGCTGAGGTTTCTAGATGGTCGGTTGATAGCAGTAGCTCATTTCATCTAGACCAAAAACTGCCAGGATCTTTCAGTCACAAACTCTTACTCATGATTATCATATACGTATACTAAAACGTCAGCTAACTAGGTAAAAAAAAATGCAGTTGTCAAATAGACCCTAAAACTCATGGTGACTCTGCAACACCTTGAACACATGCAGGACTTTTTAAAAACCTCAATAAAAGGAGTACAGTTTATTGCAAAAGCCTGAACAAAAAAATCTCATGACACTTCAGGAGGTGTCTGGTATATCAGGTGTTATAATCATAAAGCACGATTTCACCTGAGCATTGCAAGGAGATGTCCCTCTAATTTCTGAATTTCTGTGAGATTGATGATGACAATACAAATGCATATTCATGCATGTTCTCTTAAAAATATTTTTCCAATGATCTGACAAATGTATAACCAACGTCTGATTAATTCAGACATCCCAGAAGGTGTTCTGGTGTTTCTGTGATTGTCAGACATTACATTTGAAAGGACATTATTAAAATAGAAAGGTTTCATTGGTAGTGAATTTGTACCTCCTTTCTTTCCATCCTACAGTTTTTTCCATGTGTTTGACAACCACCATGAAAGGTTTTAAGCAGGCAATGTCATTTCCATTCGTGGGCTCCCTACAGCCCTCCTGAAGCCATTGTGCAATGCCACAGTCCATCCAAAGGGCCTGATTGCAGATCTGGAGCCCAGGGAGCTCTGTCTGGTCCACATACCACAACATTCTTTAGGCCTGATGCTCAGATGTCTATGATATCTGAGTTACTGTGTTGGTACTGCTTGCTCTGTTTATAGAAAACTAAAAAATAATCTTAAAAAAAATCCTCAACAAAAAAGACTGTACACTTGGCAAAACGTACTCAAACCACAGCTTTTCACATAGTATTTTCACTGTTTTGCCCCCCCCAACTTGTCCTCCTCCCCAGTATCAGGAAGTGCCATTGAAGCAGATGAAGAAAATAAAAGGAGCATACTAAACTCTTTCAAACCTCAGAAGGGCTTTGAGGTTTGAGGAAGGATTTCAGCCAACTCTTATTTTATCTGAATCTGGTCTTCTTTATTCCTAAAGTTAATACAGTTCCACCCTCATCTCATCCTCCCAAATGCCTGAAAATAACCCAAGAGGAAAGATTGTCCAGAAATTAGTGAATCCATATAAAATTGAGAAGATTAAGGCTTAATTTCCTTTTCAGATGTATGCATTCTATGTAACCATTCCACTCTGTGCCTTAACTTCCCCTTTCAGAGAAAAAACCTGAAAGAAAGAAAAGAGAATTTGCTTTTGTCACAGTAATGCTGAGAGGCTAAAGCTATTAAAATGACAGAGTGGAAAAAATACTCTGCTAAGGGGCAACCATAAGTTCCTTAGGACATGTTCACAAGTTTCCAAGTGATTAATTTATCACAGCTTAATGCATTATTGCTTTCCAGCCCAGTTGTGATTGCTGACCATAGCATTCTTGCTAACTGCAAATGTGTATTCAGTGTTGTAGCATAAACCATTATGCAGGAGATTAAAGGCATAGTATATTACTGTGCAAGTAGGAAAAGGTAGGAGATCACATAGAAAACTACTACTAGTAGAGTCAGGGGCAAAAACCATTCCACTCACGTGAAACCTACCCTCTGGTGAAAACACACTTTAACTGGGTTTATTAAAATTCTGTCAGAAATGTGTAATCATCCACTGACTGTGAATATACACATTTTCAAATTTTCTTTGGTGTTCAGAGCTTCTTGGCTTCCCAGCTTTGGTTCAAGCTCATTCCTAATTGATTATATTGTAATGCAGGATACAGGAAGGGAGTAGGAAGAAGAAGAAAGCTCAAAATTGCCTTCCAGGCATAAAATGTGTTTTGATTTACAGTTAATGAAACTTTTTTATTATTCAAATTACACCTTAGCATTGAGGCTGGATTTACTCTGGAATGAGGTTATCACACACATATGTCCCATTGGTCTCCATCTCAGCAGCCGGGGTGGGTTTATTTTGGCAGGCTGGAAACAATGTCAGTGGTTCTCTTTTTATTTAAAGCAGCATTTGGCACACTTGCAGAGTGCTTAATGGTTTGTTTTCAGAGAAAAGAAACTTGTTACAATTTGGGAAAATATTTTTATAATCTTAGATATGTAGAGGTAGATTTATATGTGCACATATACACACGATGTGTATATATATGTATGCATATATATGTGGTATACATCTATATGCACGTACACATATATGTGTACATTTTAGAAGCTCTCAACTTCTAAGCTATGAACTTCTAAAATTACCTCCTTCCTTTCTTAAGAACAAAATTGCCTTCTGCAATATTCAACCCCAGTCAGACTTCCCCCCTTTTCATCTCCTATCGAATAGCATTAAGAAGTGATCCTTATGAACTACAGTTGTGGATGGTTTTGAAAGGCAGCTCCAGTGCACTAGTTACTTGCCAAGGAGATTTTAGCAACGTCTCATTTTAGTTGTTGAATTGACTTAACAGCAGCTTTTGCCAGAGGAATCATAAACGAAACTCAAGAGCTTAGGTTTAGACCTGCTAGGCCTGCAAAAGTTCAAATATATATCTGGGGGCCACTGAAACCACAGGAAGGCTTGCTGTTGACTTCATTTGTCTTTAGGAGTTGGCCTCAGGATTTGCATAAAGTCCCCAGTGTGTTTGGGCTCCTCCTTTCCCTCTTGGCCCCACATGACCTCCATCTTTAGAAAGACACCATCACAAATCCAACTGTTAAGGTTGAACTCTGCGTCTTAGTTTCTCTTAGTGGATGAATTTCTAAAGCCCTGCACCATTTCCAGCCGCTTCAGCTGAAAATATATTTATCAGGTGCATCTGGACTCCTGCATCCTGAAGTCATTCATATGCAAAGGTGTTTGCTTAGACAGTCCCCAACAGACAAATTTTAGCACAGGCAGAATGCAAACGGATCAGCAGCACAGCATGGCTTACTCACATGGGATATTCTGGATGGGAATGACACTGGTTTTTATACACTTTCCTACAAATTCCATTAATAAAAAAGAATATTCTAGATTCAGTTTAAAAACTTTAAGCTGAAGTGAGTCAAAATTAGATGAAATTCAAGACATACTTAACACATCTTCAGGTACAGTCTTCATAGCCTCTGAATATTTTTATTACTTTCTCCACAATCTCACTTTTTTCTTTTTTTTAAATTAATTGGTAAAATACAGATGTTTGTACTTCTAAGTCTGACGCTGAAGAATTCTTCCTTTGTAATTTGATCTCGTAAAATTGTATTTAAATCTTTCAGACCAGCCAATTCCCAAACGAGACCCCACAGAATTCACTAGCCAACCTTCCAATACACGATCAGTTCCTATGAGGGCAAGCAGAGTATAAAACCATAGATATCTGATAATCTCTGATAGCTTGATTGTTCAAGTTTAAATGAAATGGACACTTATTTTGAGAAAACTTTGTCACAGTCATATGTTTTCATTAGCTTGATCCTTGCTTTCTTTGAATCTCAGCTTCTCTCTCCTTGACAATGATTTACTAAGTCTATAATACTTAAAGAGACTGAGGCTGTATGCTACTGAATTAACCAAGTTTAATTTTAAACAAGTATCATATGCAATATAATATTTTTTCAGCCAGTTGTGATTCACGCTTCCTGTGGTGTTAGATTAAAAAAAAAAAAGATATTTCTATTCATATTTACTCTTTCAAATTTTATCCTAAACTTCAGGGAGAACAATCACATCTTTGCTTCCATTCATCAGGTTATTCCTGCTATTCTTCACTTATGGACTATATTATTCTCACTTGGAATATAAATTTCAAGCAGAAATTTTTCATGTAGACTAAGGAGTTACACAATAGATTGTAAAATATGGTCCCAAATCTAATCCAAATTGCTATGGTTTTTCCCCCTGCTTAATTACCTGTAAAAGCTCTACTAAAAATGATTTATAAAGGAGTTTAATGCTGTATTTCAACAACTCCTTTCTGGAATTTTTTCTCTTGTGCTGTATTGTAAATTTATAGATGGTGATCTATCTTTAGCCTTCCTTGGAGGCTACTTGCTTTGTGCTTGATGCGATGTTCAGTTCATTCTTTGTGCTTTCTAAACACAGTAATCATGATCAATAGGAGAAAAATTCTGATGGTTTTTCAAAAGTTTTGTGGTACTTTCTGGGAAGTTGTTTTGTACACAAAAATTGTGACTGACTCTTCTGTGTTAACTTTCTTCATTTTTTGTAGATGTTAAAATTTTTTCATGGATGTTTTGTGGTAAAGCTCAGAAATCTATCCAGAAAAAATATATACTTTTAACTGGTGTTCTATTACATCACAAAGCTGTCTTCAAATGAAAGTTTCAGTGGAAACTGATAAACAAGCAGGTTGGTACTGAAAAATAGCACAGAAGAGCTTACACCTGTGGAAGACGGCTGATCGGGGGACCAGAGTAGACTACGGAGTGACATCAGAGCTTTTTGATAATATATTCAGAGACCAGAAATGGGCATTTGATAGGATCCAACCCCACACCTGTGGTCAAAGATATAGTGTACATGAACTGTGTTTTAGGAAGTGAGTTTAATCCCATGGAGA
>JAYRBT010000042.1:7220149-7230897 GCA_036023395.1 Myiotriccus ornatus | reverse complement strand
AAAAACATGTTTATCCATAGAGGTATTTGTCAAAAATGCCATCATTATATCTTGTGGCAGATACATTAAGAGATGGAAGTAAATGACTGTCTTCCAACACACACAGAAAAATATAGTGTTTTTATCACCCAAGGCCATCACTCACTTAGGCAGGTATGGATGTACTTGGACACAGGTGGGCATGTGCCACTCATTTTAGATTACATCTAGAAATGCTTGTTCCTCATATACACAATCTAAAAAAATAATATTCTCCAATTATTTTGGAAAGCTTCTTGAAGAAGGAAGCCAATATAAAGGATTTTCTAAAATAAATGTTCCTTTTCAAATAATATTAATAACTTTTAAAACTGTTGAGGTTTTTACGGGATAGGGGTGTTTTGATTTGGTTTGGGATTTGGGGGGGATTTGTTTTTTTTTTTTTTTTTTTTGTAAATTTAGAAAGAACAAATTTAAGGATAAAGTGTCAAAATATTCTTATAAAGATGGAGAGTGTATGCCGAGGGACTAATGTTACTGGGCAGTTTTCCTGAGAGAACAAGTGAATGAACAAGCTTTGCTGGTGATTACTGCTTTGCAGAGTTTTTATTACAATTCCATACATTAGGGTCAAATCCTCCTAAGCATCCCTATCACTGCAGACTGATTTTCAGAGGAATTCGACCCCTAGTGATGCACCAGAGGAAGCAAGTTGGCTTTCAGAGGTGCTCAGTGTGCTGTGTCCTCTCAGAGGAAGGCACAGTACGCAGCTGATCTGAGTGTTTGCTGCAAACTCGTTGATTTATAACTATTCTGGTTTCTCCATGAACCGTTTCAAGGAAGAGAAAAACTGAGGCGGAAAATTGGAAGAAGAGACAGGTAAAACTGTTGCTTTTGGACACGACCTTACTGGTGACACAGTATGTTCTGTTGAGAGAAAACTGCGGGAGATTGCTCTGCTTCCCTTCAAACATTTTCAATATATTCTAAATGTAAAAACAGATTTCTCTTCTAACATATTCCTTTCCCCTGGTAAAACAAATGTTATTTGATTTGGCACACTGGTCATCTTACTTGTAAATGCCTCTATCCTGTTTAGATATTAGCAGACAACTTATGTTTGAATAAAAGGACTTTAAAAAAAATACAGAAATGGAAAAAAGTGGTAGGAGAAAGTAAAGAAATAAGTAAAAAAAAATATAAGGCCAAGTTTTTTCCTTCATGACCAATTGTCAGAGGTTGACTGCTACAAGAAACACCTTCATAAGGTTGTATGTTCAAAATAATACATTTTTTAAGTATTGAAAGCATAACAAATCAATGTATGTCAATGCATATATACATGTCTATATGTACCTAAACATAGTTGTTGATGTGTGTGCATATAAATACAGATCCAAAGCACATATATTTTACAGTTTGCTTCTAAGCAAATATGTTTCTTCTCTCTGTCCGCTTTGTGTCACCTTGTCGGAGTCATCATATGCTCCTTCCTCAAGAACTGTATCTGTAAACTGTAAATATTGCGGCATGTCAAATTCTGACATTGAGATGATTTGTACAAGCCCCCCATGTTTCACCTCACCCATGTAACACAACAGCTCTGGACCTTGGAGTAATTTATGCTTTCCTAGGTTTTGTTCATGTGAATACTTCCCTGAAATAAGCCCTGGGCAATATGAGTACATGACTTCTACTGCATAGATTTAAACATGTAGGACTGTGACAGCAAGAACCTGAGTCTGGATGTGACTTTTTAAATTTTTTTTTTTTTATTTTTTCAAACAATTTGAAAATTGCTTGTATTTTTATCAAAGGTGGAGGGAATGTGTGATTTTCTTTTCTTCTGAACTGCTACTGAATTTAAAATTCTGTTTGAAACTTATTTAGGAAAGAGGAATCGAAAAAAAAAGAAAACACACCTCTTCACAATATATGTAATAAAAAAAATGAATTATATATGGAATTTTATGGAAGACATTATGTATTCCAGGACTGGTAGAGTAACACTCAGAAAAGGCATTTTAATCCTGCAAACTATTATTCTAACACTTAACTTCACTCATTTAAGTATTCCCTGAGTGAGCAGTGCTACTCAATTCTAGCAGTGTATTCAGACTGCCTGTATAAAGAAAGTGAGTCATGAACAAAATTTAGGAGAAAAAATGTACTGCAGGTGTCTGCAAGCCCAAGGACACCTACTTGTACTTTCTCATGTTGTTTGAAGTCTGGTGAGAGTGTACTGTCACCATCACCAAGGTGCTGAAATTCACTTCTTGCCTGCACATGGAGATGGAGTTTTGGGCAAAACTGAATACACAAAACAAAATCCACAAAAAGAAGAGAAACTGATTTTACCACTCTTTGACATAATGTAGATTTTTTTTTTTTTTTTTTAAGATGTAGAGGTAAAATAACAGACTAATTATTAGGTATACTCACTTATGTAAGTTGAAAGTCAAGCAACTACCAAAGGCTCTGTTGGGTGTGGAGTTCAAACAGGTTCAACTGACATTAGAGCAGCTTTGAGGCATGAAAGAATTTAACAGTAAAGAGGGATTGTATGAGCTTTGGGAGACTCAAAACCCAATCACATTTACATTTTTGCAGGGGAAGGAAAAATAGTTCACTGTAGTTTAGGTCAGTCTCCATTTTAAGCCTTTGTTTTTACAATTTCATGATGTATTTTTCCAGGTGTTTTCAAAATTCCAGCTTTAAATACAGATACTATCGGAACCAGTGGCAGATTTTGAAGGAACACTTTGACACAAGGCCTTGACAGTTATAATGTTCTGTAGCCACAGGAAAAATGAAAAATATTATTTTACCTGAGTTTTTTCACATGATGATTCCTCAGAATTTTGATTATTAAAAATGTATGATACTCACACAGAGGTCACATGTCTCTAATTTAAAGATAAACTGAAATCAGGACCCTAAAAGCAGATAAATTTGGTCCTTCTCCATGCCTCTGCCCTTGATAGACGAGTATCCTTTCATAGTCCTTTATATATTGTTGACTTGGTCAAAAATCACAAGCTATGCCCAGGAGAAATTTCCTAGGGGATTTCTTGATATTTAGAGTGTATCTTCATAGCATTACTTTCCCCTTTATAAGGCCAGGATCAACCTTTTGATTTGGCAAAGTCCCCTAAGCACCGCTTCTTGCAATGTGCATTTATACTGCTGGACTTGACAGAAAACCTGTAGAGTTTTACTGCTCGGATTGTCATATCTCTAATATATTGGTGGATTGAAACAATGGCTGTGAAGACAAGAGTTGATTCCTCCATTTTTTCCTGAATCCTGAGAGGGCAGGATAATCAGTAACATCTGATCATCTTGGATGACATTGGCTTTTTACCCTTTTCTTTATTTTTGTTTTGGGACAGAGTGTGTTCTCTGCCTCCTTTTTTCTTTCTCCCTTTAAAAAAAATCAACAAAAAATAACAGAAATTTAAGGCAGAACTCACTGCTTATGCACCATTTTTCTTTCAAGTTTACACATTCACAATTTTTTCTTAGTTCCTTTTAAAATATGTCATGTCAGTATCTGTTCTAGCTTAGATTCTTATAAAAATGTATGCATTTGAGAAGATGTTTTCAATGACCAGGAGGCATTTAGTGGAGTACTATATTAATTAAGCTTGAAAAGAGAATGTTGTCTGCTCTCTTAAGCTTTGGAAATATGATACAGGCACTCTAGTTCCCTTTGACACGCTTGATTCAATTTCAAGTCACTACAAATGAGATTCTTACATGCCAAACATGTACAGGACATCAATATTATCCCAGGACATTCAGCCAGTTGACAACAGTTCATGGATCAGTATAATCAAGAGTAAAAACATGTTTTTCAAATTTCTGTTAAACACATGTTGTCTTAGAACTGAAGGTGCATAACATTTCTATTTAGAGATCTCTGGGTAATTATCTGCTCTGAGTTTCCCATATGTTTGTTTTAATCAGATTTTTTGTCTTAACGATGCAACAATGTTCCAATTAGGAAAAATTACACCATAAAAATTATGCATAAACAATTCTTTTTATTCTAAAATGCATGAAGGTCACAGATTAATAGATTACAGTGTGAAACATTTTTATATATGTATTTGACACACTAGAAGAAAGGTAAAATTGCGTTATTTTTAAAAATACTAACTTGGAACAAACCATATTTAGCTGAAGGACTGATGATTCATTTTTGAACTAATGTCGCTAAATGAAATCAAGAAAAAGAAAAGTAAATGTTGATTCCTTATCTGAATCTGTGAAACTCTATACGTAATTGCAACTCGGGCACAGTCTAATGCTAGAGAGCAAGAAGTGCCTTTTTTTTTTTTTTTCCATCACTTTGCAAAATGTTTTTTCACTGTATAACATTTTAGTCTAGAGGAAAGATTTTCTTCAGTTTTACGCACATCTAAATGAAATATCTGAAAGCTGAGCTCATGTGCTTATAAGGAAGGATCTTGAAATTACTTAAGAAGCAAGATTCAGACTGTACAAATTCACTTCAAGCTACCCAAATCTGCAGTTACTTTTTCTGAAGCAAGTGCCCAAACCACTCAGCAGAATCCATGTCCTCTGTACCCTTTTGCTGAAGCCAGATCACTGCAGCAACTGCTGCAGACAAGGATCCTGGGGCCAGAGGGATCACGAGCCTCTTCCTGCACTGTCTGCCTCGATATCTTGGCTAGGAGGAGCAGACCATATGTGGGTTCCTGATGCTGATACTACTTTTACACCCAATAGTATATTGTCACTGTCTCAAAAAAAGGAATCAAGTACTAAGATAAGGAAGAGTAGACTCCAGGCCTGCCCTTTTTTTTTTTGTGCATCCTTCCCTCTGTTTTTCCCTTCGAACAAAATAAATTCAGCATTGAAATGTTTTCACAGAACATTCTTATTTTTATGGAACAGTGTTTTTTGATGAAAAGCTGCTCCACTGGAGGGTTTTCTCCCTGCCATCTGTAGTGAAGAGCAAGTTGCTATATCAACACAGAGATAGAACAGAGAACAGAATGGAAAAGTCCTAACAGACTGCTGGGCCCTGATGTTACGATATTGTTGTAACCTTTTCATGTGTGTGAGCATTGCTGAATTTAAAGCACTTCAGGGAGTTCCCAATCACAGAAATTCAGGGCTGAGATCCCATCTTACAGATGCTAAGGAATGACTTGTAAAAATAATGTGAAATAAAAAAAGGAGAGAAAGAGTTAAAATGCACACATTGTAACCTCGGCTTTGAGCCTCCCTGTATTCTGTTAAAGTTAGAAAAGAAGCAAACAATTGCAGAGAGCAGCTGATGGGCAAACAAGTTTTAAAGCCTGCTAGGCTCTGCAGTCTGTTCCTAGAAACACATTTGGACGCACATCTCACTCCTCAGTCTGGCCCCAGACACTGGTGAGAGGCATGTGGATGAAATTAAGGAACTTAGAAAATGAGAAGGGAAGAGCTCCTTTGCAATGGAAGGTACACTGGGATTTATAGAATATTTTTTTATAAAGAATGCCAAAAAATTTTACTTTCTTATCTACTGGAAACATGAAATAGTCAAAAAAGCCTAATGGAATTAAGTGTACAATTGCTATTGACTTCAAGGCTGGCTGAATACTGCTTCCCTTAGGTTCTTGGATAATAATGGGCTTTATTTCCAATTTTTCTATTGCAACACAATTAAGTTAATGCATGGAGAATAGCCAGTGAAAAAAAATCAGTTATTGCCATGCCACCTATGAGGAGTAATAGAAGGTAATTCTATACATTTATTCCAAACACAGTCTGAAGACCAAGCAAAAGATAATAATGACCATATCCTGATAAAGAGGGGAGCATTTCAATCTGATAGAAATAGTTTCAGATGGAATATTTTACAAGATATATTCAAAGGAAGTTTGAAATCCCAAAGCTGTGGAAAAACAATGGCAAGAATCCCACTGACTTTAGTGAGCCTACAACTTCAGTGCAAGATCTTTAAACCGGGATCCAAGTTAATGAGAAATCTTAACTCTTGTGATCATAGTTCAGTATTTGAGTGATTTAATTGTTTGCTAAACCTGAACTTCTTCAGTCTTTTCTTGAAACATGTATTATATAGATATAATACGTATTTCAAGAATATGTGTAGGGCAGATGGACAGATGACATTTTCAGTATAAAGAAATTAATCAGAACTCCGAGTCAATTGAGCTGAAACTTTTTCATTGAGGATGAAGAAAATGAAGATCAGCTATGTGTTTGTATTTCTAAATTTGCTACATTTGGCTCAGAGGGAGGGTTTTTATGATCATCACAGCCTATTCAAAGCCAGAAAATACTGAAAATCTCTCCAAGAAATTTATCTAAGTGTCACAATGTTTTCCATACAATTCCAGGAGAACCGAGTAATTTGATCCTTAAAAAGTTATTGGAATTCCTATAGGAAAAAATTCTGACCAGATCTTCTACTGCTATAAGTTAACTTATCTGAATTGATTTTGTTGACGTTTTACCTCTTTTTACCAGATCATTCCCAAATCCTTTTTTAAACTTCCTTTAATTTGCACAAGATTTGCTTTTTTCCTCATAGGCTCATGAACTCCAGAACCCTGAAGCACATTTCAACAAGATTATATTTCTTGTTTAAAATGTACAGATCAGTTCATGATGCAACTTCTCCATGAAATTTCCAGATTTTAAAGGAAAATTGTAAATAACATGATGATCTGCTTGTCTACAGTGTAGTTGTTTCTATTCTTATGACACTATGAAAAGAGTCAGATAAAGATGTCTTCTGTTTTCAATAACTAACCATAACAGCTTTGTGACCTGAATAATCTCCTTTTTTATTGGGTGTTGCTTTATCAGTTAACAGAACATGAAATAGCCAAGGAGCAGTCAGTGAGATTACAGTGTGTTGACACTGACTGTATGGATTTATTTCTGCAGAAAATAAAGGGAAGTATGATAGAAGAGATTGACAAGTCTCACCTAGACATAGTCTGATACAAAAAAGCTTTATGCACGGCACAGCAAAACCACAGGGGCTTTATAGAAACTTCATATGGGAAAACATGTAGCAGAGGACAGCATCACAACCCAGACTTCTGCTGAGTACTAACCTTTCATATTAGTATTAGTTCATCCATAGGAATTCCTGGGTGAGAATTATATTTCTTAACCGGAAGTTTACACACTCTTAATATGAGCAACATGCTTTTCTCAGCAGGTTTTGAAATATGACAGTGGTGGAGGTTTAGTTCAAAACTACTTATAGCTACATTTTTGTTTTTCAAGGTTGTCATTGTAAGTTATTTCAGGATTGTTTTTCCCAATTAATTAATTACTGATTTTCTATCACAGTTTTATTTATTAAAAAAAAAAAATAATCAAAGCTGGAGTTGTTGGAGGCTTCTGGGTGTGTCTATGTAGAGAAGCAAGGAATCCTGTGTCATCCTAAGGATGTCTGAGCTACAGGCTGTCTTGACATAGGCTAAGTTCATGATCCAAGAAAAGAAGTTAATTTAATTCAGTGCAAATTATAGATGCTGAAGTTCCTGTTTGCTTCCTCTTGCACTAAACCTTGTACATGCAGGGTTTATATTTCTCCTTATTTGTAAGAGAGTGTAACACAGGAGTGACATTAATAGTGAAATTTGACCTCTAAGGATGGAATTGGCTTCTTTAATCTTAAGAAAATAAGTCTAAAAATACTTAATGGAATAATGTACAGACTCCTAGGGGTGCATGGCTGAAGGATGAGAGACAATTAATATGAGGTGCAAAACAGAAATTCTCATGTTATGATTTTATTTTATTTTTAGTGAAAGATGGTCAAACATTGGAAAAAAGGCCCAGTTGTTACATATTCTGTACTTTGAGGTATTCAACAATTACAGGTCCTGAATACCTGCTTTAATGAAACCTTTTTTTGATCAAGGAGTTGGATCAGATAATTCTGGAGGTTGCTTCTGGCCTAATATGACTATATAATTCAGACTCATCTCTATACTCTAGTACTGGAGGAATTAACTTGCTATACCATGAACAAGACTTTAGGGTTTTTTACTTATTTTTTTAAAATCTAAAATATATGTTTTTAATTGTTATTCTTTTAGACTTATTTGGTCATATGGAAATGAATGCTCAACTTCTTTTGTGCTCAGATTTTTTTTTTTAATGATGGTTAAAAAATGGTGACCAGATTTACATGCTGGCTTCCAGTTTTCTATAAGCAAATGAAAGGTCCAGGACATGGTTTTTTTTGCAATAGCTCCTTAAAGCAAGTGTCTGGAAAAAAGGTGTTTTATAACCACTGGAAAATTTACAGTAACACGTTTCAGGTTTGTGATAAGCGTTACTTGTTCATTAAAGAGAATCAAGATTAAATCCTTCAGGAAATGCTGTAAAGCTGTATATTTTTTAAATATACCTTAATAAAACCACAGAAATGTTCTATGTTTCACAAAATATTTATTGCATGACATTAACTGAAACCAACACCAGCAAAGCTGTGGGAAAGAGGTATATGAGAATACTAACAGCAATATGAAATTATTTCACTTGCAAGGTTTCCATTTCCAAATCTACCATAACATACCAAAATGTGGAAAGCAAATCCATCAACTGTGAATCAGTTGTTCAAATCTTACTTTTCACTCTTGAGTTAAGCTGGATAAAGAGCAGGAGTAAAGGGATATTAATAACTCCAGTTGCTTACAATTCTTGTTAAACACATCTACAAATTATCAGTTATATAATACATCCAAGCATTTCCTCTGGGCTTTTATTATTTTAGCTTCGAAAATATGTGAAAATATTTCATGGGAATAAAAATTAAGACCAAGTTAAATGTCTGAAACATTAAGATTACCATGGAACTCTTGTACACTTATTAATTACTGAAAGGACCATTGAAAACTCCTACATTTTTCAAGCTGTGAGCAGCAGTGTCTGTTTGTCAGAAAACATCATGTTTCGTGATATAAGTTACTTTCTCTTAAGACTGGGTTGGAAGGGACCAGGATCATCTAGTTCCATAGGCAGGGGCATCTACTAGACTGGTTTGCTCAAAAACCCATCATACCTGGCCTTGAACACTTGCAGGGATGGGACATCCACAGCTTCTCTGGGCAACCTGTGCCAGAGCCTCACCACCCTAATATCTAATATTATACTCCTCTTTCTCAGTTTAAAGCCATTCCCCAGTAACAATAATAACACAACAACTAGTGCCAGCTCTAAGTTTTAGAGATTTTGATGGTTTTTGGTTTACAGCAGCCTACAGGGAAATATTCACTGTGTTGGATCTCCTGATCATACAGCCCTGTTCATTTACTCCCCATGTTTATAATTTCTGTGAGCAAGGTGAAAGCTGCAGGGTCCCATTATACCAGGTCTAAGGCAACAGGGAGTCTTCACAGAAGGCTATGTGAGAAAAGTAGAAGCAAAAGATCTACAGTGTATTGCTGATGGCCTCCAGAGAACTTGAAAAATAATTTCATTATTGATTATTCTGACAAAGAAGGACACAATGATAAAATCAAGTTTCTGGTCTCATAGAGATTGACCTTCTGAGATCCACCAGTGACAGGAAAAGTACAACATTGCCATCTACATTCGAACACGCTCACTCATGAAATACTGTCATCTTTATCCAGCCTTTAACTCAATGCCTTCATCTCCCCCACTGAAACCGAGTTCTGTTGGTGATATTTCTTTGTAGTTGGGCCATCTTTACACATTGGAAAAACTTCAGTGGGTGCAATATCATGGCCTTCAAGATTTACATTTGAAATAGTTTAAGATCAAAGGAAATCTATTTAACTAACTATGTAACTAAGAAAAGTGATTTTCAGCACAGCAGGGAGCGTGGGAGGGTAAAAGACTGTGCAAATGAGTAAGTGATATTGGGAAATTCTCTGTGCTTTTCATATCTCCATTTAGCATGAGAATAACTGATGCAGAGGAAACAGAAATCATGCCATATATTGGATGCTTTCCAGACAAATGAAGAAAAAGCCTAAAGCAGATTGACTGGAGTTAGTGGAAACATTTTGAATCTAAAGTTCTAAAAGAACACTATCCTGGTTGGGAAACATATGTTTGAGGATTTCATTTTGAGGAGACGAAGGCAAATACAGCTTGAAACTCACTGGCCCACATTCCCCTTTGGTAGTTATTTTATACCTGTGTGTAATTTAAATCAAACACTGCTATCAACTCCAATGAGCCTCACTGATAAATACAGACTGTGACCAGGTTCCCTGCTGGTCTGCTAAGAGCACCCATGAACACTAAATTCTGATCCTCGTGGTGTTTAAAGCCTTCTCAGGGGAGGTCATTAAAGATAGTGATTACTGAGCCTTTGTGTTGCCAGCTTACAAACCTTAATATCATTACTTGGCCAAACGGTATGGATCTCTAATTGTGTAAATTGAAGCTAATTGATCTTCAAATGATGCCTATGCCCGGGTCACTGGCAATATGGCTTTGGGAGTAAGTGGTTGTTCCCTCACCTTGGAATCAAACGCTCTCAAAATTTTTGTCAAATGAAAAACGTGGATAAATTTCAACTCAGATTAACATCTAGGTTTACTTTAGGGAAACCTACATGGCTTTGGTATATACTGTCTTCTCACGTTACATGACGTGTCTCTTGAAATCTTTATGCCTGTAGTCTGTAGAAGAAAGAACAGTTTTAAAGGCATCAGCAGCTGAATAGGATAAAGCCTTGCAATAAAAATATTGCATCAGACAAAAAAAAAAAAAAAAAAAAAAAGAATTGG
>JAYRBT010000042.1:7199249-7220049 GCA_036023395.1 Myiotriccus ornatus | reverse complement strand
ACGGTGGCAGTGAGGTCCTCAGGACGTAGATGGATTGCCTTACAGGGCTAACGGGCTCCATCTGCCCGGGGAGTGGCAAAGTTTTAATGTTCTGGCTTACAGAGGAGGAGGTTATATAGTAGACTGGGTGAAAAAATAGTTTTACTTTAGAAAAATGAACAAATGATTGTAACTGCACAACTAATTGTCTAATTACTCTAAGCTTAAGATTCCAGTAAGTGAAGGACTTGAATATTAGACTAGTAGGGGAAATTTTCTGATCCTTCAATAAAATATCTTTTTGGAAAATAACTATTTCTTGTAAAGCAATTATCTAAAATCTTCAACACACTTAATAAATAACTGATACTTGGCAGATTTGACTGCACATACTGCTGTTGTCATAAGTTTATTTTAAGACTGGTAAATTAACAGATGTTCTAGATAGTTAGTCCTTTTAATCCATCTCATTTAAATTCCCTATTCTCCAGTGAATCATTCGCTTTCAAAATCCCATTCAAAATCTCTTTTTTTATGGGGTTAATGAGATCCATATAAATGGATGTTATGTATTCATCTTGATTTTAAAATGACTATATTGTTATTTTTTGTATTATTAAAGACTGATAATGTCATGCAATCAATTCATTACCTATTCTGGAATCTATAAGAGTTATAAATCTCCTTTATCAGAAAGCCATAGCTGTGTGCCATGTCTTAGCATTGGTCCAGTTAAGACAGATTTGGGAAACCAGAACCAGATATCAATCATTTCAAATTATTTCTCCCCACCCCCTTATTATTAACACAAACCATTTGGAAATCTCAACACTGAAATGCTTTCTTATGAATTTTTTCCATTAATCCAACTTCCCTCTACACAGATATATAACACTGGGACTTGACAGCTGGCCTGCTGGCACCAATTGCTTAGACTCCTTGAGGGGAAAATAAACCTTTTAAAAAACCCTTGGATTTTGCAAATGGGTTTTAAAAACAAAAGATCTGTCAAATTCTGAGTCTGAGAGCTTTGCCAGTACAGCTCTCAGCATTCAGCTTCAGTATCCTCTGGTTTACTTCTGTATAGCTAAGAGAAAGATGGGAAAGCTGCTGATAATGACAGGTCACCTTAACATTATCTCACTAGTTCTTAAGTCAGGAGAGTCTAAATTCACAGTATTCCAGGTGTAAGGTTTTATTTACTCCTTACCTTAGATGTTAATGTGTTTCCTACCACGTTTGTGAACATTAGAGGATCTGTTCAGTTGCTTGTACATAGTCATCTTGTACAGTCTGAGACTTTACAAAGTGGACTTGACACTGGATTTTGTAATTCTGGAGAGCTACCTGGAAATCAGAAAGGTTACCTTAGGGCCTTTTACTAGTTGCACATTAGCTTCTTGGGTGTACAACAAAAGTAATCCTGAATTCAAGGTGAATCTGAACATTTCTCTGCAGGTTATTGTGTTCTCAGAAACCCAGTATAGAGCTGTGAGTCCTTCAGTCTTTCAGCAATAAGGTGTTGACAACTTGTTTTCAACCTCTTCCCAACAAAAATGCTCAGAGTAGGGACAATTTGTGATTCAATGTAATATTTGTTCAGTGTGCACAACCAAAGCAAAATAATGTCCTTCCTTATCTGCAGTGAAATCTGCATGTCTGCAGCTTATAAAAGTGATTTCTTATATCCTTTCCTGTTTTATCACAAAACAGTACAACCACAGTCTTTACCTGATCTAAAGTCACTATTAGTCTACTTTTAATAATTTAGTGTTCTAGCTTTAGTCTTCAAGCTTTACTGCATCTTTCAACAGCAAATATATGATTGTCATTTTTATACAACAGCAGGAGGTTACATCACAAGTAATGGTGTAGGAATCATTTCTGGGACTGACTTCTTGGCTGCTGCAACACGACCCACATCAAGTTTAAAACACGTGAGGAGTTGGCAGCGATTGCAAAGGAGGACACCACTCAGCAAAAAGGTGTGGTGAATTCTAGCCCCAAGAGGATTGCCTGAAAAGTTCATCCAAAAGCTTACATATGTGTAACTAGGGAGATCCTCGTAAACAAATCATAAACCAGACACAAAGTCACTCTGAACAAGAAGATAATCTCAAAGAATAAATGGGATTACTGTACAGAAAGTGGGACATGGATACTGTAAAACTCTGATAAGGAGCTGTTGATGTGGGAACACTGTAAGGATCAACATTAATGAAAAGTTTGGAAAGAGACTGTCTTTACTTACAAATTAATAAAATCAGTGTATATTTAAACATCAGAGGGAGACATAAGTATGAAGTAGAAAGAAAGCAATAATTAGAACAAGTTTTTTCTTTTTTTGATTACACATTATTTAAATGTCAGTCTTAAAGGCTCCCTTGAACTCTGTTAGTTCATGTCTGTTTTATGTCCTTCTCAAGCAAAATCAGTGGACAAACTTCTCAACTGGTGTGAAGTTAGCTTAGAGAAAATTAACTGGGGACAAACCACTTGACATTACCAAGGATACTGCCTCCTTGATTGATATCAGATTGATATTCTGATATACACTGATAGGCTGATATACATGAAAACAGGGGCACAACAAGACTTTCTGCTTAATAATATTAAGGAACTAAACCAGCCAAAAATTAGCTCTGATGGTAAAACACAGGCCATACAGTTGTAAAATTAATAGACTGGCTGAATAATCCTAAATTCTTAGCCATATGGTACTGTCATAACAAGTCCATCCTGACAATAAGCCTGAGTTTAATAAATCAGGGAATGTTTTTTTCTCAGTTTTTCTCCTTTTTCACACTCCTTGCACTTACACAAAACCTGTTGTGTCTGGGGGCTGCTGGGAGCAGAAGGCTGTCCCTCTGTGCAGCCATGTCAGGATACACCAGTAGTTCTGTTCCTTACCAAGAGTAGCTGGGACAGTAAATCTGCTCCAGGCTGCCTGATGTTCTGCAGCTGATGGCTTTTGCAGATACACAAGTGAAAACTGTTTGCTGGAGTAACCTCTAGAGCTCCGCAGACCTTTCCAAATGTTATGTACTTTTTGCTACCAGCGGAGAACTTGAACTTATATGACCTCTAGAGGTATTTTCCTCTCCCTGTTTGGCCAGGGCATAATAGATCCCTATTTTAATCAGTACTATTTAATCAGTACTTATTCCTGAAGATTTTTTTTTTTCCCAATAATCTGCAATTATTTTGCTTCCATTTGGTTGTGTTTTATAACTTACAAAACATAACAGCCTTTATCAGCACTACAAATGTCCTCATAACTTTTAGACAGGTACAAGCAATAACTCACCTATCGTATACATCACATACAATACTATGTAGATAAGTAGATAATGACCTCAAGATTTTTGTAGTTAATCAAGTATAAGTGTTGGCTTCAAAACTTTGTTCATGAGTAAGAATGATTTTAGTTATGGTCTATCTTACGAGTTTTACTCCAGTTGAACTCTAAGATATCACAAGTGATTTAAATGTTATAATCCCAGCAGATTTTGTAGAAATTTTGTTCAAACTGCTTATCAGGAAAGTATTCTTAAATTATCAACCACTATCTATGCTTTTGACCTAATTAAACAACTGGATATATATAAGAAGAAATTTTGACAAAAATAAAAACAAAATCTCAGTGTGTATAACACAATTACTTGCAGACTATGACAGATTTTTAATGATATAAATTAACCCTTCTCATCCCAATGAATCCAATTGCAGTTTCATTGTGTTCTAGATAACAATATCAGCATAAACAATAAAGATTCATTGCATTGTGTTTCAGGATAGCTGAACAGGATACATAGCTGAACTATAAAATGCAGGAAGTCATGAGCCCCAAATTCTAAATATCTACACTGACATAAATATATTGTTTTCTGAATTATGCTGCTTTTATAAAAGACTAGGAAATTCTCATGGATTTCCAAGTTAGGGGAAGTAGTATGTACATATCAGAGCTGCTATGATATCAGTAATTGAGGCTACTTGGGTTTTTTTGTACTTATTCTTTCTTGACTCAACTCTGAAGACTGCAAATTAACTGAAATGTTTCTGTCCTACCAGAGTGATGGTCTGATGAGGGTGGGCCTTCATCCCTGTGAAAATTGCTGTGTTAAATGTACATATAAATGCAATTTACCCTAAAATCAAGGAAGCTGTTGCTCAAGGCAAATATATATCTACAATCTGCTGGACAAATGAGAACAAACCTTTGAAAATAAATGATTTAAAAAGTTTTTATTTTCCAGACATATGCTAAGCTGCCCTTGGGACAGGAAGTCTTACAATATGATCTATTCTATTTTAACCTCAGACCTACAATATGATCTATTCTATTTTAACCTCCTCCACTTGAGGATTTAGAGTAGGCTGTCCCCTCCATAGCAATAATATCTGTACACCAGGAGACAGCCATCCCACGGGGAGATAATTTTGACACAGTGACATAAAGCACACTTCATGTTCTGTGACCCCTCAGGGCTGTTGCAGTGTGCTCCCTGCCTCACCTTTCTATAGCTCTCCTCCCTTTTGGCTGCTGTTGTCATTCCCAGCCCCTTGCTGGAGCAGCTTGTCAAGGGATTTCCTGTAGTACAGAGGAATAGCTCATTCTGAAGGTCAAGCACAGCCCTGAACACTCTCATCTGCTGCGATGGAAACCACTGGGCTAAGATCAGCATTTTCTTAAAACTCCTGTGCAGTTACCACCTCCTTCTGAAGATGACAGAAGACCTTCAGCAGCTAAATTTAATGGATTAAAATTTCCAGGCGCTGAAACTTCTACCTGAAAGTGTTTTATTCCTGACATCACTGAGCAACTTGATCCTTCCACATGAATACTACTCTGGATGCACTAAGCAGGCATTGCTTTGTCTGCCTCATCTGAACCATTCAGGCTAGAATCACACGGAGGTAAAAAGCAAACTAGCCTTGGAGAAAGAGCTGGGAATAGGGACCCCAAATTTCTGTATCTGTGGCAAGTTCTATCAAAAGCATATGTACAGATGCACTAGTTCAAATGGGAGGTCCATCTCCACTTTTCCCAGGAGCCTGAGGGGCCAGGAGCAGGATGCAAAGCAATGGTTTAAGGGTATGTCATGTCCAACCTTTACAGAACTGCATCCTCTCCCTGCTGATTCAGTCTTGGCACAGGCTTTATATTGGAAGCTGATCCTTGTCTATATTTCCTACTCAGCAACAGGTTTAAAAGGGATGACTAAACTATTATTCTTCTCCTAATGTGGACAACAATTGGCTGGCTTGAGTGTGCAGGAACCATCCCTCCTCTGATATGTTCTTGAACTGCTCAGTACAGACTGTGCTGGAGGCTATAACATCACCTTCACTGCTGCAAACACCAGTGAATTGTGTACACAATTTGGGCATTCTTTGTTTGCCTGCTGATTAAGCCTAGGACTTCCTTCTGGATAGTTTCCACTCATCCTAATGGGAATAATTTGTAAAAATGACGTGCAAATGAATTAAATTGAATAGTAGAATGAGTGTACAATGAGGATCATGGTACTCAGTGGATGGGGTATGCTAATGGCAGATCATTTTCCCTAGATCTCACCCTGCACAAATTTCCCTGTACACTGCCTCATAAGAAGAAAAACACTCCTATGCCATGACCAGAGTGGCTCTGGGAGTCCTTACACTTACAGAGAGTAAGATATGATCTCTCACAACAGCAGCACTCCTCATATTGCTCAAAACCCCACCAGTCCCAGTGCCACCTCACTGGTGACCAGTACCCAGACTAACCTCTTGTGCAATCATGTGCAGCAGGGATCAAGGGCTCTGAGTACACCCAAGGCCTCCCAGCTGCAGTGTGGCATTCCCAGCACTTTCAGAGCGGGCTCCTCCCTCCCCTGAATTTCTCTGAAGCCCTTTGAAAGAAGAACATTTGAGAAGATGTCTCAAGTTTCATCACCAGTGGGCTGGTGCACTTCCAACAACCAAACCCAAGGACTAGTGTTTGTAAGCAGATACCAGGGAAGAGGAACCAAGCAGCCAAAAATAAAGGATCCTTCCCACATATTTTTGAGTCTTCCCGTTCTCTTCAGTATAAGGAATTCCTAAGCCTGGTGGGGTTTTTATGTTTGGTAACCCCCAACAGATGTCTCTTCTAAATATATGACTGATTTTTTATTGAATACACGTAGACTCCTTGTGTACATAATGTCCTTTGGCAAGGAATGTTGCAGAACTGCTACCCACTGTAAGAGAACCACCTCCTTTTGTTTCTATTAAATCTCTGGCTTCATTTGATAGGCCCTCATTTTTGTGCTGGAAAACAGTCAACAACCATTGTCCTCTCCATACTACTTATTATTTAATATAAATTTTGTGAAATTTTCTCCATGAGAACCTGGATTGTCACAATTGTGAATGCTGATAGGAGAGCCAGTTTGCTAAGAGTGCTGCATTGCTGTTTAATTGTTGTTATGAATGTCTGCTCAAGTGAACTCCTTGATGATCATGTTTCTGCAAGTTATGTGGAATTAGATAATGTTTGTATATCCTCAAGGCTTCAATTCAAATTATAAAAGAACTTTTTAACTTTAATTTGCATGCTTGTAAGAAAACATCCCGATCTCTGAGTTTAGGATTATCAACAGAGAACAAAACGGCAGGTGCAAGTGAGCTGTGCCCTTTTCCAGGCTCATGTGGGACTACTCTGTTCACAGCAGTTGCTTATCTTTTTCCCTACTTAAATAAAATGTTACACATAAATGCTAAATATTCCATATTGCTACCTTGGGGATGGTGACAATAACAGTAATTAATGTTTGTTTAATCTCCCTCTTTGGACTTCAGTGTTAAAGCAATCGTACAGTCTGAAGGGCAACAGGGAGCAAATAACTGTCATAGCAAATTCCTAAAACAACCAAAGAGTTAAAGATATAAGATACTTATTTGGATCTGTCCCAGGCAAAGTTCAGGTAAAAGAGAAGAGAGATATAAATTTCTTCAGACTTTGAAGATGAGAATGCTGCAGTTCTGCCCTTGAAAAATCAAGCTGATGTAAACTGGTATTTTCAAAGATGTCATTACAGAAAAGTAGGGAAAACAAGCTGACATGGCTTAGCATATATGTGCAACATAGGAACAAGGCAGCAAAAATGTAATAGTCACACTTCAGGGACCTGAAGTTCCAAACAAGAAGATATGAGGCAAACTAAGGTTTTCTTCCTCTTAAAAGGCAGCACAATAATTAGTGAAATTGTTTGAGAGGAGACAAGGTCTTTATGCCTCCTTTATTTTGAGATGATTAAGATACCTTACAACTTCCATCTACACCGGTGAATATGACAAAGCCAAGTCATGTGCCCATGAACTGTCATACAATAACTCACACAGACAACTCCCTGGCAGGGAGCAGCTGAATTGTTGGCCCAGGCCAAGGAACACCCTTGTGAGCAATGCCCAGATCTGATTCAGGAGCTAACACAGGCAAATAGATCATACTGTTGTGGCTACTCTTTTGTGGTTGGAAGGAGGGTTTAGATGAAATGTCATATGCCAGTTAATCCTAGGATCTCTGAATGGTTTGTGGCTTATTTTGCTTACTACTAAATATGCAACCACAAAAGTTGGGAGTAATGCACTTAAGCTCCAGAGAGAGGTAAAGTTTCAGACAACAGACCGCTTGTATTTCTAATATATTTCCTGTTGCCTAGATCTCCCAATCAACTGGGTTTTCACAGGGGACTGGCTGGGTTACTTTTCTAAAGCTTAGCATAATCTTTTTCTTTTTTCTTGCTGTTGCAAAGAAAACCTTGGCACCTAGCACAGCAATCTGGATTCCATTCTGAGAGCAAATCAGAGCTCTTCTTGATTCTAGTCTCACTGTAACACCAAAGAGGAAGAGAAACAGGGAGGATGCCATGGTACAGTAGGGAAAACCAACAGATTAGAGAGCATAATATGTTTCTCTCACTTTTTATAGCTCTGTGTTGCCTCTTTTGTACAAGCTCAAACTCAGGAAAGACACAAAAGCCCAAGCTGAAAACCAAAAAACAACAAAAATAAAGCCATCCTAACCCTCTGTTATGTTCACTGATTCCATGTGAGGAACTCTGTGTGTGTGTGTGTGTAAATCAAAAGATGTAGTCTTTCCTCTACCCTGGGTAACAAGGGTAAGAAGAGTTGTTAAAATGTGGAGAAAATGTTTCCTTTGTAGCTTTGATCTGAGCTAGAATAAATTTGTCTTTGGTTTAAAATATATTTGTAAATACAAATAAAAAAAAAACCCACACACACAAAAAAAGAACTAGTTTAGGCTTTTATGGGGAAATGGATTTGAGTTAAGGTCTTTCTTCATCTACTGTGGCAATAGACTGTATGAGTTTAGATTGACCAAGACTGTAGATACATTTTTTTTTTGTGGGGGGGAAAATAGAGGGAAAACAAAATTACTTTTTGTTGTACTGAGGTCATTGACTCTTATGAGGGTTTTTTTTTTTAGGATTTAGTAGAGTACAGTGCCTTGGGACACCTGTGGTAGTGGATAAACTTCACTAAATTTAAGACAATTATCTTGACCACTGAGTTCATTGTATGATGAAACATTATGATTCACATTCACAAAAAATACTCATGTGATCAACAGAACAAGTGGAGCCATTTAAATACAGACATAAATGCCTGCTGATATGAGTTCCCACATTAAGAATATTCTACACTGGCTTATAGTTGAAAAAAGAAAGTTCTTTTTTATTCAATACCTTTTTCAGTCAATGAAATTCAGATAGCAAACAGCTTGAATCTGTCATGACCAATAGTGACAAATACTAAGCACTGTGAGTCAGTCTATACTATAAAGATGAAATGTGAATGCTAATTTAGTTCTGTTTCACTGAGGGAGACACAAAAAAGCAGGAGAAAAGGAAGTAATTAACCTTTTGAATTTCTCAGTTTTGTTCCCTAGGCCAATAAGTTTTGGACAAAAGATCTTCAGGAAACCAACACTTGAACTTTTAGCCCTCCTGGCTTGTGCAATCAAATGGGAAAAAAATGTACACTGGCAGTAGAAATGCAATTACTCATGACAGGGTGGATGACCTAGGTAATAGCTTTTTTCACAGGAGGAGGGAAAGAGAGGAGATGAGAAGCTTTCAGTTTTTCAAGCTGAATGTTTTCCCTCCCTTCTCTTTAGATGATGGAAAATGTATTCTAAAAATCATCTCGTACCAATAATTTATTTATTAAGCCCTCTCTTACTTCCTACAACGTTCTGAAGAACTCAGCTGTGGATGGGTAGCTATATAATGCATATATGACATCTTTTCTACTAGAACTGAGGTTTTGTGACTATTAACCAAATGGTTCATAGAGGAGGCACTTCCAGAGAGCCAAGAAGGCTCAGCAGCATAGCTCCAGCCAGAGAGAAATGGATGATAAATGCTCTGAGTTTTGGAAAATTTTAAAGAGGAATGGAGACATGAACCTGACTGTGGTGTATAGTCAGCACTTTCTGAACTGCAGGGATAAGTCATCCGTCCAGATGCCCTCATATTAATCTAAGCTTTAGAAACTTAATGTTTGAGTGCAAAGCAGAAATCTGGAAGAATTCTCAGCTCTGAAATTCAATACATGAGTGCACTTGAGCAAGTTCTGCATCCTATTACCCATTGCTTGTTTTAATTAATGTATATCCTATTAGAAGTGACTAGAAGAAATATTCTGACAGTTTTATTGTGTTTGGGATTATGTCAAGGGTTTAGCGTATGAAAGGCCAAGTGCTACTGACTGTACATTTCCTATTCAGATAACTTAAATGGTAGATTTGTCTTGACATATTACCTTTTGGAAAGGCACCCTGTTACCTATGCCAGGTATATGAACTGTGTAGTGAGCACTACTAATCCAACACTAGCTGATGTTCATAACTGCAGCAAAATCTATATGTGAGATAATAAATTAATGCACTAAAATGATATGGTTTAGCCAGAGAACTCCTCTCATGTTACCCAAAGTCTGGATTGGGTGACTGCATCAGTGTTTTTAATTATGAGTCAGTGGAAATTGTATTATTTCATCTTCATATGTTTTTTTTGCAGATCAGCTTGATATTCCAAGGGCCTATGATAACTCTTACCATAATGGTTCTTCCTTGGTGGGTTAACCAAAGGTTTATGTTTTGCTGTTGGATTTGGCATGATTCTTTACTTTAAGAAGCCCAGTCAGAGATACTATTTCAAATTTTTTGTGCTCTTTTCTGACATTTATATATTGTACCTTACACTTGAACAAATATGTAAAAGTATTAATCCCCTATTACTTTTGTTGGTTTTGAATGTGCTTTTACATATTTCTAGTCATAGTAAAAATGAAAGTGAAAATGTGGGTTAACAATGGACATAAAAATGAGGAAGCTCAGACTTGCTCAGGCAACAGAATTTGGAATATCTTCAACAGCCTTTAGCTTTGGTTCTTGAGATGCTCCTACTATACTGAACTATAAGACTATTTGTATTGGTCAAATTACATAAGGAGGCTGCTTCACCAAACTTAATCTCAGTTCATTAATTGGTAAAAGTAGAGAGGTATTGGCATGTGTAGAGGCATTTATCCCACCAATGTTGAAATGTGAACAACTGCTGTTTAGAGAAGAGTAAACCCCTCCATTGACTGTGCTGGGGGTGCAAATTAACAGACCACAGAGAATTTCTAAATGTCAAGAAAATAAGATTAGATAATGTGAAAGTCTGTAGTTCTTTAAAGGGAGATTTTTTTTTTTCAGGAAAAATTGGGATAACTGATCTTACACAGCCCAGTGGCTCTATATACAGCTTTTTGTACCTTTAGTAAGCAATTACACCTGCAAAGGTGTAAGTTATTCCTGCTTCTGGAGAGCTCTGGCACAAGATTTTAAAAGGCAATATAGTAGGAAAGGAAGTATTTGTGACATATAAAGATTTTATAATATGATGGGGTTTATTTTCATAATATTCCATTGCCATCATGAAACATCTCCACCATAATAAGTACTCCACAGGCAGAAAATAGACAGTCTCTGACCCTAAGCTTTACAGGATCCATTTGGGACATCTGAACCATTCATTCAGTCACCAGCCTGTTCATTTTCCTTTTTCCTGGTGTACCATGAGATAAAGAAAGTGTTGCAGGACATATGAATGTTTCTGGAAGTCAGCTGTCACAGTAGCTGTACTTCAGTCATGTGGCAGGTGAAGGATTTGGATATTTCGTTTCCAGACAATCTGCTGTACCAAAAATTTTTCTAATGTCATAAAGCACTGTGTTAGAAATAAGCTTGGCAATCAGTCGAGGCTTGTGAGAATGAGAAGAAACATGAAGGTCCTTGCCTGAAAGCAGGTTAAGTATTGAAAAAACAACACAGGATGGGCATGGATTTACCATTCAGGTAATGACAGAGAAGTAAAGCTGGAAACCTGTAAAAGACCTTAATAATGAAGACAAGAAGTTTCTGTTAGATTTGGTAGAGAAGGAGAGCCAGTGATGGGGCAAAAGAGAAGTGTTACGTTGTAAAAGTATAGGAATGGTGAGCAACTCTCTGAATGTGTCTGAGCACAGTAACTTCCAAAGGCCAAAGGAACGGATGGTGAAATAATCAAAACATCCAATTCTTCGTCTTCAAGGAATTCAAGCTCGGTAAATTAATAGGAAAACTGTATTTTAATTTCCATGCAAAAGAATTAGAACGTTTAAGACAATACTTCCTCTAAATTTTGCTTTTGTTGTCTGAAAAGTCAGTATGGCCGTTGTGTTAGAATGGTGCAAATTGGCTTAAATCCACTGAACCTAAACATGGCCTAAACACTATGGGCTTGGTTCATCTGAAACTGCCTGCCACCCAAGAGACAGCAGAAAAGACAGAAGCCAGAAAAATGTTAGTCAGCAGAGATTCAAAACAAACAAAAATGCCCTAAGGGTTCACAAAACCAAAGGTTCGGCTCTTCATTCATCTGCCAGTCTCTCATCTACTTTGCTTTACCTTGGCTTTATGTTAAGCTCCTTCACTCAACTTTAATGTCACACAGAAATCTGGTTCACTCTCCTGATAGTTAAGGTTTCCCTGAGCACAGCCTTTGGGGGTTGGGAGAATCTATCAAGTGAACGCTTAATTGTAAGGAAGGCATCTCACCATTATGTTGTAGGCTCAACATCGTAACTTCATGAGTTTAATGAAACTCTTTGAAGCAAAGACAAAAAAGAAATACACATTCCTGTCTCTGTGCTGCTTTGAAGGAACTTCAAAAAGATACATGTAAGAAAGGGAAAAGTCAGCAGCCCTATTTTAAAGAGGTAAGGCTTAACTTCTGAACAAAGCCCCGGTGTTCCCAAAAAGCACTGAGTTATGCTAAGGTTTGTGTTCAGCCTTTGTGAGTAAATCCCACTCATCTGCACTTCCATAAAATCAGTCATAAGGGACACCTGAAGTTTCTGGCAGATGTCAACTGCAAAATGGAGCCTTTGGTAGGCAGACTTGTGAAGTGGCAGAGAGCATGTTTAAACACGTCTTCTAAGCCTGCAAGTTTACAAGGTGAAGACTCTTTATCTTGTAAGAGGGAGCTAGTGAAAGGCAGAGGAAAAGTACCATGAAATCTTTACTAGGAATTGACTTGTTTGATGACCTCATTTCTTTAGAAATTAAAACTTTTATGAGGATAATAATAGGAAAATAATCTACTTTTATATAATAAAAAATCCTTGCCCATTCTGGCACATTTCATAACATTCAGACTAATTTCCTATACTGCATAAGTGCTTCTGTTAACCCTTTCACACATGAGTACTGATCTGTGCATTCCTATTCTGTGCTCTTTTCCTTCCACACTTGGTGCTTCTCGTGTATTTCCTTCCTATGAACTACTATTTTTCCACTGCTGAGTTACTCTCAGTGAATGCCTGTTTGATGGTTTTTTAAAATCATCTCCTTCAAACCTCTCTGCAAAGATGATGATGATCTATTGATGGATAGACAGACGAAAAGACAATAAACAAAGGGAATCTTTTAAAGGAAGGTCTTTCCTTTTGATGTGATTCTGTACACTGAAAATGATGACATTAAAATTATTTTTCCAGTGGAAATACACAAAGTCACAGAAGCAGCTCTAGATCTAGATAGAACATAGATCATGGATCTGCCCATGAGTACTGAAACTAGAACATGAGCCAGACACAGATGAAAGACCTTCTCTTCTGGAGCAAGGCCAAAGTGAGGTTCTTTCTCACGAGACTATAGATGTTGACCATGATTCTTTTCACACTGGAAGGAAAGTAAGGAACAGCAAATAGCTGCTGACCCATTGCCTTTCTGAGGGATGAGAGAAATTTAAGCTAAAATGTCTGCCCTGTCTGCTGCAAAGGAAGAATTTGAATCTGGTTCTTGCAAACAATGAATATCCTTCTGGACAAAATGTCCAGCCCACAGCTGGATAAACACATCATAGAGTGGATGAGCAATTGGCTCATGGGTGAAGCACAAAAGGTAATAAGGAACAGGGTAGCATCAGACTGGTGATCTGTCACTAGTGGGGTCCCACAGGGCTTCATATTGGGCCCTGTGCACTTCCACATGTTCATAAATGACTTGGACGTGGGACTGTAAGGGATAATGAGCAAGTTTGTAGATGACACAAAAGTGAGAGGAGCTGTTGACTCCCTCAGAGTCAGGGAGGTCCTGCAGAGAGACCTCAAAATGGGCAATCACCAACCATATGAAGTTCAACAAGGGGAAGTGCCAGATCCTGCACCTGGGATGGGACAACCCTGGCTGTTCATACAGACAGGGGAATGAGATGCTGGAAAGCAGTGCCACAGAAAGGGATCTGGGGATCCTGGTTGATGCCAAGTTGAATATGAGTCAGCAGTGCCCTGGCAGCCAGGAAGGCCAACCATGTCCTGGGGGGCATCAGGCAAAGCATCGCAAGATGGGTGAGGGAGGGGATGGTCCCGCTCTGCTCTGCTCTGGGGTGGCCTCACCTTGGATATTGTGGCAGTTTTGGGCACCACAATACAGGAAAGATATGAAACCATTAGAGACTGTCCAAATGAGTGCAATGAAGATGGTGAAGGGCCTTGAGGGGAAGCCATATAAGGAGTATCTGAGATAATTTGGTCTGTTCAGCTTAGAGAGACTGAGGGGAGACCTCACTGCAGTTACAACTTCCTCTTGAGGGGAAGAAGAGGGGCAGACACCGATCTCCTCTTTGTGGTGACCAGTGGCAGGACCTGAGGAAATGGCCTGAAGTTGTGTGATGGGAGGTTTAGGTGTGATATTAGGAAAGGTTCTTCACCCAGGGGGTGGTTGGGCCCTGGAAGAGGCTCCCCAGGAGAATGGTCACAGCACCAAGCTTGACAGAATTCAAGAAGTGTTTGGACAATGTTCTTGGGCACATGATGTGACTCTTGGGGATGGCCCTGTGCAGGGCTGAGAGTTGTACTCAATGATCCTTGTGGGTCTCTTCCAACTCAGCATATTCTATCATTCTGTGCAATTCTGTGATTCTCAGTGGCTTAAACCACTGGTGTCTTGGTAGCTTGGATCAAAGCATATCTGTTTCTGATTTTGACCAAAAATCATGCACTGCATATGAGAAGATTTTCCTAACGAAGTTTTTATCAAAACCAGCATGCTCCTTTGAAAAGTGTTAATGAATTGGAATTTCCTGATGAAAACATTCCATAAAAAAAATCCTGAACTAACTCTACTCTTCTTTTTAGCTAGATTTGGATCCAGTCCTCAATTACTAGAAAACTCTTCCTTCCTCTGCAGAGTGATGAACAAAAATCCTTCAAATCAAGAATGAAGACAGACAGGTAATTATCTTTTTTTCACAGGAAGGTCTGAAGTGAATATAAAGAAAGGTCCTGTGCAGGCAGGTGAGGCTAGAAATGTGTCTGTTATTTAAAAAAAACACATGCCAGTAATTAAACATGAGTTTTAGATAGCTTAAAAAATAACAAAGCAAGCTTGTGAATAGGGACTGTACAAATATTTTTCGAATGAATAAGACTCACTTGAAAAGTTTAATCATTGATTTAATTTTACGTGTGAGATCGTTTGCAGTCCTATTTCTTTTTAAAGTAAGAATGATGTAATTTAAGAAACACAGAGGCTGAAAATATTTGTAAACCTGTGATACCTCATGGTATCACTTGAGGAAATAAAGCCATCTCAAGTTCATTACATATTTAAAAAGCTTTTGAATAAAACAACAAAGCCCTAAAAGATAAAGAAAACTTTTATTCTGAGAAGTCATTGAATATTTCAACATTATTCTCTTCTCTTTTGAAGAATATAGGGCAAATCTAAACTAGATACCTCTTAGTGCATATTTGTGTTTAGTTTTTGACTGCCCTGCTGCTAAATATGAACATAAATTCAAAGCCTGGATTTTGTTCTGTACTGTAGATGAACAGCCATGGGGGAGCAATGTAAACCATAGTATGAGGAATTGAGATAAAGTAAACCCACAGAAAATGTAAGCACTGGAGTTTCTTAGCCCGTTTGTGTGGCACCTTCTTCCCCTCAGAAAAAGTTGCTCACACAGAAATAGACATCCTCAATGTAGTTTAATTTGGGAAGTTATTATGGACAGGCATTCTCATGTATTCCTTGCAAGGTCTAAATAGAACCATTGTTTCTAAACAGAAAATTGGTGGTAACAGTGCCAGCATTTGTGATCTACATGATGTGTATCATGTACTGATCACTGCTCGCCCAAGAAGAGTCTGAGCGTTGGAATTGGGCACCCGAGCTGGAATCATCCAAACTAACTCTAGACATCTGCAAGGTGCATGTGCAAAACAGAGGAGCTCTTGTTCACCCAAAGAGAGAGCACACAGTGTTCCAGGGCACATTTCATCTGACTGATATGACATGGATAGCTGAAAGTGAGATAACTCGTCCTTAGCACTGGCAATTAGCTCAGGTGGATTTCTACACAGTGGATTTCTACAGGAACTTGGAGGAATGCCACACCTGAAGCCTGCTGAAGTCTTGTGCTTGGTACCATGTAAGATCTACAGTCCCTTTTTTTTTGTTGCTTTTTATCTCTTTTATCTCTAGGAAACCAATGCGGCTTTCCCAGTTCCCCAAGGATTTTATACATGATAATCATGTGCCAACTGCATGTTGTTTGGTGAGAACTGGGTGTGCACCACTGCTCTGTAAGTCAAGCAGGGGTTTATATGGAAGGAAAAATGTTTTTCCACAAACAGGAAGGGAATACCATGTTCTTTAGTATGTGCTTCAGACAATCTGGTTGAAAAAATGGTGGGAGGAGGGAGGATTGTATCTGACATATAGCTTAGATTCAACTGACATGTTAAAAGTATTTTTAGGAATATCCAGGTTTATTTTTATTCTGAACATAATAAAATGGTGTTGATTTTTATGGCCAAATACATACTACATCTCTTAGACTACCTGTACTGGGTGAGAATTGGCAGAATTAATTTTATATTTCATTTAAAAAAATAAATTAATAGTTGCTTAAATCAGTGTAAAAATATTATCAACTACTCTTTCCAGTCCAAGATTACCTGCAGACAGAATCTGGAGGGTTAATTTGGGAGGGTTAATTTAATACATAGGTCAGGATAAAGTTTCAGAGTTTTGTAAGAGCAAGGTGAGGAAATCTCTGGGTGATGGTGTTTCTGTTTTAATGACAACAACAACAACAACAACAACAACAATAATAATATTTTAGTTGCATGAGTCTTGGCATTTTGGAGTATCCTAGAGAACTGGAAAGAGGGAATGTTGTGTCAATTTTTTAAATGGATAAGTAAGACAATCTCGTAATTATATTCCTGACAGTTTGACACTGACATAGGGCAAAATAATAGCATGGCTGATACAGGGCTTTACTACTCAAAATCTAAAGTAGGGTAATTTAGTTAAAGTCAGTCAACATGGGTTTATAAAAACAATTCTTGTCAAAGTATCTTTCAATGAGATTACACATTCCTGTTGATAAAGGTAAATGATGCTTATACATTGTGCAAGTTATTTGACTGTTATCACACAACATTCTATGAAAAGAGTACACTATAAAATCAACATATGACATATTATGAGGATTAAAACCTTGCTAGCTGCTAAATCTCCAGATACTCTCCTCAATGAGGGATTATCAAGTGGGTGTGTTTCCAGATGATTTTTTAATGATTCAGATTAAATTGCCATCCAATATTTTTATCAGCAATCTTGAAAACACCCACTTCTTTACATGGCAAATCATAAGTGAGGAGAAATTTAAGAGTAATGAAGAGAACTGGTTAATAGGGTCCTAAATACCAACAATAAAAATGTATATACCTCATAAAAAAGATTCAGGCAAGGCATTTAAAATCTGTGAGTGCTTCCTGGGGTGCAGTGACCATGAAAATGGAGGTTTCGTACTGTGGATATACAATTCCAGTTTTTTCATGCCTATAAGAAAAGAATATAATGAAAAACAAAGAAAGTGAGTGGGAAGCTTCCATTACCTCTCTATTTGTCATATTTAGTGCTCTGTGGTTATTGTGTTTTATTAGAGTGCTTCTGCTCTAAGAAGCATGTTTAAACAACTAGAAGGAGTTCAGAAGAAAGTCAGAAGTGCATCTGAAAGTTTGAGAAATATGACTGAGAGTGACGATCAAACAGCTAATGGGACTTGACTCGTCTGAGGGGAAAAAAAAGGATAAATTGTCTGCAGATGAACTCTGGCAAAAAGCAGAGAAATGTGATAATGATTTTATGGGGGTTGTTTGGCTGGTTTGTCTTTATGGTTTTTTTGGTTTATTTTGTCTTTTAATCTAGCAAAGTTATATATGTATGAGCTAGATACTGAGGGAACACAGACTCCATGCAGAAAACTGCTACTGCATTAGAGAGAAAAAATTATCTAGATACAATCTGGAGTAATAACATTCTTCTCCATCAGTAAAATATGCTTAATTAATAGTACGTGCTTATGTAATTATATGATTTGTTGGCATGAAGAGTTTAATATATCTGTAATGTTAGTACCAGATAACTGCATGCTATGCTTGTCACAGAAGGACTTACATTGGAGACCGATGTACTCTCATCAGATTTTGATGTATGTATGAAGAGTAATAACATTCATGTGTATGGCCATGTTTTATTCACTAAGTGCATGGTTAAACTGGATTCTGGTGAAATATCTAAATGCTGTTCCAAAGACCCATCAGTCAACATTGTGTCATGTCAGACGAGGTATGGGTTGGATATTAGAGAAAGGTTCTTCACCCAGAGGGTGGTTGGGCCCTGGAACAGGGTCCCCAAAGAAGCTGTCACAGCACCAAGCCTGTCTGAGTTCAAGAAGTGTTTGGACAATGCTCTCAGGCGCATGGTGTGACTCTTGGGATGGTCTTGTTCAGGGATAAGAATCAGACTCGATGATCCTTGTGGGTCCCTTCAAACTCAGAATATTCCGATTCTGTGATGCATCACATGAAAAGTTCACAAAAATTCACATTACAATTGATAGAGGTTTGAGGCTATCCTGAATGCGAGATTGGGCTTGTAGCAAATTCATTTAATCCTCTAATGGAAGAAGTAATAAATTGCAAGTAGTTGAAAGGGAGACTTATAATTCTCCCCCTGTGAAAGTCAGGAATGCTTCAAATTGGAAACACATAAAAATTCAAAGCTGTTTGCTCTGACCAGCAGAGCATGTTGTCAGTCCCTGACCACCAGCATGGAAAGGAGATGAAATGGGCAATTACCAGAAAGGTAGCAGGATTTTGTGGGGGGGAAAAAGCCCTACCAAACAAAACCCACAACAGAATTAGTGAATAGTCATTAATTTTGAAGCTCATTAGTAGTTTTTTCTGTTGTTGCTGTTGCTATATCTTTTATCTCTTTGATCCCCAGGGCCACACATGTAATTGCAGAAATGAACAGTAGATTAGGGAAAGTCCAAGAGCAGAGAATTGACGAGATACTGACCCACACCTTGCTCTGGGAAGCCCAGACACATGACTGGAAAGGTAGAGAAATCTTGAGAGCAACCCAGTAAGAAAATTCCTGTGCCAGCTAGGGAAGAGGTAAGGTTAGGCTACCCAAACACACTGATGCACAGAATCTCCCCCAGCATCATTTTTCAGGAAAGTCATCCAGGTATTAAAGCTGGCTTCCTCTGGTAAACATTCAATGAGTTGGTGGTACCATTTCTGGTGCCTGCTTTACTCCAGAAGAGATCAGAATTACTGTGTTTTCTTGCTCCCAGATGGTGCAAACTGTGAGGCATATTCCCAGTAAGCAAACAGTAGCTGTCACCTGCAGTGCAAACATTAGCGTAAAAACCCCTGATGTGCAGCATTCAACAAAACAGATACTGTCAAGATCATCTCTCTACAGACAAGCAGGAAGAAAAAATAAACACATTCTGCTTATACTCATTTACACGTTATGTTGCCATAAGCTTTCTCCAAATATTATGTAGATGGAAAAGTAGACCTCATGCTGTTGTAAATCAGTAGCTGTGCTGTGGTGGCAGGAGAAAACACTTAGGGGATTCAGATTTCTTCCAAGAAAAATCATACTTTTCAAATCCATCTGAATCAGGGCCAAAGGAATATTCCTTATCTGGCTGCAATAAGCGTTCTTTCAAGCAGGGATACATGACTGTCACACTATGCTCACATGAGGTCTACACTGCCAGGAGGTGGAGAGGGGATTACTCCAGGGGATATGGGTGCCACTTAGACAAAGAGGGACTTCGGCACCCAGATTTCCATGACCTTTAAAGGGGATTTGGGTTCTTGCAGCCTCACTACCTAGGAGTTCCCTGAAATATCTCCTCATAAACAGCATTCATATTTTTATTAAGGAAACCACAGACAGACTTTGTGCCTTGGAATACTACCACCCACATCTTGAGATGGAAATTACTGAGCAGGAATTAGGGTTTTTAAATTTATGCATTACTGCAAAATTGCTGCTACTTAGCAACATCACTGTCTTAGTGTCTAAAGTTACTTTACTTGCATTAGAAAGAAATGAAAATAACAAGACAAAATAACCAGAAAAAAGACTTGATCTGGTTGCACCAAACAAAACCTTAGTATGCAAATCATGACAGCACAACTCAGAAGAAAGGTTTGTGATTTAGGGCAGGGCAGGATTTAGAACTCCTTTTCTTTGTTTCACATTGGCTCCCAAAATAAAGAGGTAGCTAGAACATCTCTGTCTCTAGTGCATTCTCACATGAAGTCTGCTCATTTTTCACTGTTTCAGGGAATCTGTGTTTTGAACAGGACAGATTACATCCTAAATGAGTACCGATAGAATCTAGAATTTTATGCAGCATTTCACATGACCCCAGACTGTAGAAGGTGAACACCACTGTCCTCTCCATCATTCTTCATATGTAACAATTTTTTCCAAATCATATCCCTTTATCCTATGTGTTATTTCTCAGCTTGCCTGCAGTTAACTTTCAGTGCTCTGTAGTCTACTTGAAAAAGGTGCTGGATTAACCATGTCCTGGATGCACAGACAGAAGCTGTTTCAGCATAAAGCCAAATTATGTCTAATAAGCTGTATTACTTCCTGGACAATTTCTCCATAGCAGGTATTCTGCTCCAGAAACTGCTGATCCCAGACTCAGCACACAATTTGAGTGATTTGTGCTGAGCCTGAGTTTAAAAGCCCTATAAGGCATGAGCTGGTTGTGTGAGGAATCTCAGCTCCCCAAAACACTTTTAGGACTGTGCAGAAGCTTCTTGCTCTGGATGGAGTCATTCCACTTGCATTACCAGCACTGAGACGAGTATGAATAAACCCAGCTTTACTCCAGCAACTCTT
>JAYRBT010000042.1:7153612-7166724 GCA_036023395.1 Myiotriccus ornatus | reverse complement strand
AAAACATGTTCCCTGTTCCATGTTCTTTGTACATACAAGTATATTAATTATGAAAAAATTATAATTTCTAAAAGAAAAATGAGCGAAGAGGAACATCCATATATTTCGTTTTTCCATTTTAACAACCCCTTATTAGTAGGATTTTAAAACTCAGCTTGCATAAACTGAGTCACTTTAACTCATGTCTATAATTTCACTGTATTTTCATTTATCTCAGTTTTCAATTTCCTATGTTTCACTTGGACTTCCAATATAATGACTATTTTCTGCGCCCAAGTTGCAGGAGTTTAAAAGACCTATGTCAGCTCTCAAACTGATACAGTTTTGATCTGGATGTGCAGTGAATTCCAGGTGTGGCTTTCATGTTTAAACACAACCCCTCTCTTAAAATGCCCTGTAGACAAACCCGTCCTTCTAGTGCGTTGTTCTAGTCTCAGTGCCTACTGCAACAAGCTGCACCACAGAAGTCATGAACTGCTATACAAGCCTGAACTGTAGAATTAAGTCCTGAGCTCAGCTCTGAGCACAGCCTCAATGGCAGGACCCTCACCCACCACATAAATTTTCAGCTGGCTGAATGCAACCCCCAAATCCTGCACCTGGGAGGACTGCCTTCTGTGTTTGGTGCTCATATATGCAAAGCAGAGGTTTCAAAACAGCATTATGCCATTGTAAAAGTGAGATGCCCTCTCTGGATCTGAAGAGAAAATACTGCACTGCCTGTCCTTTGGTGCTGCCCTCCCAGGCCAGGTTGAATCTATTGATCACTGCACTGTTTTCCTTCCTTCAGGTTGTTCCGACTATTCCCATTCCTTTAACATGATGTCTCTTTTTAAACAAAACCACTGATAGATCTGCATTTCTTTTATTAATCTTCCATTCTAGTTTGTTTCAAATCATAGCAGTGTATCATGGTTCCAGGCTTGCAGACTCTCACCAAAGTGGTAAAGTTGTCCATACCTTTCACTGGCAGCTTGTCTTTGCATTGCCAGAGATATTTTTTTAGACTCTTACCTAAATTATGGGGATGGAGAAGAAAGAAAAGCAGGCTTTCTCCCTCTGAATTATATGATAGAAGTCTCACTGGAGTAATATTATGATTATAGGCTGAACAGAAACACAAGTTTTTCAGTTCTTGTCAATATTTTTCACAGATATAAAATATCTCCAGATCTTTAAAGCACCCTTCAAGTTTTGTCATGCAAGGATTGTGAGATGCATATATTTACCATCTTAAACACAGTGTCAGAGACTAAGGTAAAATTCTTATGTCTTAGTGTTAAAATAGGATTCTTAATCAGCTATTTGTCTTTACTGAATTTAACTTCAAACATTTCTAAGGAAAAATGGTGGTTTTCTATTGTCAAAAGCAAAAAGCAGTAAGATTAAGAGGAAAGTGTGAAGGGTATTCAGGCATAAAACTGAAACCAAAATTGATGAGGTCTGAGTCCTTAAATATTTTTGATAAATCTGTCTGTTTAGCTGATGGAAAACATCAGCTCGGCCCAGAAGAATTACAGGGAGGAATAATCTTTCTCCTAAAATTCATGAAGTTCCAGGATCATTTACAGTAGGTAAATATTTAATTTGCTTTGCTTTGTAATTATTATGATAATTATTCTTTTAGAGAGCTAACTGATGGAATCAAACTAGCAAAAGCAACAGTTAAACTCTCTTGGTTTCCAGTTAACATTTATTCAATGAGAACACAATGCTCTTCAGAAAATATTTTTCCTTCTATAATACATTCTCCTGTCATGCATCACTGCAATTTAAAGTGAGATTATGCCAAGAGACAAGACAACATAAGAGGGAAAGGACTACACCTAATATCTACCTTTGATTAGCAGGTGGAAGAGAGATGAAGGATGATTAACAGGGGGCAAAAAAACACTGGATGAATTTAGGTTTAGCCAAAATTATATATAATATAATTTTTGGCTTTTGTACATTTTCAATAATTAAAATAAGACAGGCTTTCTCTGTTCAAAGATGCTCCAATCATGAAAGATTATACATTATTCTACATTATTATATAAACCATTATATATTATTATGTAATACATCTGCATTATTATAAAATACATATATTCTACATTATATAAAAACAGGTAGATTAAAAGAAGCAAGCAAATAAAAATATCTGATGTTGAAATAAAAAGTCATATCTGATAGGGAAATAAAAATAATTTGCCTTTCAGGATCTGGCATTCTACTACTTTGTCATCTTGCCAACATCATTCTTTGATTTTTTATTCTATGAACTGGCCATTTTTTTGTCAAACCCTATTAATATACACCAAAGAACAGTACCTTCAAAGCCAGTGGTATCTTTTCAAAGTGAGGCATCTGGAATCCTAACAAACAGCTTTAATTTATTTGTGGAGATTATCTATTTAGGTGATGGAGATCAACAAAAGCTCTGCTCATTTAGAAGGATTAATGGAGCAAACAACTGGAACAACAGCTTGGCAGAATTTTGAAGTGCATAGTCAGAGAAGCTTAGTGTGGTGTTTGTCTGGTATTATTGCCTTAAAAACAACTAGTCCCCAAAATCAAACAGATAGGTGAAGGAAACACGGGACATGAAGGAAACGTAGCGAGGAGCTTCCATGGAGCTGTAAGGTTCCCCTCTGCTCCCAGGGTGGCTTTCCATGGCGCTGGTTTGAGCCCTGTGCCATTTCATTTATACGGGCCATGTGAAAAGCAGATGATTAATTTTATCGTATTCCAGACGGGAGATAAACTCTGGGTAACAAAGAATAAATAAATAAATAAACTGAGAAATGAAACAAACCAGCACTTTTGGAGTGACAGCTTTCTGAAATGGACAGCTACAGCTTGAGGCAGAAGGAAGGGTCATAAACCAGAAAAGGGAGAGAGCCACTGAAGCTACGGGAGCTTCTCCATTCTAGATTAGGTGAGGAGCTGTTCTTGCACTGTAAAGAATCCCACTGGATCAAACAGGCATCGAGTACAAGAAAAATATCAAAACTTCTGTGCATTTGTTTTGTTTTAGTCATGTCTGTGTGGTTCTGCTTTGCTCACTGCTCACTCAGTTTTGGAGGTTTTTGTCTGCATTGAACATATTTTGTTAGTTTCTCTCTGAAATCACACTAGTGATAGCAGAATAAAACCTGAATCTGCTTTGTCATTGAGATATTTGTCCTTAAGAAGTTTGTGATTCCGAATTCAAGAGAAAAAGAACATTTTCTGTTATGGCTTTTAGAACAGAGCAGCTGTAATAGCAGATCCCAAAGTCAATATTAAAGGATTTTTGCTCTTAAGTTTGGAGGTTACATCCTATGTCAGTAAATACAGCATGACACCTCTATCTTAGAAAAGATATTTTGCAAGTACAGCAGGATTCCTCCAACAAAGGTCATAGATGTAGTAAAATAAATGTTTTTTCTAGTAATAATTATTCATCCCTTTATTTTTCTCTTTCTAATTGTCAGTACTACTCTCACAACTGCCGTGCTAAAAAAGTACAGTTTGCAGCTACAGAAATCAGACAGAGCAACTGACTTGTCCAAAGTGAAACAAAGTTCCAAATTCTGGTTCACTTAGATGCCAGAGTAAGACCTGAAAACCCTAGTTAAGTTGTGGCTTTTCAAGATATACATCGGAGTGACTCAGCTGTGCTTATAATGATTGTGTTGAATGGAAGATCTGATCTCAAGTCATTTCCTTGAGCTGACTAAATGTTTCTTTTCCATCTCCATTTTTAACTGCATATTAATAAAAAAAATCTTACATAAAAAGAAAAAAAAAAAGATAGAGAAGGTGATTTTCTATCACACAGAGGAAAATAAACAGGAAGTATGAAGTCACTTTAACACCAGAATCAAAGGGTTGCTAACAATAAGCAATCAGTAAGAAACATTTCACTCCTAGAGCCCTTTAATCTACCTGAGCATTTTCAATTTCCATCACCTGATTGGAAGCAAGATTGGAGACTGAGAAAACAGTTCAGACTTTCTTCTGAAGGCTTTGGAAACTTCTTAAAATGTTTCTAATGTTTCCAGTTAGAAGTCAGAGCACACTGTGTCTGTCTCATCCTCACATCTCCAGATCCACTTGAAGTTAAAAGACATTCACTTTTAGTTCAATGGTACTTGCTTAGAAGATGTGTACTTGATCATGGGTACTTCAGTGAGGGGATAAGCTTTTTAATGGATTCAGCTGTCATTATTTTGGGGACAAACCATTACTGTTATGATCATACAGCTTTTCATAGCTTATAATGATAGAAGTTCTTAAGAAAAATCTCAAAAGTCAAAGTGGTTGTATCTGAATTTAAGACTGCTTAGAGCCCAAGGTCTCATGGTAGTAGTCACTGTGTGTCTGGGATTCAATTCAGTTGCCTAAACACCCTAAGTTTGTGTCTAAAAGTTTCATTTTACCTCCAGGGAAAAGAAATTATAGTGCTCCAACAGTTTTTTGTTGGTTCATTTTGTGCTGGTTTCACTAGCAATACAATGATTCCTTCTTTTTTCCTTTTCTGTGAAACCCACAAGAAAGTTTTGGAAATCCAAAAGTATCTCAAGTTTTGTTAGGTTTTTGCAACCGAACTGACTCACAAAGTTCCAGTGGTGTGTTTACCAGCCATGTGCTGACATCTCACATATAGTTGTTCTGGCAGGCTCCATGGACTGTACTGGCTGGAATGCCATGATCTATGAGATCTTAGACATCTAGCTTATATAGACACCTAATGTAGGTGTTTCACCCTGAAATGACTCCACATTAAGGGACAAATCAGTCATTGCTAAGTGACAAGTTTATCATCATATGTTTGTGTATCATTTATATGAAAAGCTAGAATAACACTTTGTAATTCATAAAGGTCACCACTTTTTTTTATTTTTTATTTTTTAAATAGTGTCCCTCAATCTAGTTAAAAATATGGTGAATGTGGAAATAGAAAGAAACACTTGAAAGACTAACTCATACTTTCCATAATTTTCACTGTGTATCTCAGTGCCCAAATCCATAAAATAAAGAGGATTAAAATAAGTTGTCACAGCCATATATAAAAACCATTATGTTGTTATACATATTTTCTAAAGATAAAACAATGAAGAAAACATGGGATATCAGCTGTGGAGAAAGGAAAACAGAAATGCTACTACCACTAGTAGAGGAGATGGGAAAGAGAAGGAAGAGAAGGAAAGGAACTGTGGCAGACATTTCCCCAGATCCTTCTGGGAAGACCGTACTAAGCATCTGGCTGGTGACAGTTCATACATCCATGCCCATTAGTAACAAGAATAAGCAACAAACATACAAGTGTATGAAGACTGAGACACACAAATCCAAAGCCACTAGCCTGGCAGTGTGGAGATGCTGAGGAGCACAACACCCGGCTGTGGAGAGTGATCTTCGTCTCACTGGAATCATTAGCTGAAAATTGCAGTTATGTGCTTAAAAATTAATCAACAGGAACACAAAGGTGAAGATCAGCAGAACAATTGCCAGACTGAGGAACTCTGAAAGACCTATTTGCGAGTATCCAAGGAGAAGGGTGGGAACACTGTCCCGGGTGGGAAGCCCACCAAGAACTAAGGACCTCGGAGCACCTTGCAGATTTCTTTACCCATCCCCTTCAGAACACTTTGAAGACTGATGGGGTTACTGTATGCAGAGGTAGAGACCTCACTGTTGGCTAGCAGGAGAAGCAGTACTTGAGCATTATATAAAGCTTATTATGGGGTATTTTAAGGGAATTTTGACAATGTGTGAGATATTATAAGATGTTTAGGGGAGGAATGAAAGTAGGAAAGGGAGCTGTTAAGGTGGATTATGAAGGAACAAGCAGGAAAGAATTGAGAGAAAAGACAATAAACCAAACTGGTCAGGTATAATTATCTTTTGTTGTTACACTTCTCAGACTGAGACCACTACTTCCTAGTTGCAGTTTGCATTGTCTTTTCACTGAATCCTCTTTCTACTTATCTTTTGTATGGGCATGTGTTCTATTCTGAGTGGGTAGGTGTGAAAACTGATGAAATTCAAACTGAATTCAGCAGCAAATAGGGTAAAAAGTACCAGTTACAGGGTACTTTTTTAGGGTAAAAGAGACCAGCTACTAGAGCACAACTGCAAATCTCTGGAGCCTGTATGTCTGGGTACCAGCAGCTGGGAGGACCGGGACATCTGGGGAGAAGCTTCTCGGTGGGCTGAACATCTAAGGCTCACCACTGGAGTGATTAATATTTTGTATGCATATATATATTTTTTTTTATTTTTTTTTTCTCCACCACTGAATTTCCACCCCAATAGCCAGAAATCAAGAACAGGATCAGGCCATCCACACTGTTCCTGTTTGTGTGAGTGCTGTGTGCATTTCTGTGGGTGCTGGCAGTGCACTGCTGTTTGTGCTGATGCAGGTGGCCAGCTCTGCACGTGTGTATGGGTCCATGCATGTGTGTGTCTTGTGAATACACACTCAGCCTTGCTACTGGCTGGGCCTTGGGGCACAGCCAGAGCAACCCCACATCCATCAGGCTACAACTTTCAACTGACTCAAACAAGAAATATGATTGTCATTGTGGATGAAGGTGGGACAATCCTTCAGCTGAGAGAATATGACACTGTCAGCTGAGATCAACAGAACTGATAATTCACCCACAAAAATGTATTCTTCTATTACAGTTTTTCACACTTGAAATGAGGAAGCTGTCATTTGATTTTTTTGAAGGCAGAGATGCTTAGCTTAGCTTTTAATATTGGTCCTATATGGCTTTCTGTAAAAAAAATAAAAATAAAAGTTTGAAGCAACAACGGCAGTATTTCAATTAACTTGAGTTTGGAATATCCAAAAATAATGGAGTGTTATTGCATGGAAGCCTACAACTGTGTCCTTATTCTTGATATGAATATATAGTAGTAATAGCCTTGGCTTCACATAAAATATTGTATGTTGTCACTTACAAATAAGAGGGCAAAAGTGGGCTCTAAGGTGATTCACGCTGATTCTTTAATATAAAGATATTGCATTTTTGGAAGGAGAGATACACTATGCATATCAGTCTTGAGAGACAGAAGCTATATTTGTTGGTACTGCTGCTGTAGCTCACAATTTTTCAATGTGTCTGAGGAAATGGTGCTCTGCAGGAAACAACATTGTGAAGCCAAACAATTGTGGAAGCCTACAACAAATGTGTGTCTGTAGTGTATGTACTGGAAAGGAATTATTCCCTCACAGGAATTATTTATTGTTCTGGTCCAGCTGGCTTTCACGGGTAATGCATTTGGATTCAGACAAGTTGAAAAGTACATGGGTAATTTATGACACCAAATGTATTGTAGCTTGGAAGGTCAAAGCCATATAAATTGGCAAAACATAGAAACAGTCTTGAAGAAACTACCATCCACTCTTTGGTGTTAAAAGAAAAAAGGTCTTAAAGGCTCTAGGTCATGGCATCAAATCCAGTGTTATTTCAAATAATCGTGCAGTAAAGATCTCAAAAATTGACCTTACTTACCTTAAAAAAAAAAGTTAAACATTCTTTTTCTCCTGCAATGTGTAACGCAACTTTGTTCATACAATTAATTGGATTATAATTAAAAAAAAAAAAATCTAATATTCAGAACTCTCCTGATTTTGGTCAAAAATCATCCTTGACATGTTTATTCTTGTGCCAGCATTGCCCACTGATATGCATGGGCATTTTTTTGTGTTTGCTCTTGCTTCTTTAACTACTAAAACCCCTTTCAGCTTTTCTATTTTTCTTTTTTACATAGAAAATAAGAGCTGTTTGGGCCTTGGGTCTGCACAGCTCTGTACAGCCATGTACTGGCAGTGACTGAAAAGTTCTTCCCCACTCCACAGTTCTTATCCCAAATACTTTAAAGCTAGTTAGTTTGCCACTGTTCTGTTCTCAGCCTCTCAGTCCTTCACTGCATTAATTGCAAGAGCAAAAAGCAACACAGTTGTGCTGACTTGCAGATTATTATGTTGAGTTGTACCAGCTCAGTGTCCTGCAGTGATGCAAATTTTTAACAGGAACGGGCTGATTGTGTTTGAAACTTAAATATGTTGTGATTCTAGTAATGTGCTTAATCAAAATGAATGCAGGGAGAGAGAAACTTTCTTGCTTTTGACATGCATCCAGTATTTCAATGTGTCTGCTGGTAGAGAGGTGGTTTGGATGGGAGTCTGAAGTAAGGCCGTTTCAGGAACTGATAAGACTGAACTCTTGATATACTCCTGGCAACAAGAGGAGTTTCCCCAGATGCAGTTTCCTGTGCTCATTTAAATGGAATTGATATTCTGCAAGCCTCACTTTTCCCCAGATTTGGGACCTGAATGCATTGTCAGACAAGACTGGAACCTGACAACAGCAGTGACAGATTTATTCCATTTATTAGGCCAGTTGTCACTCTTGGGCAGCTTTCCCATTCTCAAGTTATCTTCAGGATACGAAATAACTAAAGTGGAAGAGAGTAATTTTTCTTCAGGATGGGTTATGGAGCTGAAATTTTTCACAGTCATTTTGTTTGAAATGGATTTGTTTGCCCACTGCACTGATGGTTATACTCTTCTTTCTTTATTAAGACCAAGAACCTGCAAGTATGGAGTTTAAGAAGTCCATTTCCCCTTGACAGCTTTACCCTTCCACAGGGAATGAAGTGCTATCTTCATTTTCAGCTCTTAATGGTGTTGTCTGTTGCTTCACTTTGGGAACAATAGTTTCCAAAGTGACTTTGGAATCAAGCAGTCAGGCAAACAGCCAGCTGACAGCTATCAAGCAGCAAGCGTCCCCCATGTGTTGAGATAGACCACGGGGTAAAATCTGGCTTCCTGAGTTGTAATATGAATTAGTCCTGCTGTATGATCTTATTGATAACCTTATAAAACTAGCTTATAACAAGTTGTATTTTTGGTCATCTGGAAGGCAGTTTTGAAATCCCACCAATCTGCTGGTAAGACCCAAAATGTCAAAAGATCTTGTACCACACAGCTGTACTGTGCAGTATTTTCCAGAGTAGTCTGCCCACTGTGGCACAGATACAACACCAGCCACGGTGCTGCTCCCTCGACAGGGGTTCCTTTTGTGGGCATCTTGCAAATTCAAAGCTGGAGAGAATTATGGGCAAGTGCTGCCACTGCTGGCTTGCACTTAAAGGAAAATGTTGTGCATTAAGTTTTCTTACAGGTAATGATAGGCTGATATTTGACTTACAAACTCTCTTTTTCAGTCCTTTGTGAGAAAAGGTCAGGCAGTGCTTAGAAAAGTGAGAAATTGAGAATATTAATATAGTGAAATTATGCAACACATCCCGCTTACCCTGAATACTATGGTATAGTCATTACTCTGAGACCCACACTTTATATCCCTATTTAGAGAATTCAATAGCAGCTGCAGTGAAATTACGTTGCAGCTGTCATGGCAACTTTCAGTCAGAGTCCTGTGTTGTGTGTCATTATAACTGCTATAGGGGATTTTCTTCAGTTTATAATTTACTCCCTTGGATGTTGCATTTCCATCTTTTATCCTCTTGCATAAAGCAGTATGGGGATATATTACAAATGAATGAATATTATCAGTATTAACAATGAATTCTCTTTTTTTTAAAAATATTTGTTGGTTTTTGACAGTATGTGTGCTACGACTGAGCACAGGCCACGTGGTACTGTTTGTTCTGAACAGATAAGCAGCTGAGTCTTTTTTTTGGATTATTACAAAAATAAAATCAGCATTTAACTTCTTTTTTTTCTCTCTCTCTTTGTAAGATCTGCTTAGTGTGTGCAATTTCACTGTTTCTGCCAGAAAAAGTTCTAATCACGAATGACATGAGACAATAAGCAATGAAAAATTTTTAAAAAATGTTCATTTTTACTTGGATTTACTTTGCAGTGTTATCCACCTTGCCCAATTAGGAAATGGTTTAGATCATAAAATTCAAAGAGAAAAACATACTTTATCTCACTGGAGCTGGCTATGGAAACAGAGTTTAACATCAGTCCCTTGGAAAAATCCTAAAAATTCAATTTAAATTTGATAGAGAATGATTTCCATTTCATAGGGCTTTTTAAATAAACGTAGAATTTTACAGGAAGAGTATTATTTAAAATTCCATATGGATTCAAAATCCTCCTCTCCATCCTGACCTTGCACATACACACACAGATTTTTTTTTTGCATGTTCATTTTACAAAACTAAACAGAATTTCCCCCTAAGACCCCACCACCCCATTCAGGTTTAATTCAATTTTTAAAACCACTCCAGCTCAGTCTTTATTCCTCCCTGACGTCTCCCATCCCACTCATCCCTATGCAAGATTCTCTCACACATTGTCAGTTTTATCTGTTTTGTTTTTCAGACATGGCACTATGTTACATGGATAAATTAGTAGAAACACTGATTTTAGACAACCTTTGATAACATAAAAGGGGTTGCAGCTGAGAGGATTTTTTCTATAAGATCCCCAAGGCTTAGAAAAATCCATTTTTATCTGGCTGTCAGACATTTTCCAGATCTACCACCCCCAGACATCAATACCTCAAACACTTCCTGTTTGTACCATGAAATTCAGCTTCTGTTGGGGTAGAAGGGTGTGGCTCTGGGTGTCTCCAAAAAAAAACCAACAAAACAGTTACCCTCATTTTGTTCTGCTAATTTCATGTGCTTGGCAGCATCTTCACAGCCTGATAAGAGCATGCTGCACCGATATGAAGGAAACTAATAAAGTATAGCTGGTCCTTTGTTAAGGGTCTGAACCATGTCTGATTTTCTATTTGTACTTCTTACAAATTAGAAAAAATTTTAATAGAATGAAATAGTTTTTTAAGCAATAAAAAGCTACATTCCCTGAAGCTTCTCTCTTCAGATGGACAGCAGAAGCATGGACACACACCAGCGAGGTGCAGTTCGCTGCATTTGTTTAATTTCCTTGCCTCCTTTCACCCAGGCCAAACATTGCACGTGAAGGTGGCTAATGGAGAAGGTACAGATACATCAGTTCTTCACTTTCTCAGCTTTCTTTACTTCGGACCTAAGGGTGACCTAGAAGATATTTGAGAAAAGGGTTGGGCTATCTGGACACACAGCTCACTCCAAAGGGTTTTGAACGAGACTGTTTTCTGAACTCCCGAAAGGAGGTTGTGGTGAGGTGGGGGTTGGTCTCTTCTCCCAGCCAGCTAGAGAGGGGACAAGGGGAAATGGCCTCGAGTTTCACCAGGGCAGGTTCAGGTTGGACATTAGGAAAAATTTCTTCCCTGAAAGAGCGATTAAGCATTGGAACAGGCTGCCCAGGGAGGTGGTGGAGTCACCATGGCTGGAAGCATTCAAAAAAGGAGTAAACTTGACACTTCGCCATATTGTTCAGTAGGCATGGTGGTATTTGGTTGAAGGCTGGACTTGAGCATCCTGGAATTCCTTCCCAACCTTAATGTTTCTATGATTCTATGATTCTCTGAATGATGCTATGACTGAGAAATGACACCAAATATTTGGGCATTTTTGGGCCAACGTCAAAGGTTCAGGAGCAGTTGGAATAGCTCAGAAGAGAGAGTTTGGAGCTGTCTGTTGGCATAGGCAAAATGTGGTAAATATAATGCAGATTTAAAATAAAGTTCTTTGCTTATGCTGTAGTAATTCTCAGCTCCTCCAGGAGGAGCTTGTGTGCAAGCTACAGACCAGAGTTTCAGTGAGAAAACATCTCCTCTGCATTATCTATGTTTAGTACAACATTCAACCCCACATGATTCTTAATAGCTTAAAAGCTTCCGTTTGGCAAGGCAAAACGAGCACCCAGTGTATATAAATTTTAAACAACAGGTAGTAGACTTCTGAATTTAAACATTCCTATTTTTTAATCCAATATCCCAAGATTTAGCCAGAAGGGCATAACTCCTGTGATGCTGAAAGAGCAGACCAGAGGTTTGGTTACACAGCTGTCAGCCACGGACTTTGAAAAGAATTTTCTGCTGAAATCAGAATTATGCACTGTGGATGTAGGTATATTAGGTTACCAGTTAAGATACACTGAAAATAATTCTGATTTTAATATGCCCAAAAGGTATTAAAAAATAAGCAAAAGACTGCTACATTATGTTGCTAACATCACATAAGTGATTTATATGAACATTTTAGGGTTTGTGTGTGAGGAACAGTCTCAAGCATACATTTATTCATTCAACCAGATTTACAAAATAACCACTAACTCCTTTCATATAGACCAATAGTCACATTTTTCACTCAAAGTGATTGCTAAGAATCATTTTTGTACTCTGACAGAAGAAAAACTTGAGAAGTGTTTATTCGTTCTCCCAGTTTGGCAGTATGTGGTGTCCCAGAGAGCTGACTCACCAAGCAAAAGGTTTTAAGTGAAAGTTTGAAGGAAAACAATTTTATTTAATTCAGCACTTTTCCATGGAAATTTCATTCTCCTTTGACCCCATTCTCAGCAGACAGATTTGCTGAAACTTTCTAGGGAAATTCAGCCTGAGGCAGACACCTGGTGTTTAAACTGCAAGTGTCCACTTATGGTTTGGACAGGCAATGTGACTTTAAGGAGAATTTCAAAGTAGAAAACATAAGGCAAATTTATAAACTGTGCCACTGGCATTAAATGTAATCTGCAAATAGTTAAAGGTCTGGAACTCATAAACATGTAACATAGCTTTGCATGATTAGAAAAATCCATGCCTTCAAATGGCTGATCTCAGCATTAATTTTTAATAATCAAATAGGATAGACCAAAGAGTTGGATCACTGCTGTTCGACTGTCATTCACTAGCAAATCTGAAGGACTTTTGGTGTTTTTCTGAGACATCAGTAGTTCCAGAATGTAGGCATTACGAATATCCAGATGCCGCCTCGCACAGAAAACACCCTACGCTTTTCCCTCCTAATACTTCCCATGTAAGGAATTGCAGTGTCAGATGCTGAGATGCCTGAAAGAATTACCAGTGAAGAGAAAGAGCTGTGAAATGTGAAGTTGTTATCAACACTGCCAAAGTTTAAGAACTTATACACTGGAAAGTACATGGTGGAGGAAAAGTTATGACATCAGAAGAATGGACTTGTCGTGGTTTTGCCCACCAGCCCGTCCCTGGGGCTGTGAATGGTTTTGTCCAAGTAGATTTCCGGACAAAACC